>CM069914.1:20613275-21113609 GCA_036172215.1 Camellia granthamiana
TATTGGAGCTCTCCTTGCTGAGATTCTTGTGTCCAAATTTCAGCCTTTGAGAGTGAAGGACTTGTGATTTGTGAACAAAAGTGTTATTTCTTTTCAAGATGTATAATTTTGAACACCTTTGCACTACTTCTTTTCTGTCTTTTCTTGCTGATTTAGAAGTGTTTTTCAACTGTTTTTATGGGTTGAAGCTTGTGGTTTAAGGCTATTAAAGGTTCAGGGGTTAATCACCTTTCTTTGAACCTTGTTCTCTAAGCCTTTCCACTTATGTTTCCCATCTCTTCATCAACTTTTTTCCAGCTTTTTACTACTGATTTTTAGAGATTTTCAGAGGCTAAAAATGTTGTTTTGAGGTCCCAAAAATAAAGGGGTTAGCCACCCCTCTTTATGCTTGTTTACTAGCTCAAAAACTCCATGTTTTAGCTACTTTTATCTTCATTCTAGCATGTTTTCTAACTGATTTTGGGCTATAAAAACTCTGTGTTTTTGGCCTGAAGCTTGGGTTCTAAGGCCATTAAAGGTTAAGGGGTTGATAACCCTTCTTTGTACCTTGTTTTGGAGGCCTTTACCCTTGTGTTTCCCACCCTTGCATCATCTTTTTCAGAGCTTTTAAACACTATTTTTTAGAGCTTTTCAATGGCTAAAATCATCTTTTGAAGTCCAAAATTGGAGGGGTTAGACTCCCCTTCTTGTGTCTTGCTTACTAGCTTAGCTTGTGTTATGTTTTAACTTATTATTCTAGCCTTTGTTAGCTCAATTCCAACATGTTTTAGGATTATTTTTAACCTGTTTTAGGACTGTTTTGAGCTGTTAGTGACATTTGAGATTTGCTTTGTATAGTTGTAATGTAAGTCCTTTCACTAGCTTGGTGTTTTAAGGCTTTAACCACTATTGGTTTGAGTTAATTGTATATTTTAGTGCTTTTTCTCACTTAATTTCAGCACTTAATTATCTCTACAACCTCCCTCATTTCTTGATTTTATTTTTTCTTTGAAAGTGGTTCAAGCCATTTGTTTGTTTAAAACATGAAATTGAGGTGTTTGTGCTTAATGGTTTAATCCCTTTTGGAGTTCATTACCACCGGCATGAGATCTCTTTCATGCCTTCCTTCCATTAGAGGACACTCACCAATGGACTTAATGGATTAAGGAATGATTTGATAATTAAAATGAATAAACAAAATCGGCAAGTAAAAGAGGCAAGATAAGCATTCTTTGTGTTGCATTGCATGTGTTCAAATCGGACGTTAATTTGAACAGAAGGAAAATGGGACATTTCATACTCAATAGTGATGAAATGTGCCACTTTCCTTGGTCTCCGTTGCCCTTGATCATGCATGATAAGGTGATGGTCCTTTTGGTCTTGTCTTTGCATTCATTGATCTTGCACAATTGGTTTAGCAAGCCATCATGGAATGAAATTGCTTGATTGATGGTTTGTGAACCAAAACTTGTCCCTTCTTTGATTTCCCCATGAAAAGGAGAGGCAGGGTGTGCAAAAAACTCTTAAGAAATGCTCTATTTTACTCTCTGTTGCAGTAAGGAAGCTCAGACCATCAGTGCCCGACAGCCATCACTAGTAGTCGACCGGCCACCATTGGTAGCCGACCGGCCCCCTATCGGCCACCAATGAAATTTGCACAGTGTGTTCCTGAGGTGGAGCAGAGGTGTTCTGGAAGTGGACAGCTTCTTTGGTGTTCAAGTGTGCAAACAGAGACATGCAGTAGCAAGACAATCCCTTTTTCGGGTGAAAATCGAGCATGTGTATGAGCCTCCCTTGCATTCCAAGTTTACTTATTGCTTAAATATCTTGCTTAGATATGTGTTGTAATTAATTAGTTGTAGCTAATTAAGTGTTGTAAATAATTAGTTAGTTTAATTAGTTATTTGATTTTGGTTTGTAATAATTAGTTAGCTTAATTAGCGTAGCTAGTTAGCTTTCATTCATTCAGACCCTCCTTCGCGAGGGCATAATGTTGTAATAAGTGTGCGTGCATGTGTGTATGTCTTCCAACCCCATGTCTTTCTCCCTTTTATTTAATCGTTTTTGATGGTTAGATTAGGGACATGTTTTAATTAGCATATCACATGCTTGCATCCATTCATCTTGTCTTGCATGCACCAAGGCTCGGCGCATCATACTGCATTGCCATTTCAGTACCTTAGTTGAATACGTGTTTAATCGCATGTTGTTCAAATTGCTTCATATGCCATATTAGTAGCTGAGCCTATTAATCGCATATTGCATGTGTTACATTACTCATCTTGTATAGTTAGGAATCATGCATTTTTCTAACTCTCATGTTTTCTTAGCTTGGAGTACTAGGCAAGTTTTTATGCTTTAGCATACTTGCACGAGTGTGAGTGTTGTCATGACTAGCATGCTTGCCATGAGGCTAAATGTACTTACTTGCTAAATTGCATGAATACTTGTGGATGAAGGCTTGTTGTTTGAATTGGAACGATTCAACGAATGTAAGTTTTAAGCCCATTTTGTTGAGTGACAAATCATGTTTTAAGCCCACTATGTTTGGTGGCAAATCCACAAATTTTAAGCCCACTTGAGGTGGCAAATTCAAACCATTTTTACAAACAAACATGCGTTGAATTGTTCAAAATTGAGCAAACTAGTCTATACTTGCTTGTGCGCATCACATAGTAAAGCTAGTTTAATAACCGGAACAAGAGCACATAATGTTTATAAAAAATCATATCATGATTAGTGGAGGCCGATCTTTGATCGGGCAAGCAGGGGTGCTCAATTCATGACCTTCCCCTCTCGTACCTAAGTTCCTGAGCCAAGGCAACTTTGGTGATGACGGACACGTGGCCTTTGGCACGAGTCATGGGTTTCCTAAATTTTTTCAAAATAAAATATTTAGGTGGCAACTCTATATCTGGCAAAACAATCTATTTTTGGCATTTTTGATACTAAAATCAATTTTTCAAACGATTTGCCGGATTTGGACTCTTTGGTGTTTATTAGTTTCACATTTCACTTGTGAGATTAGATTTAGAACCACGGAAGTCCGAACTGTAGGGCTTTTTTCGAGTTTCCGAAAGGGGGTGTGAAAAGGCGAGTCCACAGATTGCATCTCTCAAAACCCTAGAGTCGGCCGCTGACCCTTCCTATCCCGGCAACACATATATGAAATTCATGTCTTGGGAGCAAACTCCCAAAACATTAGTAGCAATCTCTCATTTTCTTGTCCTATACCTTGCTTGATGAACCACAAGTACACGAACTTTAATATAGGTGCCATCGAGTGCTCCAAGACAATTCTAAACAAACCAATTCAATAGACAATATAATAGTTATGATTTTTGTTTTTGGTAAAAAAGATTTAATAAAAGAAAAAAAAAAGAAAAGTAATGCAGTGTTACCAAATTTTTACAAATCCATTACCTGGAAGCAATTCCACCTTGGATCGGTGCTTGCTTTAGTTATAGGATTTGGTGTGACGAGTAAATTGGCTTGCAAAGGCAACACAACCTTTAAGACGTCATTGAAATATCGACTAACAGTCTCTCCAGACCTAGAGAAATTGAACTTAACATTTCGTATTTTCAAGTGTTGTGCCAAGATGAAGAGGAAGAAGGCCACATTCTCTTCTAAAGTGAAATATTTTGAATGCCCTAACCCGCCTATTGTTTGAACCATATAGCACAAGGTCATAAAAGAATGCCGATCCATACGGAGTTGTTCAACACATTTTATGTCACTTTCTCTCACTAAACGGTTAATATAGTCCATTTGTTTTTGCAATCGATTGGGCCCTCTAATAAGGTTATGGCGATACTTAGATAAATACATTTTCAAGACAACCTCAATGACAACAAAAGTTACGGCGCATAAGGCATGTAGTTTTTGCATTACAGCTTACAACACTACATATAATTCAAGCTCATCGTTATTCTCATCATCAAAATCATTGATATTCTGATCTATCTCTATATACAAGAAAATATTTAAAATTACAAATAAATTAAGTAAAGGAGAAACATAACAGCAAATCATAAACAATTAATTACACTCAACAAATGTTTACAATCCACAAAAATAAATATAAAAAAAAAAATATGAACAATAAAACGATTAATTACACTCAACACATGTTTACAATCCACAAAAAAAAAAAAAAAAAAAAAAAAATGAACAATAGAACAATTATTTACACTCAACAGATGTCTACAATCCACCAAAATAAAATAAAAAAATATGAACAATAGAACAATTAATTACATGCAACAGATGTTTACAATCCACAAAAATTAAAAAATACGAACAATAGAACAATTAATTACACTCAACAGATGTTTACAATCCACAAAAAAAATATTTTCAATTTCTATCATTTTTTCTTTAAAACAAACTAAAGTATTTGATTAAATTGAGTACATACAACATAGCATAGTTTGATCTTCAATCTGAGTACATACGACATAAACAGAGCATAGATTTTTTCCTTCTTAAAAAAAAAAAAAAAAAGCAGAGCATGGATTTTTCTTTCTATAAACAAAAAACAAAGCAAAAAAAAAGCACTACAAAAATACTTGCCATCTACATAGATCCAAGTTAAAGATACATAAATAAATAAAACAGAGCACTCAACCAACACTATCCACAAAAAATGGCACTAAATATATTTTTAAAAAAATTGAAAAAATAAATAATGAGAATGAGTTTCAAAATCAAAGATGTAGAACTTGATAAAAACGAATGAAAATAAAAGATGTAGAATGAACTAGAGTTTCAAAATCAAAGATGTAAACTGAAAAAATCTGGAAAAAAAAAAGAATGAAAATAAAAAATAAATAGTAAACAAAATCAAAGATGTAGAATGAGTTTTAAACCTGGATAAAGATCGTAGATTACAGATCTGAACTTGATGCAAAGGTTCAACAGATTGGAGATTAAAGATGAAATGAAGTTGCTGCGATAAAATGAAGCTGCTGCAATGAAATGAGCTGCTGTGAAAGCAAAATGGGTAAAAGATTAAAGAAAGAGATATTAAATATGAGGGTCAAAAGTGTAATTCATTGGCTGATCTCATGGGATAACTCATCCCACGAATTCCGTCCCAGCCCTCCCCAGATACAATAAGCCAACGAATATAGAACTAATAGTCCGGAGAAAAAATTTAATACCAAACATCGGACTATTAGTCAATCTGGACTAATAGTCCAATCCCATGGTTTAATCCTTCAAAACAAACACCGAATGGTTTGGATGGACTTCGTAGTGGCCCCACGAAACCCAACAACACGCTCCTGTTTGATTTCATATTAGAGAGAAACCTAAACCTTTTCATAAATAATACATAGAAGATCTTACAAAATGAACAATTTGTATAATTGAAACATAGTCCGTGGTAGGCACTATGGGCTTGAACATCCAACCCTTTTGAAAATATAAGTTATTTTTATGTATCTCCTAATTGTTTTTTTTTTTTTTAATTTTTTTATTTTGATAGTGTTTGATAACTTATTTCAACAGTTAAAATTGAATATATTAAATGATAATTAATTAAGTCCGTTTGACACGTAAAATTTGTATCACTTTAAAAATTAAAATGCCTTTTAAAATATAAGCTAAAAATTGAATAAAATTTTTTAAATGATTTAAAACTCACTTAATTTTGATTAAATTTATAAAACTAAACATAAATATCGACATATATTATTGTAAACTCACTATCATCGTTGCCACCATCACCATGACTACCACCGCCGCCGCCACCACCACCACTACTGCTACTATTACCACCATAACCACTGCCGTTACCACTATGCCACCATAACAACTATTACCAACACATTTATTATAATTGTTATTATTGTTATAAGTATCACTATCATTTTCACCACTACCACAGTCGTCACTGCCATTACTACACCACCATTACAAATATTCATCGCCACAACTATTGCCACCGTTGTCACAACCACCACCGTCATTCCACCACCACCATAATAACCACCATCATTACACCGCTGTCGTTACTCTTTTTTTATTTTTTATTTTTATAATCTACATAACATTACCCTTCCACCATCACTGCAATCACTATTTCGTGATCTCCACCACCACTGTCATCAGTGACATAGCTAATACCGTTGTTGCCTCCTCCTCCACCACCTACTCACTATCACAATATAAAAATTGAAAGATACAATTTGAAAATAAAAAATAAATAAATTCAAATATGATCTTGTACATATTAAACAATTAATTTTAGTTCAGTGTTTAATTTTGTGTCAAACAATTTTTTAATTGAAAAAAATTCAATATTTAACCTTCGGTATTTAATTTTTAGTTTTCAACTTTATTAAATACCACCTTTGTCACACAATTATTGTTAATAGGGGAAGATGCAACACAAATATATCAAACCCTTTTTTATAATATTTGAACTCACAATCTCATACCACATTTATGGTGCTACACAATTACTAAATCAAAAATAAAAGTTGATTTTTAAATTTGTAAAGGACAAAATTAAGACTTGCTACATTATTAATTGGGAAATTTATTGAAAAATCTTCTTTCAAATAGTAGTATCTCAATTAGTTCGTAAGATATTCTTGTATTCTAATAAGTCCTATTATTTTAAACATTTGATCCATCAAATCCTAATTCTCATATTTAAAGTAATTTAGGGACAATTTTACTATTACAAATATTTTTTGAACTCTGAGTAACTTGATGTGCACTATTTGGAATATTCCATAATGTGAACATTCACATTAAATAAATTTGACAGTATGAATATTCACATTGACAGTGTGCACATTGTCAAATTTATTTAATGTGAATGTTCATATTATGGAACATTCACATTGTTTATGTAGACCTTAATGCGTGCTTTATCCTATTACTATTAGGAATATTTTGATAACTATGTCAACCATTAGACTTATTAGAATATAAAAAAAATAATTTAAACTAAATAGAATATAAGTAGATGAAGAGAAATTTATGAATAAATGTCCCTTATTAATTTCATATGTAACTTTTTTATTTGTATGTCAATGCGGTACGTAAATCAAACAAAAAACCAGACGAACATACTTCCGTTGCACTTTATATATTAATTTTTATTTTTAAAGTCATATACCTAGCCTACTATATGTAGGATGTAAAAAAATTTAAAAAATCGACCAAATCAATTGAATTGGATCGAATCAGTCATATTTGGTTTGTTATTTTAATAATAATTGGTCTGTGTGATTTTTTAATTTGATTTTTTTCAATTTTTAGTTCGGTATCGGTTTAAGCTCCTTGTGCACTAAACTAAATTGAAACCGACTACTTCAATATATATTGTATATACAATTTATATAATCTAATAATATAATGATATTAATAAGTATAATAAATTTCTACATTAATAAGTATAATTTATCTTTCCAACTCAGTGCCGTTGTTTTGCTCTATGTGGGCTTGAGGTCGTTTTTTCACATTGGACCTGAGGTCGTTTTGTATATTTGGGCCGGAGGCCGTTTTGTGTAATTGGACCCGAGGTCGTTCCATAATATGTTAGACCCAAGACCGATTGTCAAATTTGAATATGAAGAAAACTATGGATTGTTTTTACTTTCGAAAATATATTGTGTATGTTAAATATGTTTGATGGTTCAAACTTATATATTAGCCCTTTGCACTGTTATTACTCATTAAGTTTCGCTCACTCCCTATTTTATATGTATGTAGGTGATCAACAGGGAGATCAACCTTAGAGTTAACCTTAGGAATTGTCTATATGGACCTTTTATACCATGCCTCCAAGATGAAACTTTTGTCTTTTTGATGTTATATTTTATGTTAAGTCTTCTGTTTGGTTTTTGTAAAATGGGTTTGTGAATATGTGAACTTAATGTTAATGACTCCTATGTATATAAGTTATGTTTGGAAATCATGATATGTATATGGGAGTTATCCTGATCATATAAGCACTGCTCAATGGACATTATACATAATATTTGCTTCCACTTAAGGCCCCATTATTAAAAACATTCAGTGTGTTTGGTTTGAGTTTTCTGGATTAAGTTTTTTGAAAACTGAGTTTTTTAGTTTTTGTATTCTTTTGTTTTTAGTGAATATTTTTTAAATTTTAAACATTTTTTTAACTTTTTTAAATGCACCTTAGTTAGATGTATCTAAAAAGTAAAAAAATTGTGAAAAAATATTTTAAAAAATTAATAAATACATAAAAATACAAAAAATGTACTGAATTCTTGTATTTTTGGTATTTAGTGAATTTTTAAAAGATTTTTTTTACATTTTTTTAACATTTTAGGTGTATTTATGTTAGGTGTCTTTAAAAAGTAAAAAAATTGCTTAAAATATTAAAAAAATTCAGTAAAAACAAAAAACCACGGAAAATAAGAAAGTAGAATTTTCTGAAAAGTGGTTTTCTGAAAAATGAAAACAAGCAAGCTGATTTGTTTTCTGTATGAGGCTGTAGATAATCGCGTAATTACTGGCCAGTTATGAATCAAATTTTTAGGGGCAGGTTTAGGTCATGATATTAAGAGTGTAGATCTAAATTTTAAAAGCATAAAGGAGGTCGTCGGATCTCGATGATCTCGAGATCTCCGAACATGTATCTCTTTCTTTCTTCCATTACCGAAGGTCAGTTGTAGATCAGCGACCATAGATCAGCTTCGTCAAGTCCATTACCACCATAGTTCCATGCATCCCGCCGGAGAGAGTTAGGGTTATAGATCTCGATCTTGGTTTGGAGGATTAAGGTGATTAGTAACTCGATCGAGAGGGTTTGAGTGTGCGATTCCCTCAATCTCTCTCTCTCTCTCTTTCTTTGCAACTTTCTTTATCTCCTCTCTCTCGTACCGAGAATCAGACCAACATTCACTCTCCAAACCCTTCATAGGCATCTTCACTCATAGTAAGTTTCAGAAAAGTGAGAAAGATGGAGGAGAAACAGGGGTATAGAGTAAGTTGTGTCATTGACACAAATTTGATGTGTGTTTGTTACTTACTGATCAAACTAAATGATAGATTATTTTTCTGAAGTTGTTAATCTTAGAAACTAGATTTTGAAGTTTGAACAAACAATTCTTGCATATATCTCGAAAATAGAAGATCATCTGTACCGAGCATATAGATAATGTATCGCATTTTAGGCATTTTTTGAGCATCAAGATCAATACATCTAAGAGCAACCAACAAAATGTGTATTAGTACTTTTGAAGATGGCTCTCAGGCAACTTTGGATCCACAACTTCCTCAGATTCTTGATTTCCAACCATTGTTTTCAACCAATCAACTAGTTCACCTCTTAGTTTGTTTAATTTGAACAGATAGATGATTCAATTTGTTTTTTTCTTGTTGTTGTTGTTTATTGCAATAGATATATATATTTTTTGTACAGATAAATTTGTTTTGTTTATTGTTGTTGAATTTGAACAGAAAACAAAATTGAATAGATAGGTGTAGAGAGAGAGAGAGAGAGAGAGAGAGAAACAAATATAGAGAAAGTTTGAAAATGGTGTGAATTTGAACAAATAGAAAAAATAGATTATAAAAATTCAACAAATAGACAAAAAATTTAAATAGATAGACCAAAAATTTGAATAGATAATAAAAAAAAATTAAACGGTAAAATTAGAAATAAAATGTCATTCCAGAATAACAAAAGAATTTTTCATCAAACTATTTCATAAAAGATGAATTTCTTACCAATAAAAAAATATTCACTGAACCTAATTCTTTATACAATCTTTTAACTTGCACTTTTTAACAATTTTCAATATAAATTTTATAGGGTAAATTATAGACACACCCTCTGAGGTTTACTTAAATTATAAATTACCTTATGTGGTTTTAGAAATTACATTATGTCCATAAGATTTCTATTTCATAACAAATATGTCATTTTATTAATAAATCATCAAGTTAATTAATAATTTTTAATAATGTTAAAATTTTATTTCAATTAATAATTTAGATAATTTTATTATTGTATAGGTGAACAATTAGAAATTTCACATTTTCAATTAATTCTGTTAAATAAAAAATTCTGATAGAGAAGTATTTATAATTTTTCAAATCATAGGTAGCAATTCATATTTTAAGCAAATTTTATGGGTGTATTTGTAATTTACCCATTTTATGGGTAAAATGAAATTTGAAATTGTGATTTTCTTCGAGGTCCCTGGAATAGAATACGGGGTCACTCTCAACACAGCATTCGGTGGTGTATTGAGGTGGAGTTGTGAACTTGTGCGAAGAAAGAAACCCGGAGGCCGGACAGCATCATCGGCGATGATGATGATGATGAGGAGGAGGCTTCCATTGGCGGTTCTTCGCCACCGCTGTTTGGGACCCCCTACTTCCCTCAGCTTCCGTTTCATATCCTCCTCTCATTCCTCCTCCACCACCACCAAAACTGTCCCCCTTCTCTGGACCACCACCGCCGCCGCCGCCGCCACCACCGACCCCAACGACGCAGTCACAGTCCAACTTCTTTCATGGGGCCGTGGTTCCTCCGGCCAACTCGGCGGCGGCATCGAAGAACTCCGCCTCTACCCTACCCCTGTCGCCTCCCTCCTCCTCCCTCCCTCTTTCCGCTTTTCCCTCCCCATCCCCGGCCGCCTATCTCCTCCCCTAAACCACCACCAAAACCCTAATTCTTCTGATCCAGTTGATGTCTCCATTTCTTGCGGCCTTTTCCATTCCGCATTGTTAGTCAATCGAAAGCTCTGGATTTGGGGCAAAGGCGATGGCGGCCGCCTCGGACTCGGCCACGAGAACCCATCTTTCGTCCCCACTCTAAACCCTAATTTAGATTCCCTCCAAAGCATTGCCCTTGGCGGCCTCCATTCCGTCGCTCTCAACTCTCTTGGCCAAGTCTTCACTTGGGGTTATGGTGGTTTTGGAGCTTTAGGGCACTCTGTTTATCATAGAGAATTGTTACCAAGATTGGTAAATGGTTCTTGGGATGGAAAAATTAGCCACATTGCAACTAGTGGGACACATACAGCTGCAATCACTGAGTCTGGTGAGCTTTATACATGGGGTAGAGATGAAGGAGATGGTAGACTTGGACTTGGTCCTAGTCGTGGCCCCGATCAGGCTGGTGGTTTAAGCATTCCTTCTAAAGTAGCAGCATTGCCTGTACCTGTGGCTGCTGTTTCCTGTGGTGGGTTTTTTACGGTGGCTCTCACGGAGGAGGGACAGATTTGGAATTGGGGTGGTAAGGATTTTAACTTTCTTTACTCATGGTAGAGTATCGGGTTCTATTTCAAATACCGAGTTGAATGACTAGTTACTACATGATATATGTGAATGCAAGTAAGAAAAGTTAGTAAAATTTGTTAGTTTGGATAGTATTTTCCAATGGTTAATCTCGGGAAATTCTATTTCCACCCCCAAGTTTCCTTACTCTACACACTTAATGAAGTTTTTTTTTTTTTCAGAATCACAATTTTATTCTTTAACAAAATTACTATCTCACCCACCACCATCTCACCTACACATCTCACAATTTCTCCATACACATCTCACCCACCACCATCTCACCAGCCACTTCACCGCCAGCCATCGCCTCCCATGCCCAAACCTCAACCATACAAGGCGGGAAACAACACCAGATTGTATAACTTCTTCACTTGGCAAACGTCATTTTGAAAATGAAATTTGAACAATTAATCTTCCAAAAGTTAATCGGAAGAAATATAGCCCCATGTATCAAAACATGATCATATACCTATTGAAAGCAATTTACGGAATTGTGTAGTAGCCTCCAGTTGCAGATTGTTATCATTTGACCAAACAGCAACAACTAAGGAAGGAAGACTCTCTAACTGCAATCAAATCAACAGACCCCAAAACCTCAAACAAAGCATTTTGTGTGTGTGTGTGTGTGAGAGAGAGAGAGAGAGAGAGAGAGAGAGAGAGAGAGTTGGGATTTTTGGCGGAGAAGATCATGATGGAGGTGATGGCAATGTGAGGGGTTGTGTGAGAATGGTTGAGCTGGGAAGGGGCAGTGGTTGATGTCGTCGTTGCCGCCGTCGTCGGTGCTGCTGTCGTCGGTAGCTGGTGTAGTTAGGGTTAAGGTTTTTAGAGTGAGAAATGATGGAAGGAGAGGATGTGCATAGAGAAGGTGATGGTATATTTGGTATGTAAAGTGTGTGGACTGAGATAAAGAAGTAAAACCAAATTACTAAATGTGTGGATTAAGAAAAGATGTACACAGAGATAATTTGGTGTGTGGAAATAGAATTTCCCATTAATCTCATGCTTTAACTTGGCTTCATGGACTGGAATTGCTAAATTTTATTTCGCCTGCATTGAATACATACAATAGGAATTATAAGAGATGTTGGGATATTGCTTATTAAAAAAAAAAAAAAAAAGTCGGTATTTTTAGTAAAATGAATTCAAAATTTTGAAATTCCAAGGTTTGGTATATAAAATGACATGTTACATGGCCTCTTTAAAATAAATCAAATATTCATGTTGGATATCTCAGTGTTTTAAAAAGCGCGCCTAGGCGAGCGCCTAGGCGCTAAGCGAGGCGAGGCGCAAGGTTGGCGCTCGAAGTAGACAAAGCGAGGCGCATTGCAAGAAGCGCACGTAAGGCGCTGAGGCGCGCGCCTTTCGCCTAGGCTGAAAGCGCACGCTTCGTGCGCTTCGGCTAGGGCTGACCTGTTTTGTGTTTGTTTACCAGCCACATAGGATTAAAACTCTTATACAATACAAATCTGTTGGGGAGCTTCTTTGAATCGATTGATCTAAGCTTCGAAATCGACTGATCTGAGCTTCTTCAGGTTCGTCTCTGCTTCTTCTCTTCTGCCTCATCTTCTTTTCTCCTTTCTTCTCTTCTCTTCTCTTCTTTCGTCGTCTTCTCTCTCGCTTTTGTCTGGCTCACGATCGCGATCTCTCTCGCGATCGCGATCTCTCTCTCTCTCTCGCTTCTGTCTCTTGATTCATATATATATATAATACATTATATGATACCTATTATATAATATATAATATACTTATATAATATATAAAATATAATATATACTTATTCATAGTAATAAAAAAAATAAACATAAAATAAAATAAAAAAAATTAATTAAAACACATTATGTAAAAAATATAATAAATAAATAAAATAATATATATTAAAAAAATTAATTATTTTTTTTCTTCTTCTCTGCTCTTCTTATTAAAAAAATTAATAATATACATATTAAATACTTTCTATGTTGAAAATTGTGTTATATTAATATTTTGCTTAACTTTTATAACTTGCGCCTCGCTTTGGTGAGGCGCACGCCTCGCCTCGGGCCTCGGCGCTTAGGCTCCAGGTGACCTGGGCGTCTCGATGCGCCTAGAGCTTTTTAAAACACTGGGATATCTAATACTTGGACAGGAGAGTGTGATATGTATCCATACTTTAATTTGAAGTTTGATGGGTTTGACATGTAGATATGCAACTGCACCTGAAAGTCGTATCCGAGTCCATGTAAAATAGATAAAACGATAGTATTTCTAATGTATATTTGAAGGAGCATGATAGAGTTGGTTATTGTTTTAATAAATAAAATTAAAAAAAGAAGATACAATCACGTTTTAATCGAAGGTTAAATTTACTATTTCAGTGGTGTTAGAATTGATAAAGACATATTTCCTCCTGATGAACTATGATTCATTATACCTTTTCGATTTGAGGAGTTGATATTACTAGAAATTGTGTCATGATCTGATTCTTTGACATCAATCTTGATGGAGTATTTGGCTGTTCTCCCATTTTTTTCCTTGTTGGCTGTGTGAAGATCATGGCATCTTATTAATTCCATCAAATTGATGCCTTTGAACAGCAAACTCCAACTATGAGCTTGGAAGAGGTGATAAGTTTGGTGGGTGGAAACCAAAACCGATTCCTAGCCTTGAAGATACTCGCATCATTCAGATAGCAACTGGTGGATATCACTCTCTTGCTTTGACTGATGAAGGTAAAGTCCTTTCGTGGGGTCATGGTGGGCATGGTCAGTTGGGTCATTATTCTATTGAAAACCAGAAAATTCCTGTACCTGTTGAGGCTTTAGCTGATGAAAGGGTTATCTATATCGCTTGCGGAGGTTCATCATCAGCAGCTGTAACTGATAAAGGGAAGTTGTACATGTGGGGAAATGCTAAGGATTCACAATTAGGTCTACCTGGGCTGCCAGAGGTACAACCATTTCCAGTTGAAGTTCTGTTTCTAATGGAGGATGATGGTCTCGGGATTCATAACGTACTCTGTGTTGCGGTCGGTGCATCTCATGCAATGTGCTTGGTTTCAAGATTAGGTTGCCAAGGAGTGTAGTAGGTTTGTGAATGTGGTCTCATATGTAACGAGACAAGGAACAAATGAGATTTTCCAGAAACAGCTCAAACAGAGGTGAAGTAAAATAGTCACTCTGGAATGTTTTTTGCAATAGAGAATTTAACTTCAAAATATAGGAGAACAAAGCAGATTCTTAGCTGTGACAGATTGCTGGCTTTACATCTTCCATAACATAGTGCGACGTGGAATGTCTTACTGATCTTTGTTTCTCTGTGGCTGACCTAAGTTGCGCAGCTGCAGGTCTGACTTTGTTGAACTGCTACAACCTACAACTGTGGCTGGCTAAATGGATCAGGACATTTGGTCAAATGCATTGCGTTGGATGATAGCAGTTCCAAATGTTGTAAACCACATGCAAGTTCTGTTTATCTTTCAAGTAAAGCCCTCAAAAATTGCGTCTCATTCCTTTGTCTTGTAACAGTGAAAGCATTTGGTTATTCAATGTTAAAAAAAAAAAAGGTAGTAAAAACTAACAAGGATGTTAATGTTCTCATGGAAATGCAATTTTAAGAAACCTGGATTGCGATCAAGAGGTTCCGCATCTGTTTCTTTAATTTTGTCTTTTTGTTACGCAGGATGTTGTTTGTTTAATTTGTTGGGTAGACAATTATTGAGCTATTAATTGAGATGAATATAGTTTCAACTAGCTAATTTTGGGATGGCAATTTTCAACCCTCGTTAATTTTCCTTTCAACTTGTGGAAAACCTCTAATTTAAATTTGAGGCACACAGAGACAAAATCATTTGTGATACTGCCTGCATTTATTGATTTGAGAGCCCAAGAAAATCTTTGTTGTACCAAAACCCTTTCTTTCTTCGGGGGAATACTTCATTTGAGTCGATTATTGCAGAAATTCATTGTTGAGAATTTTGAATTATTTACACCAGACCAGCCAAGTACCAATCCCTTTTCGCATGAGATATGGACCTAAGTACTGAGGCCAATGTTGATCCATTCTCAATTGAACCTTCGATGTTCGTTGCTCAGACAATTGCTTTCAGATTCTTATTTTGCTAGTCAATATCACATTTGAGGCATCAAATCTTTCATTTGTTGTTATATTACTTCTATAGAGTTAAGGATTATTTGAAGAGCTATTTGACGCCCATGATCTCATGGCTTCATCCCTGAAGCCCACAATGGATACTAGTATTGGTGAGACAGACTTGTAGCTTTCTTGTTGAAATGTCAAACTAATATGAAACTGAGGGCTGAGATGGGATATCAAATGAAATTTTGGAGGAATATGATAAGAACCGCCTTAACCTTCTAGGAATGGGCTCATGCTACTAAGAGACCCCCAAAATGAATGAATCAGACCTTTATGATAGAGAATTGGTGAGTGATAAGCTCCAAGAGTCTTGGCTCTCTCTGAGAGATTATATTTTGTATGCTAGCTGATCTTGTCAGAAATCTCAGTAATATGTGCAACCCTGAGCTTCACAAGGGTAGCTTCAAGTGGCCAAACTTGTAGAGTATATCGACGAGGTTTCTACATTGAACTCAGTTTGAGAATGGTTTGTGATTCCAATTTGGAGGAGCTTCTCTTGGAGGAGAAGCTTGCTTTTATGCATCAAACAATACATGACTTTGGGAGAACAACTTTGCTTTTAAGAAGGGGGTGCTTCGCTTGGAGCTTTCCATATGGGTGTTGTGACAACCTTGGTAGAGCATATGCTTTTGCCTGGACAATTGCAATGTTTTGTTGTAGCCACTAGGTCTTTGCCCAACCTAAAAAGTTTCTTTGAGGATTCTTGTCACTCTTTGCAGTTTTTTTGACCAGATGGGTGAGATTTTTGTAGTTTTTAAGAGGGTTATGTCTCAAGGAGCAATTCATGAGGTCAGACTGTTACAGATGATGTTAAGGCATCTCACTAATAATCTTACATTCCAGGGAGCTTGTGACTTGACTGAACAAAGCTCCCCAAGGAAGCATGAGCCTCCCAGATGCCTTAATTATTTAACTTCACCTCATGTGGTCTTATGGAGTGCAGTGGCTGCTTTATGTGCCTTTGCTGGTTTGTTTGAAGCTCAAGAACTAATGGTAAAGGATAGTTGTGAAGAAATTGTTTTATATCGCCTGCCATTTCATTTGGATCCTGATAAGGCTTCTGGCTCATCTGTGGTTGTGGAGCGCTGGCAGCCTGGAGATTGATTTACCCATGGTACAGTTGAAGGAGCTTTTCAATATCAATCATTTTATTGTGAGTCAGTTGAAGGAGATTGTCAGAGATTATGGAGGTAACTTTTCTACTAAGGTGCGTGCTAGTGGAAATGAGTTATTGATTTCTTTTATGATTTATATTCATATTGCTTAACTTTTGTTCTGGCATTTGTAAATGTTGTATCTATACACTCATATTTCACTTCTCTATTTTGTATATATTGTGCTATGTTATGTTTTAGGTGTTTGATTCATCTAATTCCATGTGCAAGGACACAAGCAGATAAAATATTTATATTTCTTTAGTAGTACTTTTTGTTTCTAGGATGAAATGGTGTTCATAAGGTGCCATAGTTTCGTGCATAATATGGGACTTCTATGCGTAGGTTTACGGTAGACCCAATTTGTTTATGATTGCTAGGTGAATGTCCAACTGCACGAACATATCCCATGCCTTTATCCAAGTGTCGAGTATCGAACACGTCATTCATACATTTAGAAGAGTCCATCTAACATACATATTGGGAATAGAGAATGAAAAGAAAAGAAAAGGTGAGTATGGAGGGTAGTAGATTGTATTTTTGTTCACTTCTTGTCAAATAGTACATAACTTTAAATCTCACTAGGATGTGCTATCAATGCAGCTCAAAAAGGATTTCTATAATGATTAAACTATATGGCCGAGTTATTACCTTTAGAAATCTAGCTCCTAGACAAGTTGAAGACATATAGGTCCTAAATTCTTATTATTCATTGCTGTAGCCCTAGTAAACCTACCTTTTGAAACAAATGTCGAGCCACTTCTTTGTTGACGTGAAAGCAAATTGCTTTGGTGGTAAATCATTTGTCATCATTTGGACTCTTCTCCCATGTGTTGACCCTCCAGCTGCTAAATTTAGGCCTACGAAATTGACAATGATTACATAGGCTAATTGATTGGATATTTATCCTACGTCATCTCCTTGATGTGCTTTGCTTTGACGTCGGTCTGTCAGGCTTTTCATTTTCTTATTCTATTATGATCGGTGCTTTCAAATTGTGACGCATATCGTGTATCGCTTTATCTCTTTTATTTAATGTATCACATATAATAACCTTGAGGTTATGGGTTCAAGTCACGGGACAACCACTTTGTGTATTATGCCAAATTTTAGTTGTGTATTCAATCTTTCTCCTTCCAAATACACATTAATGTGTATTAATTGGGTGTTGTTTTTATATTATATAGTATCATAAGATACATTAACATATATGAATATATATTGGAAAACATATCTTTTCTCGCATAATATATAAATATATTGAAGTACCTAAATCATATAACCAAAGACGTGAAATATTCTCTCTAAGAAACATAAAAATTAGTCAACGAGGTAAATATACTTTCATAAAATAGAAGTATTCCAACTTATAATTTATTAGGAAAAAATTGAAATTTTAATATGACAAATGATGAATGAAGTTTCATTGCAAATGTTAAAACAAAATAGAAGGTTTATTTATTTATTTTTTCAGTCGGGCCAAGCTGCTTTAATCTCGGGTCCATCTGCTTCATGATTTGCAATCAAAGACATTCTTCTGAACTTATTTGGATTTTGGTAGTCTCAAATTTGTTATATGGTGTGTCATTATCATTGTCCAAACAAGTGCATAGAAATATGGTGTGTTATTATCATGGATTTTAGTTATGTTTTCCTTTATTTATTGATTTTTATTTTTAATTTTCAATTGAGTCCCATGGCATCCTTGGGATGCACGATCGGGAGTAACCTTCACCATGTTTAACCTCCCCACGTCTAGTTGAGTCTGTCACTTCATGTGTAGGTCTTTATATTTGACTAAGACCATTACATAGGAAGCAATTCATAGACAAAGATAAAAAAATGTATTTCATGACACAGAATTCTTTGTGGTCTTTGACTATAAGAACTACCTATAGTACATGATATAGCATTATTGCAGTCTCCTTTTAAGTCAAGAGCTGGAGTTGTTTGTTTAGTTGCAATCCTTGAAATCCAAAAGGTAGCTGTCCAAAGCTCTCCTCTGACAGAATTTCTCCAATCATCCAGACTTGAGACAGAAAAATGGTATTTTCTTAAGCAACATTTTATATTCCTATCTCGGATTCTCCAAAGAAAACTGCTTTGATATTGATAAAGCAAATGGTAAACTGTGAAGAATGTTGCATAATTAATGATGTAGAGCATGGAAGAAGAAAAATAACAAATCTAAAATTTCACATGGAGCACAATTAGGGTATCAAGGAGTGAAGTTTTGGTAATTTTGTGATTTGCTGGTCATGGGTTGCAAGGGAGCTCCTATTGGCAGATAACAAAAAATTTCAATTCACACCATTTTGTTTTTTTGTTCAGATGAACAAAATTTAATTATTCAGATATCAACTACCTGAATAATTATTTTTTGTTCGGTAGTTGATTTCCAAACAATTGATTTTTGTTCCATAGTTGATATCTAGATAGACAAAATGGTGTGAATTGAGAAAAAAAGTGGTGTGTAAATAGAAGCTCCGAGGCTATGGGGGTCGCCCATAAGTTTTGTTATGGGTCAAATTATGTCATTGGGTTTTCTATGGAGTCTTTAGTTCTAAATTGTCTAGTTGGTCAAAGTTTTTTAGCTTCTAATTATAGAATCATAATCCTTGTAGGAACACTAAAAATGTAGTAGCTTATAAATATGCATGAATCTTCTTTCTAATAGAGATTTGTGTTGTGAATTTTTCAGCCCCAAAACTCTGGCCAATCAAACTCTAATCATCCCCAACCCTTTTTTTCCTATCAGTTGGCAAATAAATTCATACATAAATCAACCATAAAATAGTCTGTGTCTAGAAAAATCAACTCATAAATCTTCCCACACCTTATTTTTTGTAAATCCTGCAACCTGATACTTCAGAAATTGACTTAATTCCACCTTCTTACTTATTACAAAAACAAATCTTTCTTCTAGCTCTTAGAACCCTAACCTTTCCAAAGCCAAATATTGTAGGCAGCAATACTTTCCTGCATCAATTAAACGACAAATGTCTTCAAATTTCCCAACCTAATCATCCTAAGCCAGGGGCGACTCTACATGTAAGGGTGGGTGTTCAATTGAACACCTTGGAATTATATGTATATATATAATTCTGCCCAAAGTTTCATGTTGAACACCCTAACCCACTTTCCTGAACATCCAACCTAGTTGAACACCCATCCAAACCCACTTTCTTGTACACCCAACCCAACCCAACCCAGACCATAACCCTTTAATCAATATATATATACTTTGTGAAGTGAACACACAATATGTTTTGAAAGCTTTGCTTCCTTAGCTTGTGCAAAGTGTTTTTTTGACAAAATTTTGTATTTTGCAATTCTCAGCCAGTGTACCACTTGAATGTTAATGTTAATCAACAGTTTTTTAGCTTATGTCAGTTTGAATTAAATGAGCTTTCTTCATATTTTTTATCATTCTAGTGATAAAAACAAAATATATTTATGTAAATTTTTGTGTCTACATTTTATTTTTTGAAATAATGATATCAATATATTAAAATTTTATTTTATTTTATTTATTTGTATGTGATTTGTAATGTCTAAAAAAATTAAATTTTTGAATATCCACCTGAAAAAAATTCCTGGAGTACCCACTGTGAACATCATGAATAAGCTCACTTCATTGGGATTTTTTATTTTTATTTTTTTGTTAGAACTGCACTTTTCATTTTAAAAATCTTTTCAAATTAGTCAAAATAAGTTCTAAGTTCTGTCTATTGTTTTGATCATGCGTGTGTACATGTGTGCACACTTGCATGTCTGTGCATCTATTGTTTTGGATATATTGTATGTAATTCTGGTAAATTAACTAATTATTTGTTTTCAATTTCAGTACTCCAAAATACAGAGGTACACTTTGGGAGAAGCTCTCAGCCGTAAAAGCCAATTGTGAGATTGAGCTTGCTTTGGAGTGTTGAAATGGAGTGCTGAGAGAGCTGCTGCTTCCTCTCATGGCCTATCAAGCTCTGTCAGATTCAATGCTTCTAATAGGATTCCTTCATGGAATTGCATTGCTTGGGAGAACTCAACGGGTCCCTTGAGGAATACGTCATTCCGGATGTTGCCACCTCGCTGCATCAAGGAATTGCAGGGTCCACAGGAGGTCACACTGTCTGGAACTTTGCAGAGCCACCTTCACATACATGATGGTAGTGATATTAAATCTGAAAGTGTTGATCTCAATTCTTGGACAAGATCTGGTGGTCATTTGATGAGGACAACTTCAGCAGATAAGATCATTGAATTTGCTCAAAATTTGGACGTTGATAGCAAATTGAGCAAAGGAATGATGGATCACCACAATAATTTTGTGATTCAGAAGGTAGGCAAGGATCCATACTATCAAGTTTTGAAGGTAGCAACACCTGATAGAAGTTCAGACATGGAGTTTAACCAGAGGGATGTCAACAACAGAGTTCCTGTGAACAATTCTAGCATTATGGTTGTGGCTGCCTGAAAGTATACATAATGGGATTGTTTTCGATGTTGTGAAAAGGATTACTTGACCCCAACAAATAGGAGTCCTGATTCAGAAAACAATGGCTCGTACCAGATTTCAGTTGATGAGTGTATGCAACTTGACTGTGCAGAAAAGGAAATAGATGCAAGCTTGGTGTCTGAATGCGGCGACAATTTTGGTTACATAGAAAATTGTCTCAGTGAAGCAGATTCTGGTTGTGATCCCAAATAATCATTCTGGTTTGGGTGGTTAGATTTGAGGTTGGTTTGTGCTTGGTCATTTTGCATGATGCAACTGGAAGGATTGGATTCAATGCCTTGGACAAAACTGAAGTGTGTTACTAGTAGCAGAAGATTTGGGAATTCTGACTTCACAACAGAAATTGAATTGACAGCAATCAGGACAACAAAAGACATGACATGGAAGTGTCGCCATATGAGTGAGTAATATCACCATCAAAGCAACTGTATGCCAGCTTTATCGAATAATTCTTGAAACACTACCAAATCCAAAAGCATTGGCGGAGTAGTATCACCATATATTATCCTCGATAAAGGTTTGGTACTTGTCAGTTCCCCTTGTTTTCTGGTGCTTTAGCCAAATGAAAATTCACCATTGGCCATCAAGAATAAAGTTTGTGTTGTGGCATGGAGTGGGATATGATAATAAGGAAAGGGGGAGATGTGATAAGAAAAAGTGAATTTGAGTAGGGATTTGAAAAGAAAAGAAAAAAAAAGTGTGAAAGGTATAGAAAATATAGTTATATTTCATTTATATTTTATTTATTTTTCTTTGTTTCCTTTTCATATTTCTCATTAAATCCGTGAACCATAACTGTAAATTAAATGTTGTTTTTGAGGACACAAATAAAATGGCCAAAGACTAAATTAAAGGCAAACTATTATGGATTCAAAATTGCAAAACACCTTATTCAATTTGGACAGAAAGGGGGGTGTGATGGGTGGGACAATCACCCATTATCCCTAATAATATACAGAACAAAAGCAGGATACTCCAATATTACAAAAGTTGGAAGGCACATTGTATGGGAGAGAATAACTACGGGTTGTGACATAGGATTCGTTTGGACTGTGGGTTGGTTTTTTGATTTTATTAGTTTGGAGTTAAAAGTCTCGTTTATAATAGATTTTTTGGCTTTTTTGATTTTTGTGAAAGTAAAAATGAAATGATTATAGTTTAGATGTGACATTTTGCCTTATTAATTTTTTTAATTTATTTTTATCTTTTTATGATTAAAATAATTAAAAAATTAAAAAATTTAGCATGTTAAACGAAGGCATAAATCATTTGCTCACTCGACCTTCAATCTCAAAACCCACCTTGTTGGAACTTGGCAGTCTACACAAGAAAGTCTTGAGAAGATTGCACCAAATACCAAAAAGGAGTGGATACTAGTAGGGTACTAAACGAGTTGAGTTGAGTTGAGTTTGAACTTAGCTCCTTTATTGAGTTTGAACTTGTCTCGATAAGTAATTGGGTTTGAGCTCAGTTCGGCTTATTAATATTAATGAAATTTGAGTTCGCCTCGATTCGATAATTTTTTTTAAAATATTTAAATAAAAAATATTTATTCGAGTTGGCTCGTTTACTAAACGAACCGAGTTGAGCCGAGCCTATTTGTGAACAATTTGATTCGTTTGCAACCTTAGATACTATTATATACATATATATATAAATATATTTTTGTTGACCGGGAACTCCCAAGGTCGGACTCATTCACGATCCGACCTTACAAGCCAATCCGAGAGAGATGTCGAGAAACCCACTCATCATCTCCCAATTTCAGTCAAAGACTATAAGAAAGTTGGCATAGGTTTCGAACCCGAAACTTTTGGCTACGCAAGGGGTTGTCTCACCAATTCATCGAACCCTTGGAATTAAATACTACCAAATCAAGGACTCACACCCATCATTTATCTTTCCAATATAGTTTGGATCTTAAAAGATAAAAAAATAATAATAATAAAGTACACTTAATTTGGTTTGGATTTGAAAAGAATGATTAGATTAGGTACATAATTTTGGAATAATTTTTTTGGTTTTTCTTGCTATTGAATATTTCATATATTGGAATTTGGAACCTTTACGTAATTTAGCTTTTACTTTTCTTATCTCTTCTAATTTATTTAAAAAAAAAAAAAACACTCAATTTAGTTTGGATTTAGGAAGAAAAAGAAAAAGAAAAAAGAAGCAAATTAAACCTTTGTTTGGCATGTGAGTTGATTTTTTGGTTTTTTTGACTATTTTAGCTTAGGACTAAAAAGTTTTATTTGGGATAGACTTTTTGATTTTTTTAATTTTTGTGAAAGAAAAATAAAATGATTATGGTTTAAACGTGATATTTTGTCTTATTAGGTTAAAAAACTCATATTATTTTTTTTTGGGCTAAAATAACCTCAATCCAACCCAAACTTTCATGTCAAAGATAGCCTAAAATGAATAAATTCAAGTTTTGACATAATTTAATTAGGGATGTGAAAATCTGATAACTGAGGTGTGAATTGAGAAAGAAGCAACTTAATAATATCTCTGGTCACATCATATGAGCTTTGAAAGCAAAAATAAGACTATAAATTTCTGAAAATTTTTATTATACACTCTTATGTCATATGCACATTTGTCATTTTTTTTAATTATGATAATTTTTTTTAGTTATGACATTATTTTGAGATTTTGATTATAATTTTTTTATGTTTGATTCTGACTTTTTTTTTTTTCATTTAAAAAAAAATTATGACTCAAAAATATAAAATTATGTTTTTTTTTTAATTTTTATAATTATAAATTACTTGATACACCTATGTATCATAATTTCTAAAACGTGGGATAGAAAGCTGAAAGAAAAGAAACCAACACCAATACAACTAATGTTACTGCTTTATGTGACTTTGGGTCCCTTGGTAGTGACATTTTTTTTTTAATTAAAAAAAAGATATTTTGAGGTGTCATCACTACATCCGTAGGCCCAGGTCTCGGGGTAGCCGGTTGCCAGCCTGGTTTAACCCAACTCATAAAAAGGGACTTACCACCAAAACATCAGTAAAGCTCATTAATCGTCCCAAAGTTTCAATTGAAATACCACATGAAATCTCCGAAGAGAGTTACTAAAAAATCCAAGATTTTTCGCACCCCGTGGTAGTGACATTGAAAAGAGTAATGCGTGGCCTCCATGGTTTCTACAATCTAATTAATCATGTCTCACTCACTTGAAAGAACTTTCGTAGAGTTCATAATTTCTCGAACCTTCCACAGCTCTGCAGGAAGACCAACTCATCACAACTACTGCTTTCTGTGACTTTTTCTCTCATTAGTTATTGTGCCTGGTTGGCACAATTTATAAGCAGCTTAACTTAATTTTTGACTAAAATTAAGTTGTTTTTGGAGTGTTTAGTTCAGCTTAACTCAGTTTTTGGCAGCTCAATTTAAGTCAAAAATCATGAATTTTGAGAAGTGGCCTGGGAGGTGCTTAAGCAATTATAGCTTAAGCGGAAAGCTGTATTGGAGGGGAAAGATTACTTAAATGCCTCTCATCAATATTATAATTTCTATTAAATTAATAATTGAAATTAATAAATTATTAATTGTAATGAAAAAAAATTAATAAAAACAGAATCACAATTTTAAAAAAATTAAAATTAAAATTGAAGAAAAAAATGAAATACAAAATGAAATAACTTATATTAAATGAAATAAAAAAATGAATATTATAACTTCTATTAAATTAATGATTGAAATTAATATAAAGAAAAATAATATGTAATGACATCACAACATTAATATAAATACATGGATATTAATTGATATTAATTGTAATGAATTAATAAATTAAACAAAGTTAACAAAAAGAAAGAAGAGTAGGGATAAAATTAAAAAAAAAAAAAAAAGAAGAGAAAAGAAAATAAGGAGAAGAAAATGACAAAATTACAAATTCTATGTTCATAACGGCAAAAATAACAATTACACAGCAAAAAGTTATTTTACAGTTTTGTTGGCTACATATTTTGTACAAGCCAATTATAATTCGACGCATGGCAGAATAAGAGTAATACAAGAAGATTATTCAAGTCTTCGATCCTGATCGTACACGTGGCAGTTAGTATTGGTTATTACGAGATCTGAGTAGCAGTGAATCAACAAAGAGATGCAAGGTGATGTGGCTTCAATGGTTACTCACATTTAAATTCAAATTTAGAAGGGAAGCCTAACTGCAAGTGATGGCACAGTGGAACTAATTGTAAGGCAACATGATCAGCGATCATGGAGGAGCAGTTCGACGGTTGGAAATACAGTTCGATGGTCATCCTTGAGAAGTATAAATAGCAGAGAAGGCCCGGAAAAAGGGCCCAGACTCAGATCCAAAAAATCAGTCTTATTATACTTATTTTCCTTTCCAGTTTTACATTTCCAATCTTTCATTTCCTGTACTTTAAATTCCTGCACTGCACGTCGTTCATAGGAGTAGTTTCAAGTAGATTGTTACTGTAAACTTCTACGAGGCTGAGTTTGGATCATTGTAAGTTTTTCATTTTAATGAAATACTTCAACTATTCTTCATTTAATTGTTATTTTGCTTAATTCTCCTAAATCAAACCACTAGTAAAAGTCCTCTTCATTGAGGCTGAAAGAATTAAAACACAATCGTCTGATAATTGGTTGGCAATTAATTTTCTGTAAGGACTGATTAATCTTTGCTGGCACACTCGCAATTACAATAATAACATTCGAAAGCCAAAAAGCCAACATATATTTTTGGTACGCCCGGTGGGACAAATTGAAATGCTTAGACGTAGGAGACAAGGAGAAAATGAACGCTTGGAAGAAGGCTTGGAAGGAGAAGTAGAAATACCTAATCCAGAGGATAATGTGATAACACATCTTGTGGAAGCACCCAGTTCATCAGAACCTATGGTCGAACAGACCAGCACTTCGGAACAACTACCACATGTTCAGAATATTGGATGAGGCCAAGGAATTGGACCATCCACTGTTTCATCTACTCAGCCAATAAATCCATGGGGTGGCCTAGTAGATGCTATGGGACAGCAGTTAATGAATACAATGGAAAGATGGGCAACATCCTTCTTGGATTGAATGAATATCCACCAACCAATAAATGCAAGACACATGGAGGAAATTTCAAATATCCCTCAACAAAGATTGGCTAGAGATAAACAGCGTATGCAAGTTAATGGACATTCTAATGGTCAAACTACTAATCAAAATTATGAAAGACCATCACCTCACTCTTGGTACGAACCTATTTTGAGGCCTATAGCGGGTCAAAATGCCTTAGTGCTTAACAGTGAAGCCATGCAAATTGGTGGATCTGGCCCAGTACAAGAAAATAGCATAAGAATGGCTCCAAATCCAATGTTCGAAGTCATATCTGGCATGAGGGGGTTCACTAATCCCTTATTCGAATTTATACCCCGGGGGTTGGAAGGTTTTCCTACAAATGGAAGAGACACAACACCAGTTCTAGCACCTTTCGTAGGTCCTTTCGCAGGACAGGCTCAAAGGGGTTACCCATACCTCCAACAGCAAGCTGCATCACAGGGACAACCAGTCCCAAATATACCACCTTATAGACCAAGAGGACCACAGGCACAAGTTTGCCCACCAAATCCTGTATTTGTTCCTCCAGTAGTCGTTCAGCAGGCACAAAATATGGTCCCTAGAGACCAAATTGCTGATATTGTTAGAGAGATGTGTGGACCGATGGCTCGGGGGGTCCAGACTCTTGTGTATAGAAAACCATACCCAGAATGGGTAGACAGGGTACATGAATGCCCAAGAGGTTTCAGGATACCAGATTTTGCCCTTTTTTATGGGAATGAAAACCAATCAACAGTGGAGCACATTGCTAGGTTTGCTGCTTAATGTGGTGAATTTACTAATAATGACTATATGAAGTTAAGGTTATTCCCAAATTCCCTAACTGGGGGAGCATTTGTATGGTATATTAACCTTACACCTGGCTCTATTCAGACTTGGCAACAAATGGAAGAGGCTTTTCATGCTCAATTCTTCCAATCGGAGCCAGAGGTTTCCATAGCAGACTTGGCAAGGTTGAGTCAAAGGCCTGATGAGAAGACTACTCAGTTTATTGCCAAATTTAAAAGGGCTCGAAATAAATGTAGAGTCATCCTACTAGAGCTAGAATTCGTGAGATTGGCTCAGAATGTCTTAGAGTTTAGGCTTTGAAAGAAGTTTGACTCAACTGAGTTCAGAGACTTAGTAGAACTCACTTATAAGGTGTCTAGGTACGAAGCATTGTTAGAGGAGGAGCAAGATCGAAATAATGCCTCGTACAAGACATATTATAGAAATCCTAATTATGAGATCAATGCAGCAGAGATTGTGGGGAAAGAACCTGTGATCTGTGAAGTATTAATTCATAAGGATACAACAATTGACCAACAGTTTAAAAAGAAAGACCTTCATAGGAAATACTCTTTCGATTTAACTAAGCCAGATGACATTTTTGATCATTTGCTCGCGGCCAACTTCCTTAAGTTATCAAAAGGAGTCAAAATTCCATCTTCAGATGAACTTAAAGGAAAAATATATTGTAAATGGCATAATTCTTGGTCTCACTCGATTAAAAACTGTATTGTTTTTCGAGATAGGATCCAAGAACAAATTCGAAAAGGAAGTCTAAAATTCCCAACTAAAGCAGAAAAGGCCATGGGGATCGACAGTAATCCATTTCCAGAACTTCGAGAAAGTGCAGCTAATGTTGTTGTACCAGACTTCCAGAATCTATCTCTGCAGGAATTGGAAGAGGTCAATGTGCAAATGCATGTTGCCAGCCAGGCTACTGTTGAGAAGGCTACTGTTAAAAAAGACACTAGAAGTCTGCTGGTTGTTGGACAAGGCTTTACAAGTCAGAGAAAAGACTCTAATGAAGAAACACTGGATGATGATTCCTTGGAGGCAGTAGTTATCCAAAGAATGTGTCCCAGGTGTAGGTTGAGCTATAAGTGGCTGAAAGGGCTCCCGATTGATGGGAATCAATACTACAGGGATGTGCAGAGGCGTCCTAAACCAACCAGTGCTCACAACAAAAGGCCATACCTAACTAGTGTTAGGCAGCATCCATTAATGGTTGAGCCAACAGTTGATAGAATGCATTCTAAAGGCAAGAGGCCTTTATATGAGTCTAGGCCACCTAACTATTACAGAATGGAGAGCAGTCATTCTAAAAGGAGGTCGGAGAGGGGCTCAGTTTGTGGGATCAGAGCCAGAGATTGGCCCCCTAGACCAGCATTACGCAGGACAGAAAGTGGCTACCTTCATCAAAGGTCTGAGTTAGGCCCAAAACATGAAGCCAGGGCCAAGCAGTGGCCTTCGCAGCTAGCTTCAAAGATGGTCTCGAAGGAGGAAAGAAACAGTTCAACAGCTGAGTCAGTAAGTTCGTGGGTACCTGGGGTTCCAGATTGGTTTGTGACGTAGAACAAACCTAGGGAAGTGTTCACCCAGAGAGATGTTGTTGGGAACCAAGGTAGGATGGTCAAACCTCCTTTGGTGGCCCCAAACAATTGGGTATTGCTTAAACACCCGAAAACAAAGGAACCAGATATGGTCCCCGTAATTTCTAGATCACAAAGAAGGAAGATTCAGCGTAGGTACACTTAGTACCAGAAAGACCTGAAAAAAAGTGGAGAAAGCTCCTCATTGGCCCAGACAGAAGGAAAGAAGAATCCAAAGTCAGACCATACTCCAAAACCAACTCTACAAGACAAAATGGGTTGTAGCAGAGAACAATTGGCCAAAGTTCACTTTGAACTAAAAGCCAGAGAGAAGTCCAGTCTAGCAGGATTGGAGAAGGCTTTGATGGAGAGTGATAGCGAGATAGAAGAAGAAGTTGACCTAGGTCAAAAGAAAGGAATGGTTGAGAAAGAAATGTTCGAAGCCTTCATGGCTGAACAAACATTTTTGGTTGAAAAGCCAGTCGGAAAAGACCATTCAAAGGAGTCTGTTAGTAATGAGGTGCCAGAATGCAGCATGGAAGATGCTTCTGAAGTGACTGAACAAGGTGGCCAAGAGAAGAAATAGGCACAGCCGGCCATTCAATTTGGCTCAGTATCAATGAATATGGTACACATATTACCACATGAATTCCAAGCTGGAGATGAGGACCAAGAGGGGCAAGAAATTGACCCAATTCCAGTCTCTAGCGAAGACTCACAAGTGAGTATGGTGCAAGATAATTCCAGAATGACTATCCCAATGGAAACTGAATATGAGAGTGAAGAAGAGGTTAGTATTAACCTTTCATATCCTTTTGAGTATCCCTCGAACTTTATGACACAGCATGTCAAGCCTTTGTATATCAAGGCCTTCTTCGATGGGATACAATTGAACCGAGTCTTGGTAGATAATGGGGCAGTGGTGAACTTACTACCGAAATCTTCCTTGAAGAAACTAGGGAAAATGAACTCCAGGTTAATCCCGACCAGCACAACCATTGCTGGCTTCGCTGGAGACAAACAGATGGCTCAGGGAATTCTACCCATCAACCTGAGTGTGGGAACCAGGGACTGCATGACGGCATTCTTCGTGATCGACAGCAATGCTAAGTACAATGCTTTACTTGGCAGAGATTGGATCCACACTAACAAATGTGTGCCTTCCTCTTTGCATCAGAAAATAATGATGGCCTTGGGCAATGGAGAGACAGAGGAAATTGATGCAGATCCTCAACCCTTCATAGCCTGTGCAGACTTCGCAGAGGCCAAATTGTATATTGAGGGAGTGACACCACTCAGTATACTGAGGAAACCTGATGGCTCAGCCAAAGTAACGGCTGATGAGGAGGTGACACACCTGAAGCACTTAGTCCAGGAAAGTGCTGATGAAGAGGTTGTCGTTAAGTATGACAATGATGCCTGGTTGTAGGTAAAGAGATGAAGCACAAGAAGCCAAGTCTTTGGCTCTAATTAAGTTTTTAATATTGGATGTAAAATCAATAGTCCAGAAAGTGCAAGAGCAAGAGAAAGAAGCCATGATAATTGGCTGCAAGCAGAAGCAGCAACAGGCCAGAGTTTTGGCCCTTGATAAATACTGTGCATTGGACATTGAAACAAAAGTCCAGGAGATATAGGAAAAAGAAGCCTTATGGATAGACTTTGTCTATGAGGAGGAGGGTAAATATGTTGAATCAAAGAATCTAAGAGCAGAACAAAGCAAGGAGATTGCTTCGAAGCCAGAAGGGATCAAAGAAGGAGCTTCAGTAAGTTCTCAGATACAAGACCCCTTAGAAGAAGTAAATTTAGGGGAATGTTCTGTACAACAGCCCATCTATATAAGTGCTTGTTTGAATGCTTTGGACAGGGACCAGTTGTTGGTTGTTCTGAAGAAATATAAAGATTGTTTTGTATGGTCTTATAATGAACTACCAGGATTGGATAGGTCATTAGTGGAACATAGGCTCCCTATGAGGCTTAACTTCAAGCCATACAAGCAAAAACCAAGAAGAATGAGTCCGGAAGTGATTTAGAAAGTTATGAAGGAAATTCTTAGACTACTCAAGGCAGGCTTTATTAGGACAGCCAGGTATGTTGAATGGATATCCAATATTGTGCCTGTAGTTAAGAAAAATGGTAAAATGAGGGTATGCATTGATTTCAGAAACTTAAATCTAGCAACTCCCAAAGATGAGTATCCTATGCCTATAGTGGATTTGTTGGTAGACAGTTTGGTAGGGCATCAAATTTTATCAATGATGGATGGACACTCTGGTTATAACCAAATCTGCATTGCAGAAGAAGATGTTCACAAGACAGCATTCAGATGTCCTGGGAATATTGGCACGTTCGAATGGGTTAAAATGCCATTTGGCCTGAAGAACGCTGGAGCTACATATCAGAGGGCTATGAACACTATCTTTCATGACCTCATTGGAGGGTATTTAGAGTGTTATATTGATGACGTTGTAGTGAAATCCCAATCCATGGAGGAGCATCTGTTTCACTTAGAAGTAGCTTTTGAAAGAATGAGAAAGTTCAAGTTGAAACTTAATCCTCTTAAGTGTGCTTTTGGTGTATCATCTGGAAACTTCTTGGGCTATGTAGTACACAAGAAAGGAATACAGATTGACCAGAATAAAGCCAAAGCCATCATTAAAGCCAGACCTCCATCAAGTAAGAAAGAATTACAAAAGTTCCTTGGACAGGTTAATTTTCTTCGAAGATTCATTTCTAACACTGCAGGGAAAACTAAAGTCTTTTCTTCCTTGTTAAGGCTAAAAGATGAAGAATAATTTGTGTGGACAGCAGAGCATCAGATTGCTTTCGAAGGAATCAAAGCCTACTTGGCCAACCCTCCAGTGCTGATGCCACCAAAGGATGAGAAGCCCTTGAAGTTATACATAGCTGCAGTAGAGGATTCATTGGGAGCTTTCTTAGCCCAAGACAATGAAGAAGGCAAGGAGCAAGCTGTTTATTACCTTAATAGGTTTTTAAATTCTTGTAAATGTAAATACTCAGCTGTAGAAAAGCTGTGCCTTGCATTGTATTTTGCTGCAATGAAATTAAGATATTATCTTTTGCCTACAACTGTCTTGGTAATTGCAACCACAGATTTGGTTAAGTATATGTTATCTAGACCTATGTTGAGGGGAAGAATTGGCAAATGGATACTATCCTTATCAGAATTTCATTTAGAATATGTTCCCCAAAAGGCAGTAAAAGGACAAGTTTTAGCTAATTTTTTGACAGACCATCCATTTCAAACAGAAAGCCAAGAAATAATGGAACTTGGTATGGCTAGTGTTGAGCCCTGGCAGATGTGGTTTGATGGATCAAAAGCCAATGGCCTAATTGGAATTGGTATAGTGATTAAATCACCACAAGGAGTAGAAACCACACATGGTTTCAGGGTGGCTGAGATTGCTTGTTCTAATAATCAAGCTGAATATGAAGCCTTAATAGTGGGACTGGAAATTCTTATTGGATTGCAAGTACATGCAGTTGACATATTTGGAGATTCTCAATTGGTGGTTAACTAAGTGAAAGGGATTTTCAAATGTCAAAGTATAAGCATGTTGCCATACTATGTTGTTGCATTACATTTGCTTTCTCAATTTCAAATAGCAAATGTAACTCATGTCCCAAGATTCTCGAATAATAGAGCTAATGATGTGGCTCAGAAAGCTTCAAATTTCAAGAGAAGGGATGATGTTCAAAGGGACATAAGCTAAATAACATTTCAGAAATTAATACCACCCCTAAATAAAAGGAATGTGGTCCTGGAAGTTAATCATAATGACTTACAAGAACAAGATTGGAGGCATCCAATAATGCAGTATCTGGCTGGCCCATCTTCAAAGGCCAGTAGAAAAATTAAATTGCAATCTATGCAATACATGATATATGGTAATGCTCTCTACAAAAGGGGGGGAGATGGTCTATTGCTGGAATGTTTAGGCCCAAAAGAAGCATTGTGTGAAGATGAGATGGTTGCTTCGAAGGCATTCCTACTATTGGCCAACTATCCTTAAAGACTGCATAGAATATGCAAGAGGTTGTCAGGCATGTCAAAAGCATGGCACAATAAGGCATGTGCCCATAACTGACTTGCATGCAGTAGTGAAGCCTTGGCCATTTAGAGGATGGACCATGGACATGATGGGGAAAATACACCCACCTTTTTCGAAGCACCATTGTTTCATTTTGGTGGCTACTGATTACTTCACTAAGTGGGTTGAAGCTAAGCCATACAAAGCTGTAGACCAAACTGAGGTCATTGGATTCATTAAGGATTTAATCCATAGATTTGGTATCCCACAGACTATAACTGTTGATAATGGGACGGTATTCGATGGGAAAATGGTGAAGTCTTTTGTGGCAGAGTTTGGAATTAGCCTTGTTAATTCCACCCCCTATTATGCACAAGCCAATGGTCAAGTTGAATCATCCAATAAATCCTTGAAAAAAAGAATACAAAAGGTTGTGGAAGACAATCCTAGGGATTGGCATTACTTATTGTTGGATATATTGTGGGCTTATAGAACTTTCCCAAGGTCAAACACATGAGTCACTCCTTATGCCTTAGTATATGGGCATGATGCAGTGTTACATGTGGAAATTAATGTTAAATCCTTGAGGGTAAGATGCCAAGACCAGTTAGATCTTGAGCAATACCATCAGAGTATGTACTTGGAATTAGAAAGCATAGATGAAGCTAGAATTCTGGCATTAAATAGTATTCTTTTTCAAAAGAAGAAAGCAGCCAAAAACTATAACAAAAAAGTCAAATACATTGGCTTTGATGAAGGTGATTTGGTATGGAAGACAATACTCCCAATAGGGATTAAAAGCCATAAGTTTGGCAAATGGTCACCCAATTGGGAAGGACCATATCAAATTCATAGAGTCCTGCCTTTTGGAGCATACCATTTGAGAAATTTAAATGGATACATACATCCCAAAAAGATTAATGGCAGATATTTGAAGCCTTATTTTCCAACCATTTGGGAAACACAAGGAATAAAATAAACACTAAGTACAAGAACACGAGAATACTCAAATGATAAATAAGAATTTGTTCTTCATAAAGAGTTGAATACATTCTGCCATAAATTGGCACAGAAATCATTACAATGTCTCAGTTGTTCTTTTACAATGGATGTTCTATTCTTAAATGATGAGAACAACTGGATGGCTGTGGTCATTTCCTGCTTTCGGTCAGCCAGTCCTTGGTTGGTGATCTACAGTTTGGTGTCAGTTCGGATTAAGGCCTGGTTCACTGCAGATAGCTCCTCCTCAAGTTGAGCTTTCCTCTCCAGTAGTTGAGTTCGAAAGTGGGAGATAGAAGAATGTTGTTCCTTTAGTTTTGATACCTCAGTATGCACTGTGGAAACAAAGCTCTGATCTTCAACTAATTTCTCCTCTGCAGCCTTGGCAGCATGGCAAATGTTGATATAGAAGTCAATAGTGGCTGCTGCCTGAGATAAATGACTTGAGACAGTCAGGCCAGATTGCTCAACAATCTTGCAGCACTGAAGGAAGCCATTTCTTATTATAGGTCTCTCTAAGGCCTCGAAGGGAATCCTTGAAAAGGATGTCAATAGCTCCAGGCAGTTGTCCAAGTCTATCAGAGGTGAAGAAGGCTTACTACTGGAGGAAGAGCTCTAAAAAATTTCTAGTAAGGAATCAGCCAAAACTAATGGCTCAGTCTCATCACTAGCCATTGGAGAGGTAGAAGGCAGGTCGAAGAGACTAGTTAGTCTTGCTTCAAAAATGTCTACCTTATCTGTGGATATGAAGGGGGCAGAAAGGGCTTTGGTGGAAGGCACAAAGGACTGCATAGGGATAGGAGAAATGGATGGAGCATCTTCAGCAGTCTCTATGGTTCTAGCCACCAATAAATGAAGGGAAGAAGGGCTGGAACTAGGCAAAAGTAATAAACTATGAATTGGAGAGCTGCCAGCACCCTCTATAGGGGAACCAGCTACCTTCGAAGAGAAGGTAATAGCTAGAACTTCCTTAGGAGGAGAAGGAAGAGCAAGGCTCGAAAGAGAATTAAATTGAGATAGATCAAAAGACAAGTAAGGAAGATATGGAGTTAAGCCAAGAGAAAGTGATGCAGGAATATTTGGCCTTAGGAAGGGTAAAGGAAATATAGGGCCTGGAAGTGGCATAATTATTTGAATGGTCTCCACATCTTGAGTTTGTTCCACTTCAACTGAAATAGAGGGAGTCCTTATTGGAAGAATAGGCTCAGTAGTTGTTGCTGCAAAAGAAGAAGTACAAAGTAATGTCAAGTCTCAAATACCAAGAAATGGACAAGGGAAAAGAATAGAGACATGAAAGAAGTTACTTGTTTCAGAGGTGGTAACAACACTGGGAGGGCTGCGAAGAGAATAGTGCTTAGCAATATGCTGCCTCTTTACAGTTTCTCTTCGGATTGCATCAACAGCAGCAGCAGCAGCTTCATCTCTTAAGAATTGCTGCCGTCGTCTCTTCTCAGCTCTCTCAAAAACAATTATGGCCTTAGAATGTTCCTACTCTACTGCCTTGGCAGTTGCCTCATGAATAGGGTCTTTGACTAAATCAAAAGGGGAAACAGTCATCTTCCTTCTCTTTTTTCTCTGTATTGGTATTGCCTGCTCTTTCTCAATTCCTCTCTTTTCAATCTGGGATTCAGATTCCTCAGAAGTGAGTTCCCCTGCTACTACTCTAGCAGTTGTCTCATGAGTGGGATCTTGAGCCAAATCAGAAGAAGAGACAGTTGCTCTCTTTCTTCTTTGTAAGAGTGTCTCTTGCTCTTGATCTTCTTCGTCTTTTTCTTCTTCTGCTGATTGAACTTCAGGTGCTCCCTTTTCAAGATCAGGCAAGAGTTTCATTTTCTTCTTTTGCTGTTTGCTCCTGAGGAGATGTAAAGCTTGGGTCTTCTGAGGAGAATCTCCCTGTGAAGCACCCGCACCACTTTCACAAAAGAAGAACTAAAGATAAGGCTAAGAAGCATTATAAAAAAAGGCAAAAATGAGAAGAAACAAGGGTATATACCTTTCTTAGAAGCAGCCCGAGTAACTCTAGGAGGAGTGGAAGCAGCAGAAGTAGACTGTGTGGTGGCAGGCACAGGAACTGAAGTGGTAAGAACAGTGGAAGAAGTGGCAACTCCAGCTCCTTTGGGCTTAGATTGGGGCACATCCAGCACCATTAATAAGTTTTGAGGAGCAATGGCCAAGTATACTTCCATGTTGGTCACCCACCAGTTTTGGTAGCTCTTCAATAGGTTATCTTGAGGAATGAAAGGGATATATTCAAAATCGATCAAGTCCTGTATAAACTTAGAAGTTGCCTCTTTTAGTCTGGACCTTCGAACCTTTAAATCCCTGCTAGTAAGACTCAGATTGGTGTTACTGCAGAGAGGTATTGGGACCCCTTGTGAGAAGCCAAATTGTCTAGCAAATTGAGTAGGACAATAAGGCTCAACAATGCATTTGTAGGCTCTGGGGTTCATAGTCCCAATAAATAGCTCTCTGGGGATCAGAATAGAAGCCCATATATCTTTATGAGGAGGTGAAGCACAGAGCCTATCACTTAGAAAATTCTTCAACCAAGATGGGCCAATAGTAATGGGTTCGAAGGGACGAAAGCTGTAAGAAGGAAGGGAAGTTGGAAGTTGGTGGAAGAAAGAGAAGTAAAAAGCAAAGGTAGAAGGATAAAGTGGAGCATTGGCTAGCCTCATGCCATGAGTAGGAGGATTTGGCTCAAAAAATTTAAGGCACTTAGACTGTAGCTCAGCAAAATAAGCAAAAAGCCAAAGCTGAAATATCCAAAATGGACCTCCTTGATTGGCATCTAAGGGTTTCTCACAGAAAGAGAACAAGCTCTATATACATGACCTAGGACATATGGGGCTAAGGCCACCTTTTTCTGTAGGATAAGGGCTTTGGCGAGAGGGGCAAATTCAGGCATGATTCTTTGAGAAAAAGTGCAAAAAAGGAATTTACAAAGCCAGTATAGTATGAAAGAAAAAAATTCCCTATCAGTTACAAGGCCCTCCCTTCTATTCCCAGCCTTGACGAAGTCACTGTAGGATGAGTTAAGGGAGGGGAGGGAAAAGGGGACTGGTAAGTCAGGATAATCTGGTCCAATAGGGGTACCAATGGGAGGCAATCCTAATAGATGGCAAATATTAAGAACAGTAGGGGCCATCATCCCACATCTGAATTGAAAAAAATTAAAAGCAGAATTCTAGAAGCAAAGAGCAGCAGGAATTAGGAAAAGGTCCTCTGAGATGGTAAACCTGGATAGTCAAAGGGCATTGAGAAGGCAAAGCTCTTGAAGGTCCAAAGTCCTAGCAGGGACAACCCGATCATACCATTCTTGCCACTCCGGTCTCACCGTGGGCCAACATCGGTGGGGACGGTTCATCCTCCAGGTACTCCAGTCAAGACCACCTTCGTAAAGGAGACACTGGTCTTCTAGACGTGGATATAACACTAGAAGCTCGGTGAGAATCTCTTTGAAGATGGGCCCAAGCACATAGTCCTGTTGCTCATGACGTCGAGGGATGAAGATGCGTCCATCGATGGCGCTTTTCTCACCGGGCCTTGTACTTTTCACATTCTGCCTCAATGATCCTTTTCAGGGTTACAGACGGGCTCGCGCGCTCTACAACTGGTACTTTCAATGAAGAAGAAGCCATTGATTGAAAGCTTTCTCAGAGGATGAAGTTGGAAAAGGGGGTAGAGAGTCAGTAGAGATAAAGGGTTTGTGTGTTAAACGAGCGAGTGATTTCAAAACACGAAATAAAAGGGTTTTACAAACCTCTGCGTCTAGAAAATGTATCGTGTGATTTGTTAAGTACTAAAAGTACAGATACGAAGAGTTTCCTTCAATATGGATATTTTTGGAGGGAAAAACATATCTCAGATGTTGATGCCAGCTTCGAAGTAAAATATTTGGCTTTGAAACCAGATTTTGGCGCCAAAAGTCAAATAACAACGGCTTCGAAACAGAGAAGCCGACTTCGAAACACATTCCATACCTAAGGATGTAAGAATGCTCAAGTATTTGTTTACTTCAAAGGGATTAAAGACCTGTTTTAGGTTCCTTAAATGAGAGTGATGTCCTTCGAAGCAAAACTTGAGACCCCTTAAGGATGGGGACTGGTATTCGAAACATCAAAACCATTAGTTGGTTTATATATATATACAAAAAGAGATTGTCTTTTCGAACTAAAACAGTGCAGTCCTCAAAAGGAGCTTCCATATTTTTGAAAGTATAGACTGTTGTTCGAAGGAAAGAAGGTCAATTTAAAACCATGGCCATATGTTGGTTATGATTAAAACAAGTTTTAAGGGGTAAGATTGTTAAAATTCGAAGCACTGATTCCAAATAAAATCAGCAAAACTGTCAACTTTATTCCATAAATTGAAAAAATTCACACTGATTTTTTGTAGTGTTTCATTTAAAACGATTGAGTCCAGATTCGAAGGATAAGATTGTCCAGTTCGAAGCCCTAAATTTTCTTTTAAAGACAAATGGAGACAAGATGAAACAATGCCGAACAAAGAAAAGTCTTAGTTGTATTAAAGCAAAAGCAATTACATTGAATAGCCCTCTTTGGGTACAAATTCAAGCTCGTAAAAGTAGGGAATAGAATAAATGACAAGATCATGAAATTTGGTCCAACTATGATCAATGAATTTCTGTTCTTTCTTTATTCTTGCAGACACTCCATTTTGACCTGTCCTAAGACTTGGGCACTTTAGTTTGACCATCCTCACTAGAAAAATCAAATTGAAGTTTTAATCCCAAACCTCACCCATTTTAGCCAAATTATTAATTTGTTGTATTTTATAATTTTATGTGTGTACATATTTTTAGGTGGTGTTATATAAAGTGGTACATTTTAGCTAATTTTGAAAAATAGAAAATAATTAAAAAAAATGAAAAATAAAAAAATAGAAAATGAAAAATAAAAATAAAAAAAATGGTCGGAATGATGGGTTGTGTTTTGGGTAGAAGAGTGGGTGGAGAATTATTATGGTGGAGAGAGTAGATAGCTAAAAGAAAAAAAAAAGGGGGGTTGGTGGTGGACAATGATTTTCAAAAGAGAGACATAGGGAATATTTTTGTAGAAAGAAGAGGAGTTGGTTTGCTTTATGTATATTAATTCGGTGGGTGGGTTTGAAAAATGGCGGAGGAAATTGAAAAAAGAAGAGGGCAGGTGAGAGTGGGTGGAAAAGAGACACACACAACAAACACCTCACTCTCTTCAATGATTGACGGATACACTGATGAAGGCACTGATCTGGGGAAGAAAACACGGACAATTGATTAAAAAAAAAAAAAAAAAGACAACTCTCTCTCTCTCTTGATAATGCTCGGCAGTGGGGGGGGAAAAAAGGGAGAAGAACATGCACTGATCTCTGTCTCTCAGCTCTCTCTGGGGCAGGACCTCCCTCTCTCTCTCAAAAATATTTTCTGACTAATTGATACAAGAAAATGGCGAAAGTAAAACGGGGTGTGGGCTGAAACCACTCCATCCAACTCTTTTTCTCTTTCTTCCATTCTCGCACCAATTCTTCACACCAACCATACACACAGCACACATTGAGACATGCATCTTGGCTCTCTCTTGGTTTTTTGAGATGTAATGGTGAAGAGTTTTGGGTTAGGGCTCTCGGCAGAGAGCAGTTTCAAAAGGGAGAGTGAGTGAGTGAAAAATGTGAGGGGAAGAGAGGTTCTTGATCTGAGCTACAAACAACAGATACAACACATGCATCATTCCATGCACACACAGAATAGTCCTCTTTCTCTCTTTGATATATACACAGACAACACATACAACTCTCTCTCCCTTGGCTATCTTGCAGCACCACCACTGTTGCCATCACTCACCACACCACCACTGCCATCCTAACACACACACTCAACACACCACTCATCACCCACACACTACCCATGCACACACACCATTCACACACGGCATACACACACGGCACCTCACTGAAACACACCACACACGGCTAACACACACACTTAACACACCACTCATCACCCACACACTACACATGCACACACGGCAAACCCAGCCACTCCTACACACACACACAACACATACACACACGGCTCTCTCTCACCTCTCTTTAGCTGGGTCTCTCACGAGACACACCCATCACACACCCAACACATGGCAGAACACACCCAGCACAGACCTATCACCACACACTCACGGCATACACACACCCATCACCACCATACACACGGCAAACCCAGCCACTGCTACACACACACAGAGCACATACACACATAGCCCATCTCACTCTCTCTCTCCCTTCCCACAGGTGCAGCCCTCTTCGCCATCGTCTCACGCACACTCGTTGCATGCAACAGGAACACCACCGCGAAGCTCCCCTCCACCACCTCCGGTCTCCACTACAGCGCCACCGGCTCCGCCAAGGCCGATGCTACAGTTTCTGGTAGAGTTCGAGTTGCTTTCCTAGAGAGAGAAAAGTTGATAATGAGAGATAAGCTGGGTCGGTGCTCCGGCTATGGGTTTCACGGTCCTTCGGCGTTATCGCTGGATCAAATGAAATTGAGTTTTGTGGTCCTTCATGGATTCCTCTCGCCGACCCATGGTTTTTGTTTTGGTGTGCATGTGTTGGCCCGAGTTGCTGGGTTTTGATATAGCTTTGGCTATGAAGATTGGCCAGTTCATGGAGATGGTTGACCATGCTTACCAAGGCTGTTGCTCATCACACGTCAGCAGCCTTCATAAGAGTGGTTGGTTCTGAGTTTGTTCAGAAATACTTGGGTGGGGCCCGCCATTTGAAGATGAGTACATGGGCCAACGTGCGCAGGTCGGCTGGATGGAAGATTTTATTTTATTTTGAGTGTTGGTGAGAATTTTTATTTTATTTGTCTCCTTCGGATTTGTAATATTTAAAGTGTTGTAATAATCTCCCACCCCGCTTCTTTTTATCCCATTCTTTAATCGCTTTCCCTAATTGTACATATATATATCTGACATGCCATGTATATCTGTGCTTTGTATCCATGTTTCATGCATCTCGATCCGGTTAAATTTGCATTTTTGTGATTTAATTGATTATTATATGATTTTGTGCGCTATTACATGTTTTGCAATGATTCACATGCCATATTGTAGAAGCCGGATCTTTAGAAACATTCTTGTGTATGTATTGCATTAGAATTTTGTATATAAGATCATGCATATTTTTCTAATTTTGTTTTGTAGCTGTTCGAGTGACGTCGATATCACTGTCAGTTTTTTATGCTTTAGCATCCCATTTGTGTGTGTTTTTCTTACTATGTGTTAGCATTCTACCATGAGACTAATTGCTTAAATGATAAACTGTTTGAATGCCTGTGAATGAAAGCTTGTTGCTTGAATTAGAATGATTCAACGACTGTACGTTTTAAGCCCACTTTGTAGTGGCAAATTCACAAACTTTAAGCCCACTTTATCAAGTGGCAAATTCAAACCCTTTTCGACAAACAAACATGAAATTGAATTGTTCCAATTTGAGAAAATTAGTCTATACCTTGTATGCTTCACATAGTAAATTTTAGGATTTACTAAAATAATCAGAACATAAACATATAAAGAAAATAAAATTCATATCATGTTTTAGTAGAGGCCGATCTTTTGATCGGGTGAGTGGGGGTGCTCATTATTGACCTTCCCCTCTCATACCTAAGGTTCCGAGCCAAGCATCCTTGGTTACGACGAACAATGGCCTTGGCACTGAGTCATGGGTTTCCTAATTTCTCAAAATATTAGGTGGCAACTCTGAGATCTGATGACGCAGTCCATTTTTGACAAAATTGCAATAAAATGGATTTTTAATAAAAGTTGCCAAATCTGGACTCTCATCTATGTTTCACATTGCACTCGTGAGGCTAGATCAAAGAGATCTCGGGAGTCCGAACTGTTTAACGCGCGCGGGTACCCCCCGGGCATGTTACAATTCTATCCTCTATTTTTTCTTCTAGGATTAGTTGCATAAGTTGATATGCTCTCACTTCATAAAAGAGCTCTTCAGCCTTTATTTCGAATGCTATTTCTCTCAATCCTTATTCCAACTCGTCTATATCCAAGTCATCCTTGTACGCAGAATCTTTATTCTTGAAGCTTTCAAATTCTTCAATAAAGTTCTCTGCTTCGTACTGGGCATGAACTCGAAGGGATGAGAGTTGGTCCAAAGATTGAGTAGTGGCCACAGAGGTCCGATGCTAGTGGAGGAGCAATGGAAGTTGGTCCAAAAACATGTGAAGCTCTACTTGGGCAAGAGGGTTGAGGACGTGATCCCGAGTCAGAATGTCACAAACCCATCGAAGGTTCTTGAGAGGGATGTCGTCCTCAAGGACATTAAAAGGCAAGTAAGAGAAGGCCACAAGCAGAAGTTGGGCTTGCTTCCGCTCAGCTGGAGTAGGAGAAGGTGAAGGCTTGTAGGGAGGAAAGACCTTGTCCTCAGAGAGGGCAAGCCTCAGTCTTTCTGTCCAGTAAGGAGTTGGTGGAGGAGAAGGTATGGAAGCCTCCACTTCCGGAGGAGGAGCAAGGGCAGAAGGAATAAGGGCATTAATATAATCAAGCCAGTCAGAAGAGCAAAGCTTCGCCTTCTGGGCTAAGAACGACGGATTGTAACCTTGTGCCTCTTCGGAGCGTCGGCAGTGTGTACTATCTTTGTAGGCATGGAGGATGTGTACCATGCTACAAGTAGATTCTCCTCCAAACTGCGTCGACAGTCGATAGGCACGTAAGGATAGACCACCGAGCTTCGCGCATAGGAAGGGAACTCTAATGGGTCAGTAAACTCGACAAAGTAATGGTTGATTCGCTCCCTTAAATCGCAGACTTCAGGTTTTGACCAACTTGTCCAGTCAGAAGCCCCAGAGGAAGAAGAAGCTGCAGCATTATCCCATGCAGAGGGTTGTGAAGAAGAACTTCCCATGTCCGTATTTGCGACTTTCTGAATCAAAGGATTGAGAGCAGTTTGTTCGTAGTCCAAGGGTGAATCAGAAGAAGAACTTCCTATGTCCATATTTGTAAGTTTCTGAATCAGAGGATTAAGGGCAATGTGTTCGTAGTCCAAAGGTTGATAATTTGCAAAGGCATCCATGACCTGAATATAGAAAGGTGGGTAAAGGTGGCTAATTAATGCATGGAGGTTCTTTCGAGGAGGAACATCATCATCAGATGACTCTTCGTGTGCTCGATCAATGCAGGAGAAGATTGATTCGACCATAAAAAATGCATCAGTCTGTTCGAATACTAAGGTGGTGGGGATGTTCAAAAGATTGAAGGAGAGTTTAATGCAGATGATGAATGACAGTTGCATTTCTGGAAGAATGCAAAGCCCATGCATGTTCTAAGACGTGGATAAAAAACATTGATCCACTAATATCACCAAGTATTGGGTATATTAGTGCAAGGGGTAATGTTGGCTACATATGTTGTACAAGTCAATTATAATTCGAAGTGTGGCAGAATAAGGGTAATACATGAAGACTATTCAAGTTTTCGATCCTGATCGTACATGTGGCAATTAGTATTGGTTATTACGAGATCTGAGTAGCAGTGAATCAACAAAGAGATGCAAGGTGATGTGGCTTCAACGGTTACTCACATTTAAATTCAAATTTAGGAGGGAAGTCTAACTGCAAGTGATGGCACAGTGGAGCTAATTATAAGGCAACATGATCAGCGATCACGGAGGAGCAGTTCGACGATTGGAAATACAGTTCGATGGTCATTCTTGAGAAGTATAAATAGCAGAGAAGGCCCAGAAAAAGAGCCTAGACTCAGATCCAAAAAACCAGTCTTATTATACTTATTTTCCTTTCTAGTTTTACATTTCCAGTCTTTCATTTCCTGTACTTTAAATTCCTGCACTGCACGTTGTTCATAGGAGTAGTTTCAAGTAGATTGTTGTTATAAACCTCTACAAGGCTGAGTTTGGATCATTGTAAGTTTTTCATTTTAATGAAATACTTCAACTGTTCTTCATTTAATTGTTATTTTGCTTAATTCTCCTAAATCAAGCCACCAGTAAAAGTCCTCTTCATTGAGGCTGAAAGAACTAAAACACAATCGTCTGATAATTGGTTGGCAATTAATTTTCTGTAAGGACTGATTGATCCTTACTGGCACGCTTGCAATTACAATAATAACCTTCGAAAGTCAAAAAGCTAACAAGTTTATTTACCAAATACTACTCTGCTACTTAATTCCATAATTTCACCGCTGCACCAAACAGATTACCAGCTTATGTTTACAGCTGTAAGCTATAATATGTTAAGTTATAATCTATAATCACTTTCTCACAATTTTACCAAACGGGCCTATTAAGTAATTGGTTATTTTAATTAATTTTTTAAATTTTTACAAAAAAAATATATAAAAAAATAGAGATAATAATGTAACAATTTATAATAATTTTTGAACTAAAATTTCAAATCTCCAAATGGATTTCAAAATGGGTATAAATTTACTGGTATTGCTCCTTTTTATATCATTATCTTTTATCTTTTTTTTTTTTGTGGCTTTACTTTATGTCCACAATAATAATTCGAACTTGTAAAAAAATAATTTTATTAAATATCAATAAATAAATAAATAAATAAGATTTTATTTTATAAAATTAACTATTTAAGTTTAAAATTATAATTATTGTTCATTTTTAAAAATAAAATATAAGTTATTTATATATTTAGTAATATTTGACGAAACCAAATTTTTTCACAATTCATTTTTACTATTGTACCTATAAAATAAATAATTTAAATCATTATTATAGACTCGAAATAAGACCCATGCAAATAGAGTATGGAAAGCTGTGGGAACTAGATTCCACTTCTTGTCCATCGTTTTCATACACACTAATCAAGGTTTTTGACCCAGTTGTTAGGTATATTTATATCTTATTAAAATGAAAAATTCTAAAGGATACAAAAGTCTATCATAAAATCAAATATAATTTTTTTTATATTGGGTGAGACTTGTCAAACATATAGATGTTACCTCGTGTAAAAGAATTATGGGTTCGTTTGGTATGATAGTTTGGATTGGGCTGGGTTAGAGTTATTTTAGATATGAAATAATAAAATAAATTTTTTAGTTTGATAAGATAAATATCATATTTAAATTATAATTATTTTATTTTTTTCTCACAAAAGTTAAAAAAATCGAACAATCCATCACAAACGAACCTTTTTAACCTCAGGCTAAAATAGCTAAAAAGTTAAAAAACTAACTCATATCTCATATTTTTTTCTCACAAAAGTTAAAAAAGTCAAAAAACTCATCACAAACGAACCTTTTTAACATCAGACTAAAATAGTTAAAAAGTTAAAAAACCAACTCATATCCTAAACGAAGGTTATATCTGATTTTTACGCTAACAATATTAAGGGACTAGAGTCTTGTCTTAGGAAGCAGCTCTCAAAATTTTATCGTCTCTATATATCTCAGGGCTTCATTTCATGGGCTTCACATAACCAACAAAAGTGATCCAAATCGTTTATCTCGTATGTCTCGTAAAGAAGAACATATTCACAAAAAATTAACTTAATTGAATATCGATAAACATATTAATTTATCGTATTTTATTTTATAAAATTAATAGTTTTAATTTAAAATTTCTATTTACTGTCTATTTTATAAAATAAAACACGATTAGTTATATTCCATCAAATTAATTTTTTACAAATATATATATTTTTTCAAAACTTACGAGAGTAACCGTTCGAATTTCCTTTGAGGATTCCATCAAGCTCACAAAATAAAATCTTAAAGAAATGTGAAGAAGATGTAGTCTCGAAGGAAGCTAAGGAACTTCCTCCTTCCTTAAAAAGTTTAATGATTTGAGTCTCTAAAATTTCTTGTTTTCCCAAGTTACAACTCGGACGCCTAAAAAAATTCTACCAAACAAAACACTTTAAAACCACGGTAGGTTTGAAATCTATAAATATTTAATTGAAACATTTTATAATACACACCAAATTTTGGGGTATGAACAGGGTCGATCTTGAGAAGAGACAATTAAGGCAGTTGTCTCAGGCCTCTAATTTTAAACAAATTATAGGACTCCCAAATAAGGATATATATCATGTCGTGTTATTTCATAATTATTTTAATATTAGCTCAATCTATTTATTTTCATGCTACCGTATTGTGTTATTTTTTTTCGTGTCCGATTGATATTTAATATGAAAACTTTTATTTTTAGTTAAAAATAACTTAGCAAGTATATAGTGAGATTAAAAAAATTCCTCACAAGTTAAATTTTATAAAATTTATTTCTACTAAATGGAATTAGGGCGCTAGAATGATAAATCTAATTTTAAATTTTCTTTGCTCAAGGTGCAAGCACTGAAATACTTTATCTATAAAGCAACAAACTCCCGTAAAATAATCAAACAATCCAGGTATATATATTATTGTCTAAACCAAATCCTAACCAAACCATACTCTTTCTCTCTCCGTAGCTCCTCTCCCCCTCCCTCTCTCACCACCACTTCCTCTCATCCTCCGTCACTTCACCGCCTCCGCCACCTTGCCATGGCTGAAAATCTCAGATCCTGCTCCTCCGTCGTCCGCCACCGTGAAGCCCTAAAGAAGAAGCAATTGGATCTCAGAACCTTTCTAGATTTGAGATCGCTGCAATCATGCTAGTCCAGTCGCCGGAGCCCTTCGCTAGAGTCCTACCAAGTTCGTCGGAGCCCTAGTCTTCATTGCCATCGTGGTCGACACTCTGTATCGAAATGAAGCACCACCACTACTATTAGCTGTTAAACTCGACGGCAGTTGAGGCGAGGGGAGTTGAAGGAAGGATATGAGGGAATAGAAAGAAGTTGGTGATGAAGTCGATCAAGGCCAAACTTCAATTCCACGTCGGCTTTATCGCTCGCTATCTGAAGAAGGGACACTATGCACAATGCATAGGCATCGGAGCTTCGATCTGCCTCATTGCTACTTCGAAGTTGGAGGCTACAATTGTCACCTCTTGGTTTACTCTAAGGGCAACTCACAAGCTCTCCCTGTTTATATCTCAATCTACAATCATGGAGCCTAGAGGCACCTCTTCTTCCAAATGAGACTGTTGCGCTAGCTATCCTCTCGCCGTTGTCAATCCTCTTGACAAATTCAAATCGATTCATAGAGATTCTTGGCATCGGTTCTCCAGCAAGAAGAAGTTTCATGGTTGATGTGATTTCAAACTTCCTTTGCCTCGATTCTTGACCCTAAATCTGGGGTTTTTGTTGAATAATGATTCAATTCTTATTATTATTGTGAGGAAGTATTTTGAAAATGACATCATGTGGCCAAGGTGCCTTCAAAATGTCGGCCGAGGTGCCACGTGAGCGGGTTATGTTTGCTGAGGTAATTGTGGCGTTGTCGAGGTTCGGTATTGTAATGCCAGAATCTAAGATATTTCGATAAGGGACTAGAGTTTTAGATAAAAGGAGGCCCTTAGTCTGGATAAGGATAAGGCTCTTGAGGAGTTTATCCCTATCTAGCTGAGAGTCTGAGATAAACATTGTGCTTGAGTCTTATGGAGTGAGACTTCTAGGGGACTAAGTCAATACTGGCTATAAAAGTAAGGCACCCTCATGGGTCTAAGGGACAATTTATTTTGTAAATTTAGTACTTGTGTGATATCTTTGAGAGATTATTTGACTGACTTGATCATCTGAATGCCCTTGGGTGGATGAACTGTCGCAGTATTCTCAATTTCTTGTTGGTAGGTTGTTGGCTTAAACTATTATACCGCGTGCTCTCCAGCTAAGTTCCCTGTTTGGTTGTGTGGTTGGACAACAAGCTGATCAAATACTTTTGTGCGAAATACAAGATTAAGAACTATTATTCAACTCCCAACTTTCCCCAGAGTAATGGTCAAGTCGAAGCGTCAAACAAGACCATCTTGGAGGGAATCAAGAAAATGTTAGAAGCTGCCAAGGGCAAATGGGTAGAGGAACTACCCAATGTCCTATGGGCATATTGAACTATGCTGAGAAGATCTACTGGTGAGTCTTCTTTTGCCATTGCTTATGGCACAGAGGTTGTCATTCCATTGGAAATCAACATCCCTGAAATTAGAACCCAAGAAGTAGAGAACGAAACAAACGAGGCATTCTTTGCCAGAGATCTAGACCTAATTGAGGAGAGAAGAGAAAGAGCAGCAATTCAGCTGGGGGCATACCAGCAACAACTTGCCAGGGCATACAATAGGAAGGTCAATCCTAGGGAGTTTCAGATTGGAGACCTCGTCCTCAAGAAAGTCGTCGGCAATAAGAAGGATCCTAGGTAGGGCAAGCTTGGTCCAAACTAGAAAGGACCATATCGCATTATCTCGGTTGCCAGAAACGGCGCATATTGGCTTGAAGACACTGATGGCAAGGAGTTGCCAAGACCTTGGAATACCAGCAATCTGAAATTTTTTTATCACTAATTTTTAGTTTTTCTTTCCCTAGGTAATTTGAATTTTAGCTGAAGTATTAATTAAATACTAGTATCGATTTTTGGTTTTACAAAATGTTGTTAAAATTTGTGATTGCGAGATACGACTGAGAAAGTATAAGGCAATGTTCCCATAATGAACAAGGTGATCAACTTAGACTTGCTGTGATGGTAGAGTTGAATTAAGTACAAGACGATGTTTTAAAGTGAAACAAGGCGATGTTCCCATGGTGAACAATTCGATCAATTTAGACTTGCCGTGATGGTAAAGTTGAACTAAGGTGATGTTTCAAAGTGAATCAAGGTGATGTTCCCATGGTGAACAAGGCGATTAACTTAGACTTGCCATATTTGTAGTTATATTTCATTCATATTTTATTTATTTATTTTTTTTCCTTTTCATATTACTCATCACATCCATGAACCATAACTATAAATTAAATGTTGTTTTTGAGGACACAAATAAAATGGCCAAAGACTAAATTAAAGGCAAACTATTATGGATTCAAAATTGCAAAAAACCTAATTCAATTTGGACAGAAAGGCGGGTGTGATGGGTAGGACAATCACCCATTATCCCTAATAATATACAAAACAAAAACAGGACACCCCAATATTACAAAAGTTGGAAGGCACATTGTATGGGAGAGAATAACTACGGGTTGTGACATAAGATCCGTTTGGGATGTGGGTTGGTTTTTCGACTTTATTAGTTTGGAGTTAAAAGTCTCATTTAAGATAAGTTTTTTGAGTTTTTTTATTTTATTTTGTGAGAGTAAAAATGAAATGATTATAATTTAGATGTGACGTTTTATCTTATTAATTTTTTAATTTATTTTACCTTTTTATGATTAAAATAATTAAAAAATTAAAAAATTTAGCATGTTAAACGAAGGCATAAATCATTTGCTTACTGGACCTTCAGGCCTCGTTTGGGAACCTTCCCATTTAGCCAAAAAGTCAAAAAGTTACTAAATTAGCCAAAAAACCAACAACTCATACAAAAAAGTCAAAGATTCTCTTTTCTCTCTACTTTTTGCACATCTTTTCGTAAAAAGTCAAAAAGTCATCTCAAATATACTAGTTTTTTTTAGCTTATATTTTAGCCAAATAGTCAAAAAGTTATTAGCATGTTCCCAAACGAGGCCTCAATCTCAAAGCCCACCTTGTTGGAACTTGGGAGTCTACACAAGAAAGTCTTGAGAAGATTGCACCAAATACCAAAAAGGAGTGGATACTACTAGGGTTCTAAACGAGTTGAGTTGAGTTGAGTTCGAACTTGTCTCGATAAGTAACTGGGTTTGAGCTCAATTCGGCTTATTAATATTAATGAAATTTGAGTTCGCCTCGATTCGATAATTTTTTTTTTAAATATTTAAATAAAAAATATTTATTTGAGTTGGCTCGTTTACTAAACGAACCGAGTTGAGCCAAGCCTGTTCGTGAACAATTTGGTTCGTTTGCAACCTTAGATACTATTATATATATATATATATAAATATATTTTTGTTGACCGGGAACCCTTAAGGTTGGGCTCATTCACGATCCGACCCTACAAGCCAAACCGAGGGAGATGTCGAGAAATCCACCTCTCATCCCCCAATGTTAGTCAAGAACTATAAAAAAGTTGGCATAGATTTCGAACCCGAAATTTTTGACTACGTAAGGGGTTGTCTCACCAATTCATCGAACCCTTGGAATTAAATACTACTAAATCAAGGACTCACACCCATTATTTATCTTTCCAATATAGTTTGGATCTTAAAAAATAATAAAAATAATAATAATAAAGTACGCTTAATTTGGTTTGGATTTGAAAAGAATGATTAGATTAGGTACATAATTTTGGAATAATTTTTTTGTTTTTTCTTGCTATTGAATATTTCATATATTGGAATTTGGAACCTTTACGTAATTTAGCTTTTACTTTTCTTATCTCTTCTAATTTATTTCAAAAAAAAAAAATACACTCAATTTAGTTTGGATTTAGGAAAAAAAAAGAAAAAGAAAAAAAGTAAATTAAACCTTCATTTGGCATGTGAGTTGATTTTTTAATTATTTTAGCAACAATGCTGGGGACCCCAGTGGAGGTGACCCCAGCACCCCACCTCTACGTGAGGGGCTGTGAGAGCAAGACAGACAAAAAAAAAAAAAAAATTTATTTTGAGCCAATCAAAAAACAGTGGGGTTGCTAGGGGTTCAAGTCATTTTTGCTATTTTAGCCTAGGGTTAAAAAATTTCGTTTGTGATAGACTTCTAATTTTTTTGACTTTTATAAAAGAAAAAATAAAATGATTATGATTTAAATGGAATATTTTGTCTTACTAAATTAAAAAATTTATTTTATTTTTTTTGGGCTAAAATAAGCTCAATCCAACCCAAACTTTCATGTCAATGATAGCCTAAAATGAATAAATTCAAGTTTTGACATAATATAATTAGGGATGTGAAAATCTGACAGCTTAGGTGTGAATTAAGAAAGAAGCAACTTAATAATATCTTTGGTCACATCATATGAGCTTTGAAAGCAAAAATAAGACTATTCTGAAAATTTTTATTATGCACTCTTATGTCACATGTACATTTGTCTTTTTTTTTTAATCATGACATTATTTTGAGATTTTAGTTATAATTTTTTTATGTTTAATTTTCACTTTTTTTTCATTTTAAAAAAAATTATGACTCAAAAATATAAAATTATGTTTTTTTATTTTTTATTATTTAAATTACATGATACACCTATGTATCATAATTTCTAAAACGTGGGATAGAAAGCTGAAAGAAAAGAAACCAACACCACTACAACTAATGTGTGGCCTCCATGGTTTCTACAATCTAATTAATTATGTCTCACTCACTTGAAAGAACTTTCATAGAGTTCATATTTTCTCGAACCTTTCACAGCTCTCCAGGAAGACCAACTCATCACAACTACTGCTTTCTATGACTTTTTCTCTCATTAGTTATTTAGTAATTGGTTATTTTAATTAATTTTTCAAATTTTTACAAAAAGATATATAAAAAAATAGAGATAATAATGTGACAATTTATAATGATTTTTGAACTAAAATTTCAAATCTCCAAATGGATTTCAAAATCGGTATAAATTTACTGGTATTGCTCCTTTTTATATCATTATCTTTTATATTTTTTTATATTTTATTTTGTGGCTTTACTTTATGTCCACAATAATAATTCGAACTTGTAAAAAAATAATTTTATTAAATATTAATAAATAAATAAATAAATAAGATTTTATTTTATAAAATTAGCTGTTTAAGTTTAAAATTATAATTATTGTTCATTTTTAAAAATAAAATATAAGTTATTTATATATTTAGTAATATTTGACGAAACCAAATTTTTTCACAATTCATTTTTACTATTGTACCTATAAAATAAATAATTTAAATCATTATTATAGACTCGAAATAAGACCCATGCAAATAGAGTACGGAAAGGTGTGGGAACTAGATTCCACTACTTGTCCATCGTTTTCACACACATTAATCAAGGTTTTTGACTCAGTTGTTAGGTATATTTATATCTTATTAAAATGAAAAATTCTAAATGATACAAAAGTCTATCATAAAATCAAATATAATTTTTTTTTATATTGGGTGAGACTTGTCAAATGTACGTTTGGTTTGGTTTTCCAGAGTAATTTTGGAAAAAAATTTTTAGAAAATTTGTTTGGTTTGTAAATTTTTCAAAACAAGTTTCAAAATCACTTTCTCTCTCTTACCTATCAATCAATCACTTTTTCTCTCTCCTCTCTCCTTCTCAATCACTTTTTCTCTCACACACATCTAATCAGTTATAACAAAATATCAAATCATTCCAAACTTCAAAATTACTTTCAAAATACACAATCAAACAAACCAAAAAAATTTTTAAACTCTCTCCCCAAAATAATTTTTAAAAACTACTCTCCCAAAAACAAACCAAACAAGCCCATAGACGTTTACCTCGTGTAAAAGAATTATGGGTTCGTTTGGTATGATAGTTTGGGTTGGGTTGGAGTTATTTTAGATATGAAATGACAAAATAAATTTTTTAGTTTGATAAAATAAAATATTACATCTAAACTATAATTATTTTATTTTTTTTCTCACAAAAGCTAAAAAAGTCAAAAAATTCATCCCAAACGAACCTTTTTAACCTCAAGCTAAAATAGTTAAAAAGTTAAAAAATCAACCCATATCCCAAACGAAGGTTATATCTGATTTTTACGCTAACAATATTAAGGGACTAGAGTCTTGTCATAGGAAGTAGCTCTCAAGATTTTATCGTCTCTATACATCTCAAGGCTTCATTTCATGGGCTTCACATAACCAACAAAAGTGATCCAAATCGTTTATCTCGTAAAGAAGAATATATTTACAAAAAATTAACTTAATTGAATATTGATAAACATATTAATTTATCGTATTTTGTTTTATAAAATTAATAGTTTTAATTTAAAATTTCTATTTACCGTCTATTTTATAAAATAAAACACGATTAGTTAGTGTGTCTATTGATATTCTATCAAATTAATTTTTTATAAATATATATTTTTTTTCAAAACTTACGAGAGTAACCGTTCGAATTTCCTTTGTGGATTCCATCAAGCTCACAAAATAAAATCTTAAAGAAATGTGAAGAAGATGTAGTCTCGAAGGAAGCTAAGGAACTTCCTCCTCCCTTAAAAAGTTTAATGATTTGAGTCTCTAAAATTTCTTGTTTTCCCAAGTTACAACTCGGACGCCTAAAAAAATTCTACCAAACAAAAAAACTTTAAAACCACGATAGGTTTGAAATCTATAAATATTTAATTGAAACATTTTATAATACACATCAAATTTTGGGGTATGAACAGGTCGATTTTGAGAAGAGACAATTAAGGCAATCGTCTCAGGTCTCTAATTTTAAACAAAGCATAGGACTCCCAAATAAGGGTATATATCATGTCGTGCTATTTCATAATTATTTTAATATTAGCTAAATCTATTTATTTTCATGTTATTGTATTGTGTTATTTTTTTTCGTGTCCAATTGATATTTAATATGAAGACTTTTACTTTTAGTTAAAAATAACTTAGCAAGTATATAGCGAGATTAAAAAAATTTCTCACAAGTTAAATTTTATAAAATTTATTTCTACTAAATGAAATTAGGGCGCTAGAACGATAAATCTAATCTTAAATTTTCTTTGCTCAAGGTGCAAGCACTGAAATACTTTATCTATAAAGCAACAAACTCCTGTAAAATAATCAAACAATCCAGGTATATATATTATTGTCTAAACCAAATCCTAACCAAACCATACTCTTTCTCTCTCTGCAGCTCCTCTCCCCCTCCCTCTCTCACCACCACTTCCTTTCATCCTCCGTCACTTCACCGCCTCCGCCACCTTGCCATGGCTGAAAATCTCAGATCCTGCTCCTCCGTCGTTTGCCACCGTGAAGCCCTGAAGAAGAAGCAATTGGATCTCAGAACCTTTCCAGATCTGAGATCACTGCAATCATGCTAGTCCAGTCGTCGGAGCCCTTCGCTAGAGTCCTACCAAGTTCGCCGGAGCCCTCGTCTTCATTGCCATCGTGGTCGACACTCTGTATCGAAATGAAGCACCACCACTACTATTAGCTGTTAAACTCGACGGTAGTTGAGGCGAGGGGAGTTGAAGGAAAGATATGAGGGAATAGAAAGAAGTCAGTGATGAAATCGATCAAGGCCGAACTTCAGTTCCACGTCAGCTTTATCGCTCGCTATCTGAAGAAGGGACACTATGCACAATGCATGGGCATCGGAGCTCCGATCTACCTCATTGCTACTTCGAAGTTGGAGGCTACAATTGTCACTTCTTGGTTTACTCTAAAGGCAACTCACAAGCTCTCCTTGTTTATATCTCAATCTACAATCATGGAGCCTAGAGGCACCTCTTCTTCCAAATGAGACTGTTGTGCTAGTTATCCTCTCGCCATTGTCAATCCTTTTGACAAATTGAAATCGATTCATAGAGATTCTTGGCATCGGTTCTTTAGCAAGAAGAAGTTTCATGGTTGATGTGATTTCACACTCCCTTTGCCTCGATTCTTGACCCTAAATCTGGGGTTTTTGTTGAATAATGATTCAATTCTTATTATTATTATGAGGAAGTATTTTGAGAATGACATCATGTGGCCAAGGTGCCTTCAAAATGTCGGCCGAGGTGCTACGTGAGGGGTTATGTTTGCCGAGGTGATTGTGGTGTTGTCGAGGTTCGGTATAGTAATGCCAGAAGCCAAGATATTTCGATAAGGGACTAGAGTCCTAGATAAAAGGAGGCTCTCAATCTGAATAAGGATAAGGCTCTTGAGGAGTTTATCCTTATCTAGCTGAGAGTCTGAGATAAACATTGTGCTTGAGTCCTATGGAGTGAGACTTCTAGGGGACTAAGTCAATGCTGGCTATAAAAGTAAGGCACTTGCGTGGGTCTAAGGGACATTTTATTTTGTAAATTTAGTACTTATGTGATATTTTTGAGAGATTATTTGACTGATTTGATCATCTGAGTGCCCCCGGGTAGATGAACTGCTGCGGTATTCTCACTTTCTTGTTGGTAGGTTGTTGGCTTAAACTATTCTACCATGTGCTCTCCAGCTAAGTTCCCTGTTTGGTTATGTGGTTGGACAGCAAGCTGATCAAAAACTTTTGTGCGAAGTACAAGATTAAGAACTATTATTCAACTTCCAGCTTTTCCCAGAGTAATGGTCAAGTCGAAGCGTCAAACAAGACCATCTTGGAGGGAATCAAGAAAAGGTTAGAAGCTGCCAAGGGCAAATGTGTAGAGGAACTGCCCAATGTCCTACGGGCATATTGAACTATGCTAAGAAGATCTACTGGTGAGTCTCCTTTTGCCATTGCTTATGGCACAGAGGCTGTCATTCCATTGGAAATCGACATCCCTAAAATTAGAACCCAAGAAGTAGAGAACGAAACAAATGAGGCATTCTTTGCCCAAGATTTGGACCTAATTGAGGAGAGGAGAGAAGAGAAGAGAAATAGTAGCAATTCAGCTGGGGGCATACTAACAACAACTTGCCAGGGCATACAATAAGAAGGTCAATCCCAGGGAGTTTCAGATTGGAGACCTCATCCTCAAGAAGGTCGTCGGCAATAAGAAGGATCCTAGGTAGGGCAAGCTTGGCCCAAATTAGAAAGGACCATATCGCATTATCTCGGTCGCCAAAAATGGCACATATTGGCTTGAAGACACTGATGGCAAGGAGTTGCCAAGACCTTGAAATACCAGCAATCTGAAATTTTTCTATCACTGATTTTTAGTTTTTCTTTCCCTATGTAATTTGAATTTTAGCTGAAGTATTAATTAAATACTAGTATCGATTTTTGGTTTTACAAAATGTTGTTGAAATTTGTGATTGCAAGATACGATTGAGAAAGTATAAGGCAATGTTCCCATAATGAACAAGGTGATCAACTTAGACTTGCCGTGATGGTAGAGTTGAACTAAGTGCAAGGCGATGTTTTAAAGTGAAACAAGGCGATGTTCCCATGGTGAACAATTCGATCAATTTAGACTTGCCGTGATGGTAAAGTTGAACTAAGGCAATGTTTCAAAGTGAACCAAGGTGATGTTCCCATGGTGAACAAGGCGATTAGCTTAAACTTACCATGATGGTAGAGTTGAACTAAGTACAAAGCGAAACAAGGCGATTAACTTAGAAGTTGAACTAAGTATACGACAATGTTCCAAAGTGAAACAAGGCGAAACTAGCCATGTTTTGGTCGGTTTGTGCGAAAAGCCGAGGTAGCTAATACTCTCGGTACACTAAGGTCAAGCCTTAAGAGTTTAGTTTGGGCAAGCCAAGCGTGATGACCTCGGTCATGCATGTCTAAATTCGACTTAGGCAAGAACTAGGCGATGTATCCTTAATGTGAACATAACTAATACTTAGGTTCACATTAGGGGTCAGGAAGCATGAGTGAATATAACACTTGTGAAAATCTTTAGAAAAATTTTACAAGTTGAAATTATCGAAATAAATGTTAGAGATACTATTGGAGATGATGTAGGAAACATGAGTGAGTGTAGCACTTGTGAAAATTTTTGGGCAAAATTTTACAAGTTAAAGTTATCCGAGATAAATATCAAAGACACTATCCGAGATGATTGATCAATTATAATCCGAGATAATTTATCCGAGGTATTGTAATCCAAGGTAGGAACCAAGTTGTTAGACTTGGAAAGATAAGAAAAATTCTAAGTATGAAAACATACAAGAGATAAAGACAATGAGCATACATGAAGAAACAGATAAACAACATTTAGAAGAAGAGGAAGAAAGGCAAGCATTAAAAGAGAAAACTTGTTCATGTACATGAAAAAGGCACATCGGCCCAAGAAAACGGATATTGTTCAAAAAAAGATTGTAACTATCCAAAAGAAAAGAAAAAGTACAACAGAAAGGGAAAAAAATTCTAAGTACTAGTCTACGGTTTATTGTTCTCGGCATCAGTTGTGACCTTGGCATCAATTTCTTGTAAAGTCTGGTCTAGGCTCTTTTCAGTAGCAAGGACCTTGGCTTCAGAAGAGAAGGTTTTCTTTGGTGTGGTGCTCTTGGAAACCTCATCCTCGTCATCTTCAGTCAGGTCTAAGACCTGATTATTTAGAGCAGGAGACTTGGCCTCAGCAACGACCTCATTCTCTTCAGCCTCGGCCTCGTCTTCTTTATCCTCGGTGTCATCTTCTTGCCTTGCTCCTCAAAGTGGTCGGGCGAAGGAAGAAAGGCCACCTCGAGTTGACTGATGTCCCGAAATGGCGAATTATCGGGGACCGACAGTTTTTTAAGCGCAACCATCCAACCCAAGTAATAATCTTTGTTGTAGGCTAGATTGACTTGACTTTTATACTGATAATGTACATTAGCTTGCCCCTTTTCATACGCCTTCCCGTCGGCAGCCTTTATCTCCACCTCCTTCATCTTAAAGGCCTCTTTAAGCTTGGCCTCAGCTTCCATTGCCTTGACCTCGATAGCCTTGGCCTTGGCCTTGGCCACTTCAGCAACAGTCTTAGCAGTTTAGGCCCTTGATCTTTGCCTTAGAGCTGTTAAGTGAAGAGAGAAAGCCTGCAGCCTCCTAGGTCTTTTTGACCAGGTCTTTTTTCACAATCTCAGCTTTCACAGCATAGGAGTGAGCATGCTGGATGGCTTGTAAGAGGAAGAGAAAATTAGAAAAATTTGGCTAAGTACAAATGACTGAAATGGAAGTTGAATGGAAAGATAAAAGGAGAAAACTTACCAAGACTGAATGTCGCATCATCATCGTGAAGTTCTTATACTAGTTGAACTCGGCTATTTGGTTCATGTCAGCTTGTAGGAGAACTGCTGTTGACAGAGCAGTCCCGATCTCAAGGCTCTTAATGGCCCTATTATTAGCCTTTAGTAGTTGGTCTCTAACCACGACCTCGGGGGCCCAAGTTTCCTCGAGGTGGAAACCACTCCCACCATCTAGATCTTTAGATTTCGACTTTTTCTTTGGGGGCACATTAGCAGACTCAGCCTCGGCTGGCCTTTTGTTGGCGCCAACCAGCTTGGATATGGGAATAGAATCCTTTGAATTCTTTTCAAAATCATAGGGGATGACGGTGACTGTGGCCTTAGCCTTGGCCTACTTCACCATTTTCTACTTCGGTTTTGGTTTGGATTAAGAGGAAATGGGTGGATTGAAGAGTCACAATATCGGGCAAACCAACCAACAAGTCCTTGGCAATTGTTGGTTTGTGACCCATCTCTTTGACGGTGGTGACTCCGGTGCCAAGTTTAAATGCCGAAAGGGCTAGTGGAGGATTCGTTGGATCGTAGCTTGGCGTGTCCAAACCTCGGCGCTTTCGGCTTCGAGTTTTGCCGGCTAGAGCTTTTGGAGGTCGGCGGTGGCGTTGACGCTGACGTTGGGATGGTGGAAAGTATTGGGTTGAAGCTGATGAGGATGGCTCATTGGCTGGATTAAACGTTGATGCCTGATCTGGCCTTGGCAAATAAGTAGTTGGTTGAGTTGATGCTGATGGTGGTGTCTTGCTCCTTCAAGGAACGTGGGAAAGTGAAGAGCAATGTGTCGGCACGTAGTTTAGGAGGATAGGGACCTTACATTTTTTTATGGGCAGGTCCAAGAGTTGTTTGAGATCTCGGCTCAGGATGCAGGAATGCCAGAAAGATTTGCTCGGCTGAGGAAGAGCTGCAAAAATCAAAGAAGACATTAGAACCAGAAAGACATATATGCATGAATGTTAAGAATATGGGACATTGAATGACCAAGTTCTTACCATCGTCTTCCCTAAAGACTCCTCAACGTAAAGAGTAGAGACAAAAATCATCGTCTGGCGTGAACTCTCAATTGCTCAAGACAATCAGGTAGTAATCTCCAACACCTTTGTTGGAGTCTAGGAGGTCGGCTATCAGTTTGTATGTAGTGGATCTGGGTTTGAGGTAATAGGTGTAGCCATTGGTGGACTTGAGGCCACACATGGTGTAGCAGTATTGGATGTCGATAAGGGTGATCCTAGCATTTTCACGGCGAGACAACTCGGCTATGCCGTTGATAACCCTAAATGTGTTAATGGCTAATTGCATGGGGTTAAGTTTGTAGAAGTGTAAAACTTCTCTAAAAAGAATGTCAAGGGGGAATCTGATTCCGCCCTTGATGATGGACACCACTGGAAAAGACATATAGGTCTCTCCAGGCATGATGAGTGTTCCTTTCCGGCCAACCTAAGATGAACATCGGCTGGAATGTTGAACTCCTGACGAAAGAACTCAAGCTTATTGAGTGAGTCTGCCCTCCATTTGAACATACCCATGACCTCGGCTAGAGGGAATTTGGTCAGGTTTATTGTTGGAAAAATGGACTGAGTAGGTTTGAGGACCTCGGCTAAACCCTAATCAAGTGTCGAAGGATGGATTATTTTAGTTTTCTAAAGTACACAGTGTTCTAATACAAAACCCAATCCTAAATCTATGCAAGATCAGCATAAAGGGGCAAGAATCAGAAGTAATAATATGAAAGTAGACAAGAAGAACAGAGAAAAATGAGATTCAAAATCAAGAAATACAATCAGAGGCATTGATAGATTTTGAAACCATCGATTCGTGACATCTAATGATTAAGGGCAAGGCAGTGTGCAAGAAATGTGAACAAAAACGGAGCATAAGGAAACAAAATCCGGAACGTAAAGAACATTGAACAAATCAAAGCATAAACATACAGAACAGTGAGACTTGAACAGGAATACAAATTCAATGCAAAGCAAAAACAAGGTATGACATATGAATAGTCCACAAAGGAGATGCACTAAAGAACAATAAGAAAACCGAAACAAAACATAAAGGGATTCGAAGACTTACAGAATGGAGCCGAAGAAATGGATGCCGAAATGAAGTTTGCTAGAGTCAGACGATGCTCTTGGACGGAATGGAACAGTCAGACAGTCACCGGAAGTGGAGAACAAAGCAGTTGCAGAAGGCTTTAATCGCGGTTTGAGAGAGAAATTTTAGAGAGAGAAAGTTGGAGAAGAAAGAGATATTGTGTTTGCAAAAGTGAAGAGACGGAGAGAGAGGAAGAAAGTTTTTGTCAAAAATAAAAAGGCAACAAAACATGATGAAACTGCCCTGAACGACGTGCCTGGCAAGCGGCGTAGCAGAATCGATGTGACTTGATGACGCGCGACGGGTATGGACCAGTAAGGTGGTGACATGTGGGAGAAACAGTTGGGGTAATAGAGCGTGACAGCACATACGTAAAGGGGGCTCTTGAAATTCTTGAACTAGTGAGGGTAATGACCTCGGCTAGAGAAGTGATCTCGGTTGAGATGTTGAAAAAGCTTGACTTTTGGTTATTGATTCTTGATGAGTGGACATTTCAGTCCTTGTTTCTTGGCATTGACGAGTCTTGATCTCAGTCGAAGAAGTATATTTATTTGGCCGACGTAGTTAGAAATCAAACGATATAGGTTCCATCATCTTAGGTTGCCGAGATAATAGAACCTAGAGGGTAGTTGTGAGGAAGTATTTTGAGAATGACGCCACATGGCCAAGGTGCCTTCGAGATGTCGGCCGAGGTGCTACGTAGGCGAGTCATGTTTACCAAGGTGATTGTGGCATTGCCAAGGTTCGGTACGGTAATGCCAGAATCCGAGATATTTGGATAAGGAAGAGTCCTAGATAAGAAGAGATTCTTAGTCTAGCTAAGGATAAGGTTCTTGAGGAGTTTATCCCTATCTACCTAAGAGTCAGAGATAAGCATTGTGCTTGAGTCCTATGAAGTGAGAGTTCTAGGGGACTAAGTCAATGATGGCTATAAAATGTAAGGCATCCTCATGGGTCTAAGGGACGCTATATTTTGTGAATTTAGTACTTGTGTGATATCTTTGAGAGATTATTTGACTGATTTGATCGTCAAAGTGCCCCTAGATGGACGAACCACCGCGGTATTCTCATTTTCTTGTTGGCAGGTTGTTGGCTTAATCTATTATGCCACGTGCTCTTCAACTAAGCTCCCTATTTGGTTGTGTGGTCAAAAATCAACACTTACAATTACTGATATACTCGTCTTGAATGAATCGATTAACGTTTTTGTGTGATAACATTGAAATACAATCGGTTGGAGAGTGTAATTTGCAAATTAATTTTGATATGAGATTTATGTGTCTTTGAATACAAGAATTGAAGCTAACAATGCTATCGAAGCTGTCTTGAATACTGGTATTGATGTTGTGCAGATCTTTGTAAAGACTTTGACAGGGAAGATGATTACTTTGGAAGTGCAAAGAAATACAAACAGATAGAGAGAGAAAAGAGATGATGCATGAGAGAAAGAGATATCAACAGATATAGAAAGAGAAATTTATACATATCATTATTTCAACAGATAATTTTTTTTTTTGAAGATTGTGACTGTTTTGTTGAACAGATAAGCAAAAAAGTAGATTAAAAATTTCAATATATAAAAAATATTTCAACAGATAGGTAAAAAAATTGAACAGATAGATAAGAAAATTTTGAACAGATAGAAAAATAATTTGAACAGATAGATACAAATTTGAATAGATAGAAAATAATCTGACAGATAGATACAAATTGAACAGATAGGTTTGAAAAATTGAACAGAAAAAAAAAAAGATTTGAAAATGTCCTTCAAAACAACAAAAGGGTTTTCTCACCAAACTATTTCACAAATGATAGATCTCTCACCAATAAAAAAATATCCACTGAATCTAATACCTTGTACCCTTCTTAGTTTAGATTTATCACTAATTTTCTCATGAAATTATTGATAAAATGTTTGACTTTAACTTAATTACATTTTTCTAATTAAAAAAACTATACCTTGTTACTATATATTTTTTATTAGATTGGTTGTAAAATAGGTAACAAAAAATACACATCTTAAATGAAAAAAGATATTAGCCTTAAATTATTATTTTGCATACCGTTTTATTCAGTTGTATAGAGTTAAATAAAAGATTAAAAACATATCATAGCATCCCTTATGTTGTGTTTTGTTGGAAGATTTGGGAAGGGAATTGAAAACGGAAAGGGAAAAAGGCAAGTGAAATGTGAATAAAATATACCTCTATTTCACCTAATTTTACACAGTTTTTTCCTTTCTCTTTCCAAATCATTTCCCAAATCCTCCAACCAAACACAACATTAATGAATATTAAAATATATAAGTAATAATTCATATTATTGAGCCATGTCATATTTGGATTCATATCGAAAAATAATCAACCCTAACTTACCAATTTCATATATTGCTTCAGTTGAGTCAAAAATTTTCATTCTTACCCCCAATTAATTTTATCTCTTAAAGTACGGGTAAACTAAAAAATAAAGATTCGATTTAATTAATTGAAATTCAACTATTGTATACGTATTTTTTGTTATCTAAATTTTGTTAAATCATAAAGGAATAGGACTATAGTTTTTATCCTTTTTAGTTCATGTAATGATTTTTTATGTCTTGATATCATTTTATTTAATCATTTTATTTTTTTGGTAATGATACATGAAGGGTCTAATTTAAAAAATTTACCTTAGTTCCTTAATAACTCAGGGTGGCCCTCGGTATGTATTATATATTTAGTTATCGTCTTTGTGGTATTTGGTTATGATCCATTATAATATTAATTATGATTTATTATGATATTAATTATGACTTAGTTGATCTATTATTATTATTTTTGTTATTGTTATTATAACTTGCATCTAGTACATACAAAATATATATATATATATATATTGCAGAGTGACCCATCACTACAACATATAAGAGTTTTAGAGCCCAAATGTTTTGGCCTCTAAAAGTAAAAATTTTGTTGCAAAAGACATTTAGGGATCAATATTTATCGTCATAAGGATAGTAGCTAAAAGGTCCACCCAAAAAGTCAAAAATAAGGCTTTTAGCGACAAAATTTTAAAAATGTTACTAATAAATAGACTTTTAAAGGCAAAATAATTTGGTCTCAAAATGATTTTTTTTTTTAGACAAAAAATTTGGTCCTAAAAAAATAATAATTCATCACTAATGTCTAATTTTCGTTGCTAAAAATATAATAACGACACTTTTCGCAACAAAAATATTTGATTCCTATTAAATAATTTTATTCCTAAATTTTAATTTCTAAAACTTTAATTTTTTGTAATGCGTATTAACAATATTGATGAGAGATACATAAAGGAATGAAAGTTACATTAAACATTGTACCTAAGAAAATAAAAGTTACATTATACAAGTGATAAAATTGAAACCTAGCATATGTAATAAAAGAAGAAGCTCTTCATAGGATTATCCATCATCAACACAGCACATCCACAGCCACAATTTGACATTTATGTGTAGTGTACCATTGTCCCCATTAGCCAACATGGACCGAAATTAATGTGGACAGCAAGATACAGTTATACTACAAACAAGGAATTATATTACCTAGAATTTGATTCACAATTATCATTGTATGGTTAAAACTCAATCTACACGTAGATTTCATAATACAACCTAAAGAAGTTGGGAACATACTCTCTTTAAGGTCCCAGGTTTGAAACTTGCAACGTGCAAATAAATTATTACGTCCAATCTATACGAGTCTTTTGTCCCTACTTTAATTGGGATCATGCAAGTAGACAATGTGATTGGTCCTTCGAATTAATCGGTCTAATAAGCCGAATACCGAGTTATTCAAAAATAAATTTCATAATATAACTATCAAAAAAAAAAATGTTAGAGATCCCAAAAATTTTACAAAAATGCCTCACATAGGTGTGGGACCCACACCATATAAGTTCTATGTGGATATATATTTGATAGAAATTTTGATAAAACTTTTAGGGTCTCTAACATTATTCTATTATCAAATCATAGTCACTCATTTGTCTTGATTTTTCCTAGCAAAATATTCAATGAGAAATCATCACATATTCCACCAGTAGGAATGTGAATAAAACATACCATATAATCTTTATGTTATGTTTGAATTTCAAATTTATCAAAATGAAATGAAATAAAAAAAAAATTAATTTCTGTCACTTTATTTTCTTTATAATTCTCTAACTCAAACATAGATTTAAAATTGAATTAAAAAACACTTTTAATTTAATTGAAAATGCATGGGCATTCAATTTGCCTTGAATTAATTACAACATCTAGTTCTCAAACGCATGGTTCAAACAATCATGGCATAGTGTGTTTCAGTTATACAATACAATGTATTAATAGAAGTTGTTACTTTATCTTTTGTTTGTTAATTTTTCCTTTTATATTTCTTTTTCCATTTCTCAAATTATTGTTTTCCCTTTGTGATATTGAAGATACATATCAAGTATCTGCTAACACATTTTATTTTATTCATTTATTTATTTGTTGGAGAGGTAGAGGGCCTTTTTATGAGGCTTTCACATCTGTTTGTATTGGGAAATTCAATAAAATTGTTATTATTTTGTAGTTGATAGTACAATATTTCACTTAATATGGGCATATTAGAGCATCCGCATCAAACTAGATAAATTTTAGTCAAATTTTGGCTAAAAAAGTTACTTTTTTTTTTTATTTTAGCTAGCTATGTTTTTGAATGTCTTCTGCATCAAACTCTATATTTTAAAAATATATATTTTATTTAAATAACATTTATTTGTTTTTTTATTCCTATTGTCAATTATTGTATTTTTTAAATCATCAATTTTGGGACAATCATATTTTATAATGGTAATATTTTAACAGTCACATTTTTTATACAGTCACTTTTCCTAGATTAAGAAATCGCATTTTCATAACTATTTTGTTAACTTTAATTTCAAGAATTAATTTATGAGATGTGCAAAAACTAAAATAATTCAAGTTTCTATGTGGATAAAAACTATAAGTAATAACAAAAAGAATAATCCTATGTTTATCATCTATTTTGATTATTTATATTTTACTATTTGATGTGACATACTTTATTATCATTAATATAATAAATCTCACATGCATAGAATTGGTATCTAAGAATTATGGGGTGTATCACATCATATGGTAAAATAAATAATAATTATAGTATTTAAAAAAAATAAAAACAAAACAGTGGGAGATAGCTGAACACTGTTTTATATATTTTATTTTTTAAAATTCAGTGTTGAGCCTCCATAGGCTGGCTACATGTGGCGAGGAAGTGCAGCCTGTTCTAAAATGGCACAAGCACTAGCAAGCTTGATGCAGAAGGAAATTGATGGCTTTACTCCACAAATTAATAGAAAAAATGCTTTGGCGAGATTGATATTGATGCTCTTACATGTCATGAAAAATAAAAACTCATTTTACAAAATAATTGAAAAACTTAAAATTATAATAATGTATTTCAATACAAATAAAATGAAAGACTATCAATAATGATAATGTATGTTACATACTTTTAAAAAAAATTAAAGAAAGAATAATAAATTTGATATAATTATATTCTATATTAACATAAAGGAAAAATATAAATTAGTAGAGACATTTGAAAATAGAGTTTATAGTCAAATTTGGGAAATTATACAATACAAACCTCAAAAAGGGTGTGTACCATATATCTTAGTTATGGCATTTATGATATTTGGTTTTAACATATTGTGGTGTTAGTTATCACTTAGTTATGACTTGTTATAGTGTTAGTTATGACTATTGACCATTATTTTGGTTAGAATACCTTATGTGATATTTAGTCATGAATTTTTTTCCTCTTAGTTATGAATAATATTGGATTTAGTTACCATAAATATCATAATTTGCATACGACCCTAATTTTTTTTTTATATATAAATATACACATACATGCATTATATATAATAACAAAAAAAAAATGGTATGATCGGAATTGTATACAATTCTATATAATTTTATGACTAGAATCGTAGTTATTTTTAAAATCTTACTAAATTTAAGATCTTGATATGATTCGGATCGTTTGGTGTAACTGCAATCGTAGAATCATCCAGAATGAGATTCTGATTACTATAGTTATAATACGTGCACACAAAAAAAATCAAATACAAAATATATAGATATGAGATAAAAATATTCATATCTATACATTCTATGTTTAATTATTTCTGTACAAACCTGTTCATTATAAAGTGGGGAACAAGTAAAATAATAATAAACAATAATTATATGGTGGTTTTGGTAGAGCTCTATGACTTTCATTTGCCTTTATGGGCAATCAAAATTTGGTCCATATGCAACACAAGTGGAAAGAAAAAAAAATAGTGCAAGAAAAAGTATATCCAATTGAAGGAAGATCTCTGAGGCATATTTTAGCGGCCGACATCAATAAGAGCACTAATTGACCCCCAACTTACCAATGAGAAAAAAATTAAAAATTTTAAAAAAATGCAACCAAGCCCTCTCTACTTTTGTTTTTTTAGCCAAAGATAAGTCAAGTTTTCTACATTTATAACACGAGTACTCATTGTCACTGTCACACAGCATACATTAATAATTTGAAAATATTTATTTATATAATGATATGATTCAATATAAACTATTCATTTTAAATCAAAACATCAAAAAGAAGACATTTATTTATCAATATAACATTATCACACCATTCTTGTGATGCTTTATGTATGAGTTTTATATATAAATTGCATTTTTATATATATATATAAAATAAAATAGAATGATTTTTAAAAATATTTCTCTCACATAATTGGTTAGAACGATTGAGATCAATCCATTTATAAGATTGGCTATTAAATTTGCTTGCGGAGAAATAAATTTTCCTCCCAAAGAAGGTTCAACACTTTCCTAACACTTTCCTTTTTTTCCTATTCTTTTTCTCTATTCTCTCTTAACTATTTGCAATTCACTTCCTATTTCTCTCCATCTTTTTCCTTATTTTCTGCACAAAATGTAGGATTCCATATTTGTGTAAATTTGAATGAGTTAATATAATAATTGATTATCTGAGTTATCAATATATATATCTATATAATGAAGCAGGATAGTTTTTGAATCTTTAACATATTTTTATTCTACTAGGACATTTGAATGGCTCAGATTTGTTCAAATTATAAAACAATAGTTGAGATATATTTTTCAAAAATGTCCTATATGTACATTTTCTATTTTTCCGCTTCTCTCTCTTAGTTTTTCCTTTTCTCACCCATCCTTCTATGATCCTACCTTCCTCCCTCTTTTCTTTTTATTCTTTTATTTTCTCCCATTTTTATTTTTCTTTCTATTTGTTTATTTTTTTTATTTTCTCTGTTTTATTCACTTATTTTTATGTATACCGTACTTTCAAATATGGGTATACACTAATATATATATATACACATATATATTATACTTTCATTCCTAATAGAAATATCTGAGTTTATAAATTTTTGACTGCTTTATTATTGGACTTTCAACTTTGATGAACTTTTTCTTTTTGCACTCGTGCATGAATAGCAACCCATTCCCATCAATCCCTTATCATCACATAAAGCTTTGCCTCAATTTATTTTTATATTTTTCTAATTGAAGAATTAGATTCGAGAACAAGTCAATGTTGTTTTTTTAATCAGTTCTAAAACTCAATTTTGATCATTTTGATTGTATATAATAATTTTTAATTTTATTGGCTACATATTTTGTATAAACCAATCACAACTTAACACGTGGCTTGTAAAGGGTAATATGGGGAATCAATGCAAGTCTCTAATTAGCAACAAACACGTAGCAGTTTATATTGGTAACAATGGATCTGCGCGGCATTGGAGCAGTTAGAAGGCGTAAGGCGACATGGCGCAACGGTTACTCACAATTCAAATTCAAGATCAAAATCAAGAGGGAAGTCCAACTGCAAGAATGGCGTAACGGAAGCAAACTGTTCAAGGCCATGATCAGTGATTGTGGATGGGCATTTCGACGGTTAGAAGACCACTTCGACAGTTACCATTAGAGGGTATAAATAGAAAAGAAGGCCAACAGGGAAAAGAGTTAGACTCAGATCCAGAAACTAGTTATTTACTTTATATTTTCTTTCAAGTTTTTACATTTTCTGTTCTTCAATTTATGTATTGTACTTCAATTCTTAGGAGTAGTTCCAAGTAGTCTGTTGCTATAAAATCCTTCGAGACTGTGGAAGTGTGAAGGTATCATTATAAGTTCTTATTGTTTAATGAAATTCAGTTCATGAAACTGTTTTATCTATCATTATTTTCAATATCTTTAATTTCCTCCCCTTAAGCAAAGCTACCAGTAAAAGTCCTCTTCATTGAGGCTGAAAGAACTTCAAAACAATCGTCTGATAATTGGTTGGCAATTAAAATTTCTGTAAACACTTATTGATCCTTCCTGGCACGCTTAAAATTACATTATTAACCTTCGAAAATCAAAAAAGCCAACATATATTTTTTGGCACGCCCAGAGGGACCTGAAAAATGGCTAGACATCGAGCAAGAGGAGAAAATGAACACCTCGAAAAAGGTGTAGAAGGAACTAATATAGAGGAAAATATTGAGCCACATCCCGAAAATGTGTTTGCTTCAAACAATCCTCCACAGTTGGTTGAAGAAACCATTACTTCAGGGTATATAACCCAAGTCTAGAATATTGGGTAAGGTCAAGAAGCTGGCCTTTTGACTGTCTCATCCACACAACCAGTTAATCAATGGGGAGGTTTAGTGGATATTATGGGACAACAGTTAATGTACACAACGGAGAGGTGGCCAGTCTCCTTTTTGGATCGAATGCATACATATCAACCACCCATCGTTAGACAAGCTGAAGAAAACATAAATCTGCTTCAGCAGCAATTGGCTCGAAATAGACAACCTACACAAAATAATAGGCAAAATAATGGTCAAACTAGTAATCAAACACCTGAAAGACCAGTACCAGTGCCTCAGTCATGATATGAGCCCCTTTCTAGAATGCCAATAGGCCAAAACACGTCTATACCTACCAGCGAAGCCATAAATATTAGTGGAATAGAATCAACACAAGGAAATGGCAAAACATATACTAATCCCATGTTCGAAGCTATACCCGGGGGGTTGGATGGGAATCCTGCAATTGGAAGAGAAACAATGCCTATTCCCCCTCCAGCGGTTCCTTTTGCAGTGTCTTTTGTAGGCCATACACTTGCCCAAAGAGGTCAGCCATATCCTTAGGCTTACTAGGCACAACAAGGACAACCAGTCCCAAATATGCCTTTGCCTAGACCAAGGGGACTCCAAGCACAAGTGGTTCCTCCAAACCCAGTGTTTGCTCCCCCAATAGTGGCTTAATTAGCACCAAACATGGTGCCTAGAGATCACATTGCTGATATAGTAAGAGAAATTTGTGGATCTATGGCTTGGGGGCCCTGACTCCTGTATACAGAAAGCCTTACCCAAAATGGGTAGATAGGTTGCACGGGTACCCAAAGGGATATAAAATACCAGATTTTGTCATTTTTTATGAGAATGGAAACCAGTCAACCATTGAACACATTGCTAGATTTACAGGCCAATGTGGTGAGTTTACCAATAATGATTATATGAAACTACGACTTTTTCCAAATTCTCTAACTGGGATAGCTTTTGTTTGGTACACTAACCTTACACCTGGTTCTTTTCAACTTGGCAACAAATGGAAGAAGTCTTTCATGCTCAGTTTTTCCAAACAGAACTTGAGGTTTCCATAATAGACTTGGCAAGATTGAGCCAAAGGCCTGATGAGAAGGCTGCTCAATTCATTGCCAGATTCAAAAAAGTACGTAACAAATGTAGGGTTGTTTTACCCGAACTTGAATTTGTTAGATTGGCCCAAAATGGGCTAGAATTCAGGCTTCCAAAGAAGTTTGATTCAATAGAGTTTCGAGATCTAGTGGAACTTACTTATAAAGTTTCTAAATATGAAACCTTACTTGAAGAAGAACAAGACCGAAGCATTGCATCATATAGGACCTATAATAGGGACCCTAATTTTGAAATTGATGCAGTAGAGATAATAGGAAAAGAGCCTATGACCTATGAGGCATTGATTCAGAAAGATACTACAATTAACCAATTGATGCTAGTAGCAAATTTCTTAAAGTTGCCTAAGGGAGTTAAGATCCCAACTTCTGAAGAACTTAAAGGAAAATTGTACTGCAAATGGCATAATTCTTGGTCCGACTCAACTAAAAACTGCATTGTTTTTCGAGATAGGATCCAAGAATAAATTTGGAAAGGGAGGCTGAAATTTCCAACCAAGACTGAAAAGGCCATGGGAATTGATACCAACCTATTTCCAGAAATTGGAGAGGCAGTAGCTAATGTTAGCATACTGGATTTCCAGAATCTCTCTTTGAAAGAATTGGAAGAAGTCAATGTGCAAATGCATGTTGTTAGCCAGGCTACTTTCAGGAAGAACACAAAAGGTTTATCAACCAGTGGACAAAGCTTTGTAGGCCAAAGGGATGGCTCCAGCGAAGAAGCATTGGATGATGACTCTATCGAAGTAGCTGTAATACAGAGAATGTGTCCCAGATGCAGGTTGAGTTATAAATGGCTGAGAGGGCTCCCAACTGATGAGAAGAACACAAAAGGTTCACCAGCCAGTTGACAAAGCTTTGTACGCCAAAGGGATGGCTCCAACGAAGAAGCATTGGATGATGACTCTATTAAAGCAGCTGTAATATAGAGAATGTGTCCCAGATGCAGGTTGAGTTATAAATGGTTGAAGGAGCTCTCAACTGATGGGATGCAGTACTACAAAGATATGCAAAGAGACCGTAAGCTAGCCAACAATTATGGCAGGAGGCCATTTCCAATTGGTTCTAGGCAGCAGCCACCTTTGGTTGTCAAGGGGTAAAAGACCTCTGCATGAGATCAGACCACATGACTATTACAAGACAGTCAGCTAACCTAAAAGAAAGCCTGAATTTGGCTCAAGACAAGGCATCGGAGCCAATGATTGGCCCTCAAAGACAGCTTCGAAGACAGTGTCAAAGACAAGAGTAGCAAGCCCACCAACCAGAGCAGTAAGAACATGGGTACCAGGGGTACGTGATTGGCTTGTCATGCAAAACAAACCAAAAGTGATGCCTACCCAGGAAAGGGTTTTTGGAGGAAAAGAAAAGATGATAAAACCCCCTTTGGTAGCCCCAAATAACTGGGTACTATTGAAAAACTCAAAGACAAGGGAACCAAATATGGTTCCTATAATATCTAGGTCCCAGAGAAGGAAGATCCAGCCAAGGTACACCTAGTACCAAAAACATTTGAAGGAGAATGGAGAAAGTACTTCCTTGGCTCAGTCAAAAGGCCAGATAGGAGAAGGAGAAGGTTCAAGGCCTGATCCTAAGATCAAAAGAAGTGCCAGCAGAGAACAAGTGGCCAAAGTTCATGCTGAACTAAGAGCCAAAGAAAAATCCAATCTAGTAGGCCTCGAAAAGGCCTTGATGGAGAGTGATAACGAGACAGATGAAGGAATTGAACCAGGCCAAGAAAAGGTATTGGCTGAAGAGGAAATGTTCGAAGCCTTTATGGCTGAACAGTCCTTCATGGTTGAAAAGCCAATAGAGCTAGACCACCAACAAACTGCTTCGAAGGAACCTGCTAGTACTGAGGTACCAGAATACAGTATGGAGGATGCTTCCTAAGCATCAGAGCAAACTAATATTGGAAGCAGAGCAAACATAGCCAATAATATAATTTGGCTCATTCCCTCCAATGTCGGTTAATATGGTTCATGTGCTGCCTCAGGAGTTTCAAGCTGAGGAGGAGAACCAAGAAGGCCAGAAGGGTGATCCCATTCCAATTTTCAGTAAGGATTCACAAGCCAGAATAGTCCAAAATGAATCTGAGGTGGCCAGGCCCATGGAAACTGACAAAGAGAGTAAAGAGGTAAGCATTAACCTCGCATATTCCTTCGAATACCCTACAGTATCCATGACCCAACATATTAAGCCCCTGTACATTAAGGCTTATTTCGATGGAATAGAAATAGGCAGAGTACTGGTGGACAATGGGGCAGCAGTGAACCTGCTTCCACAGTCCTCTTTGAAGAAGTTGGGGAAAAGAAATCCCAGGTTGATTCTAACAAGCACTACCATTGCTGGTTTTGCTGGAGACAAGTAGATGACTTAAGATATTATGCCTATCAACTTGAGTGTGGGAACCAGAGACTGTATGACAGTATTTTTGGTCATAGATAACAATGCTAAATATAATGCTTTGCTTGGCAGAAATTGGATCCATACAAACAAATGTGTGCCTTCTTCTTTGCATCAGAAGATAATGATTACAATAGGCAATGGGGAAACAGAGGAGATCGATGCAAATCCACAAACCTTTATTGCCTGTGCAGATTTTGCCGAAGCCAAGTTGTACACTAAAGGGGTGGTACCACTTAGTGTACTAAGGAAGTCTGATGTAACAGTCGAAGTGACGACTGATGAGGAAGTAGCACACCTGAAGCATCTAGTACATGAGAGTGCTGATGAGGAGCTTATCATCAAAGATGCCAATGATGCCTGATTGTAGGCAAAATGATCAAGGACAAGAAGCCAGACCTTTGGCTTTAATCAAGTTTTCAACATTGGACATAAAGGCAATAGTCCAGAAGGTGTAGAAAGAAGAGAAAAAGCCATGGTGATTGGCTATAGTCAGGGGCAACAAGAGGCCAAACCTTTGGCTGTTGGCAAGTATTGTGCATTGGACATTGAAACTAAAGTCTAGGAAATACAGGAGAAAGAGGCTCTATGGACAGATTTTGTCTATGAAGAAGAGAGTAAGGATGTTGAACCAGATAGGGTAGAAGCAAAACAAGATAAAAAGGGTTGCTTCGAAGGTAGAAGAAGTCAAAGGGGGAGCATCAGTGAGTGCTCAAGTGCAAGATCCCTTGGAAGAAGTCAACATAGGTGGAGGTTCAGTATAATAACCCACTTACATCAATGCTTCGTTGGATCTAATTGACAAGAACGAGTTGTTGGTTGTCCTGAAACAATATAAAGATTGTTTTGCTTGGTCTTATAATAAGTTGCCTGGGTTAGATAGGTCATTAGTGGAACATAAGCTCCCAATGATGCCTAATTCTAAGCCACACAAGCAGAAACCAAGACAGATGAGGCCTGAAGTGGTTCAAAAGGTCAAAAAGGAGATTGTTAGGCTCCTTAAAACATGCTTCATCAGAACAGCCAAGTATGTTGAATGGTTGTCCACTATTGTGTCTGTGGTAAAAAAGAATGGCAAGTTGATGGTATGCATTGATTTCAAAGACCTGAATTTGGCTACTCCAAAAGGAGAGTACCCCATGCCTATAGTTGATTTATTGGTGGATAGTTCGGCAGGACATAGGATTTTGTCTATGATGGATGGACATTCTAGTTATAACCAGATCTACATAGTAGAGAAGGATGTTCACAAGACAGCTTTCAGGTGTCCTAGAAACATTGGCACCTTCGAATAAGTTAAGATGCCATTTGGATTGAAGAATGCTGGAGCAACATATCAGAGGGAAATGAACACTATCTTCCATGATCTCATTGGAGGATACGTAGAACGTTATATTGATGATATTGTTGTGAAATCCCAGTCCATGGAGGAGCATCTGGTTCACTTGATAGCAGCCTTCGAAAGAATGAGAGAGTTCAAGCTGAAACTGAATCCCCTCAAATGTGCTTTTAGTGTATCAGCTGGAAACTTCTTAGGGTATGTAGTACATAAGAAGGGAATACAGATTGATCAGAACAAAGCCAAAGCCATCATTGAGGCCAAACCTCTATCAAATAACAAAGAATTGCAAAAATTCCTTGGTTAGGTTAATTTCCTTCGAAAGTTTATTTCTAACACTGTTGGAAAAACTAAAGTGTTTTCTTCTTTGTTGAAGTTAAAAAATGAAGTAGAATTTGTGTGGACAGCAGAGCATCAAGTTGCTTTTGAAGGAATCAAAGCCTACTTGGCCAAGCCTCCAGTATTGATGCCACCAAGGAGGGATAGACTTCTGAAGTTATACATTGCTGCAGCAAAAGATTCATTCGGAGTTTTTCTAGCTCAGGATAATGAAGAAGGAAAGGAACAAGCAGTATATTACCTTAGTAGGTTTTTAAATTCTTGCGAATATAAAAGCTGTGTTTAGCATTGTATTTTGCAGCAATGAAATTGAGATATTATATTTTGCCTACTATTGTCTTGGTAATTGCAACCACAGATTTGGTTAAATGCATGTTATCTAGACCTATGTTAAAAGGAAGAATTGGCAGATGAATTTTTGTTTTATCAGAATTCCACTTTGAATATGTTCCTTAAAAGGCAGTAAAAGGACAAGTTTTGGCTAACTTCTTGGCTGATCATCCATGTCAAGCAGAAAGCCAAGAGATAATGGAACTTGGTACAATTGATGTTGAACCATTGCAAATGTAGTTCGATGGATCAAAAGCCAATAGTCTGGTCAGAATTGGTGTTGTAATTAAGTCACCACAGGGGGTAGAAACCACACATGGTTTAAGAATTGATGAAGCTACCTGTTTCAACAACCAAGCTGAGTATGAAGCTTTCGTAATGGGACTTAAGCTACTTATTGGATTACAAGCTCATGCAGTTGAAATATTTGGAGATTCCCAATTGGTAATCAACCAACTAAAAGGAATTTTTAAATGTCAAAATGCAAGCATGTTACCATATTATGTTGCTGCATTACATTAGCTTTGTCAGTTTCAAATAGCAAATATGACTTATATCTCAAGATTCATGAATCACAAAGCCAATGATGTAGCTTAGAGGGCTTCGAATTTTAAAAGAAGGGTTGACACTGAAATAGACATAAGTCAAGCACATATCAAAAGCTAATACTACCTTTGGTTAAAAGGGGTATCATGGTAGAAGTTAACTAGAATGATTTGGAAGAACATGATTGGAGACAACCAATCATTCAGTATTTAATTGGTCCTTCTTCGAAAGCCAACAGAAGGCTTACATTGCAATTAATGTAATTCATAGTGTATAGGAATGCCCTCCACAAAAGGGGAGCAGATGGGTTGCTATTGGAATGTCTAGGGCCAAAAAAGGTATTGACTGCCAAGGCTGAGGTGCATGAAGGCATTTGTAGTGCCTATCAACCTGGTGTGAAGATGAAGTGGTTGCTTCAAAGGCATTCATATTATTGGCCAACCATCCTTAAAGATTGTATAGAGTATTGAAAGGGTTGTCAAGTATGCCAGAAGCATGGCATGATAAGACATGTGCCATTAACTAATTTACATGCAGTAGTGAAGCCTTGGCCATTTAGAGCATGAACAATGGATATGATAGGGAAAATATATCCATTATCTTCGAAAAAACATTGTTGCATTCTGGTGGCCACAAATTACTTCACTAAGTGGGTTGAAGCTAAGCCTTATAAGGCTGTAGATCAGACTGAAGTTATGGACTTTATTAAAGAGTTGATCCATAGGTTTGGCATCTCACAGACCATAACAGTGGATAATGGGACTGTATTTGATGGAAAAATGGTAAAATCTTTCGTAGCAGAATTTGGAATTAGTCTTATTAATTCCACCCTTTATTATGCACAAGCAAATGGTCAGGCTGAATCATCTAACAAATCTTTGAAAAATGGAATACAAATAGTTGTGGAAGATAATCCTAGGGATTGACATAATTTGTTGTTACATGTGTTATGGGCTTATAGGACTTCTCCAAGGTCAAGTACAAGAATCACCCCTTATGCTTTAGTGTATCGGCATGATGCAGTGTTGCCTATGGAAATTAACATCAAATCTTTGAGGGTAAAATACGAAGACCAATTAACTACTGAGCAATATCATCAGAGCATGTTCTTAGAATTAGAAATTGTGGATGAAGTTAGAATTTTGACATTAAATAGTATCCGTTTCCAAAAGAAAAAGACAGCCAAAAGCTATAATAAAAAAGTCAGACATATTAGCTTTGATGAGGATGATTTGGTGTGGAAGACAATACTTTCAGTGGACATTAAAAGCCATAAATTTAGTAAATGGTCACCTAATTGTGAGGGACCATACCAAATTCACAGAGTCTTGCTTGGGGGAGCCTACCATCTGAGAAATCTAAATGGGTATATGCATCCTGAGAAAATCAATGGCAGATATTTGAAACCTTATTATCCAATTGTGAGGGAAACACAAGGAGTGTAGGATTATCATACAAAACATAAACAGAAGATCAAAACACATTTGGGTAAGTAAAAACATTTTATTTCATAAAGAATCAAGTACATTCTGCCATAATTTGGCCCAAAATTCATTATAATGTCTCAACTGTTCCCTTACAATGAGTTGTGTGGCAGAGGAGTGTTGTCCGTTCAGCATTGAAATCGCAGAATGAACATGAGATAAAAAAATCCTTGTTTTTTAGGAATTTTTTCTCTGTAACCTTGGCCAGTTGATGGATGTTGACATAAATTCGATGGTTGTTGCTACCTGAGACAAGTGACTTCTGAAAGAAACATTGGTTTGTTCAAAGAATTAGCAGCATTTAAGGAACCCATTCCTGATGATTGGGTTTGATAGAGCTTCGAATAGGACCCTTGAGAAGGTCCTAATCAACTCCTGACAGACCTCCAAGTCCACCTGAAGAAGAGGAGTGGAGGATTCAGTAGTAGGTGAGCCTCTAATTATCCCCAGGAAGGAGTTAGCTAGATCTAAGGGCTCAGCCTCACTGCCAGATAGAAGCACTGGTGTGGATATGCCAAATAGACTGGCCAGTTGGGCTTCGAAGATATCCATCTCTTCCTCTGATAAAGGCAATGTGGAGAAGCCACTGGTGGATGCTGCGGTGATGGTTGGAGGAAAATAAGAGGAGGATGCCTCAGCAGTATCAATGGTTCTAGCCACCAATAGGTCTAAAGAAAGAGGACTGGAGCAGTGCAGTGAGGGAAGTGCTAGTAGGCTGTCAGTGCCATCCCTAGAGGTACTAATTGCTAGTCTAAAAGAGGGAGTAACAGGTGTACTCTCAGAAGATAAAGGGCTTGCTAGGACCTTAAGGGATGTAGAGACAGGCAAAAGTGAGGAAATGGTCACTAGGGACTAGTTGAGGAACTTAACAGGGTTAGGAGAAGGAGAAGCAAGGATGATTGACAGGTCAAGCTTGAAGTGAAACAAGGGATAGGTCATAGAGAGTGTAGAGGCTAGGATTGGAAAGAACATCTGTAATGGCTCTACACTCATCGGGAGGTCAGTATTTGCTTTCCTTTTTCCTTTCAAAGCCCTCTTCAGATCTGCAGAGCTCAGGAATGATTTTTCGAGGCTTGGTGGAAGAGAAGTAAAAGGTAATAGGGAAGTAAGTAGACCAACTACTGCTGCAGATCAAAAGAAAAGAAGTATAAAACAAAGCTGAAATGGTGAATCAAAACTAGAAGTGTTGACTGAAGCAAGAAGAGTTACCAACACTTGTAGTGATAATAGTTGGAGAGCTGCGAAGGGTATGATGTTTAGTAGCTTTGAGCTTCCTTGCAACCTCCTATTGAGTTGCTTTGACAACAACAACCTCCTTCTTTGAAATTTGCTGCTACCACGTCTTCTCATGTCTTTGGAAAACAAGGATCTCTGTAGACACCCCATTTTTGACCGACCTTAAGACTCAGACGTCACAAATTGAGCGCTTGGTGATGTTGCATATTGTGCTTGTTCTGAGGTTGCGGAGTCTTGGCTGTGAGCCTTGCCTTCGGACTTCCAGACTCTCTTGTGCTTTGCCTCGGTTTGCGAACCAGGCCCTGTTTTCTTTGTTTTCTCTTCCCGAAGGGAGGGAGAGGTCTCGTAGATCATCTCTCAGTGGCCGTAGGCTACGTTTCGTGGTCGTAGGCCATTTTTCCCGTTTGGAGCCCGGTTTTCGGTTTTCGGGGCCGTCGGCCGTGTGCCTCGGTTCGGGACCGCTTAACTACCTCCGTTTGCTCCAGTTTTTGGCATACATCTTATTTCCTCCATTTTGAGGGACACTGGGGTCCGAGAGACCAACTTCGTGGTCGAACGCCAACTCCGGTGCTTAACAGCCTATTTTCGGGGCCCCGGACTGCGCGTTTTAGCCCCCGAACCTTCGTTTTGCATCGGTTTGGGTTCATTTTTGGCGGAGACCTTATTTTCATTGTTAGAAAGGTTGTAGGAAGGTGGGAGGCCAGCAATTGTTCTGAAAAACCAGCTTTATTTCATCATCGCTCTTCATCGCCCGTTTTCTTCACTAGAAAGCTGATTTTTCCCACTCCCGGGCCACTTTTTCTGACTTTCCACCACACCATTGTGTTGTACACACCTGGGAGGCCACCAATATGGGTAGGCCGGCCAACAATTGTTCCTGACCCTTTTGAACCCCTCTAAAAAGCTGGCTTTTCTCTCTCCTAGTTCACTTTTTCCAGTTTTTGACCATACAGCTGTGTGGTACACACATGGGAGGCCACCTTTTTGGGGTGGCCAGCCAACAATTGAGCTTGACCCTTTTGACCCTGGTCGGCCGGCCAGGGGAGGTGGTCGGCCGGCCACCTGAACCCTTTGAACCTGGCCGGCCAAGCTTCTCTCTCCTAGTGTATGCCAGCTGTGCCAACTGTTTTGCACCAGACCCCTGCCCGAGGGTCTGCCCTTTTGGGGGGGGGAATTTGAATTGGTTTTCCCCCTTTTTTATTTCACTCCTCTCCCTTTATATAACCAGCACCCCACCTCTATTTCTAAGGGTTAGAAAAATCAATTGGAGCCTTTGCATACAACCCTCTCTCTCTCTCTCTGTCTCTCTCTCTCTCTCTCTCATCCAAGCTTAAAACCACCTTGTTCTTGCACCATTTATACACCAACTCATAGCCTATCACCTCCACACTCCATTCCAACATCTTGAGGCTAATTTTCAGAGGTTAGGAGCTCCTTTTCTTGGATCAAAAGCTGCTGGAAATCTGTGCTACAAGGGTGAGTCTCTATTTCCTCTTTTCTTGCTTTATTTGGCACGACATTTTAGCTCCTTTTGCTTACATTTTTGGGCTTTGGCCTGAACTGAAAACAGCCTTATTTTGGGCTCACATTCATGTTTGATTAAGGACTTTTTTCTGTTTGAAGTCTTCTACTCCCCCTTTGTGCTTTATCCCTCTTTTAGGACTTATTTTGCATGATATATTAGCCTTATTTGTGAGCATTTCTGGGCTTCGAGCCAAAATTTAAAGTACCTTATTTTGAGCCCCTCTTCAACTTTGTTGAAGGGCTCTTTGCTGTTTGAGGCCATCTATTGCCTCTTGCCCTCTATCTCTCTTTTAGGGCTATTTTTGCATCATGTTTTAGCCTTACTTGTAGACATTTTCGAGGTTTTTCATAAACTGTAAAGTATCTTATTTTGAGCCCCTCTTAAACTTTGTTGAAGAGCTCTTTGATGTTTGAGGCCATCTACTGTCCCTTGTCCTCTATCTCTCTTTTAGGGCCATTTTTGCATCATGTTTTATCCTTACTTGTAGACATTTTCGAGATTTGTCATAAAGTGAAAAAGATCTTGTTTTGATCTCCTCTTCAAGTTTGTTTAAGGCTTCTTTCCTGTTTGGGGTCATCTTCCCCCTATGCATGCTTCATCTCCTCATGATTAGGGCTATGCATTAGAGCACTTGCATTGGTTATGGTTTGGCCTCTTAGCCACTGAAATCTAGTAGATTTTTAGTGGCTTTGATAAGGTTTTGAGCTTTGAAATCATAGAGGGGTGACCCTCTCACCCCTCATTCTCTTTACTAGCATGTTTGGCCTTCCAAAGAGACCCTATTTTGCATGCATTGAAGTCACTTTTCAGACCTGATTCTGAGTATTTTGAGGTCTGCCTCAGCTCTATCTGAAGCCCATTTTTCCATATTTTATGTCTATGATGCATGTGTAGAGCAATCCTATTCAAGGCCTTTCAAAGGGGCCTTTCTTTGCATGTTTCCTAGACCCATTTCAGGGCCAATTTGGTGAGTTTTAGGGCTGTCATATTTGATTTCCAGAGTTAGTTTTGCCCTGCTAAGTGTTTATCTTGTATGTGCTTAATAACACCTTGTATGGCCCTCTAAAGGAACCCATCATTTTTGCATGTGTTGGCTGCATTTCAGAGGTTATTTGGGCATATTTTGACATGTTTTATTCACTGATTTTGGCTGGTTTGGTGAGATTTCATATGCTTCATATACATGCCATACAACTCATGCTTACTAGCCAATCTTGCATGTTGCCTTAGCCCTTCATGTGAACCCCTTTTGGCCATGCTTTAAACTAGAAAGGTTCATGTTTTGGGACTGCCTTGGCTCTGTCTTTGTGCTTCATAGTCAAATAATGCATGCTTTGTATAGCTATAAGTCAATACATGTGCCTAGCTTTGAGTTTCGGGGCTCATTTCATGCATCGGGTGCCATATTTCCATGTTTTGGGACCATTTAACATCATATTTCAGTGCTAGAATTTGCATGTTTGTATGCCATGTTTCATGCCTTGCCATGCATTGGTAGAGTGGCATTTGATGCCTTAGGTTCAGTCCTCGGTTTGCGTGCATGTGTGCACGCATTTTGATAGCCTCATTTTTATCTTATGGCCACTGATGTGAGTGTGGCTGAGGTCCACTCATATTGGTGTAAGCCCATTATGCATCGTGTATGCCATTTCAATTCATAGCATTGCGTATGCTAGGTTGTATGTTAGAGCATTGTGTATGTCTCGCTACATCGTGCATTATGTATGCCATTTCATAGAATTGTGTATGCTAGGTTGCATGTTAGGATTGCATTCATGCATGTCATGTACATTGCATTGTGTTCGGGATAGGAGTTAGCCCAAGCACGGGAAACGAGCGACGTTTCGTACTCCGAGTCACGGAACGTGTCTTAATTCCCAGTCGTCCACACTCCGGATTAACCATGATGGAGTCTCGGTCTTGTTATGTTTATATGTGCATTCATTTCATATTAAGACGTGCAATTCGACTCCTCGGCCATCATGCATCGAGATGCGTGATTGGTGGCACGAGTATCGAGGACTACACTTCCTAAAGAGTAGTCAAGCATACATATGTGAAAATACATTACCATGCCCCTTTCTTGCTCTCTGTTGCGGCAAATCAGAAACCGGCGGTCTTTTGGAGCCTCATGCAATATTTCGGGTTTAAATGTAAACAGAGGCTAATTGGGGCATCGCAATGGATTTCTGCGCAAGGCAACTCAAGCACGCATCATTCATCATTCGGAACAGAGCTGAGGCGGTCCATGGGCTTGCATGCTAATTTACCTGCTTTCCTAGATTAATTTGTTAATTAATTAGGATTTTGTATTTATTCGGACTGTACTATTCATTTGGACTGTATATTATTTATTCGGACCCTCCGAGTGAGGGCACAATTGTAATAAGTGTGCGTACGTGTGATGTATGTCTTCCAACCCCACGTCTTTCTCCCCTTTATTTACCAGCTTATGATGGTTAGATTAGGGCATGTTTCAATTAGCATACAGTATGATAGCATGTTTGCATTCATTCCTTCGTCTTGCATGCACCGGGCTTGGCGCATCATAACTCATTGCATTGTACTTCCATTCCAAGTTGAATACATGTTATCTGAAGCATCTCATATGCCATCTTTAGAATAGCCGAGCCTATCTTAGTCGCATTTTTGCATGTGTCGCATTAGGCATTTCTGTATAGTTAGAATCATGCATGGATTTCTAATTAGCTTCTGTTTTGGCTTGGAGTACTCGGTAAGTTTTTATGCTTTAGCATCCTTGCATGCGTGTGAGTGACTGTCATGATAGCATGCTTACCATGAGGTTATATGCTTATGTGATATAACTGCTTGAGTGCCTGTGGGTGAAGGTTGGGTTATTTAGATTGGAACAATTCATTCACTGTGAGTTTTAAGCCCACTAGATAGTGGCAAAACCATCTTTTTCTAAGCCCACCAGAGGGTGGCAAAGTTTGCATTTTAAGCCTACTTGCGAGTAGCAAATCACTTTAAAAAATAAGCAGGAAATGTTTTGTTCCAATTCAGGCGATCCAGTCTATACTTGTATGCTGTGCGCATCACATAGTAAATCTAGGCTAATAACCGGAATAAAAACACATAACGTTTTCAAAACAAGGTATCATGGTTAGTAGAGGCCGATCTTTGATCGGGCGAGCGGGGGTGCTCACGAAGTGACTTTCCCCAATCGTACCCAAGTTCCCGAGCCGAGGCAACTTTGGTGATGACGGACACGTGGCCTTAGGCACGAGTCAGGGTTTCCTAAATTTCCCAAAAATAAAATATTTAGGTGGCGACTCTGTATCTGGCAAAGTAGTCCATGTTTGGCACTTTTTTCAAAAAAATCTGTTTTCTCAAAACGATTTGCCGGATTTGGACTCTTTGGTTCAGATTAAGAGCTGTGACAATTTGAGTCCGAACTGTAGTGAGCCCAAAATGAACAGAACGGGACTCATCCTCCCGGGGCGTTCGGGGACGTCTACAGTTTCTGGCGACTCTGCTGGGGATTTAGAGAACTTGACTCGAACTCATGATATCTTGTTTTGACTACACTTACGTGTTTCTTTGCATTGCATGTGCATTGGTACGCCTAGGACACAGTGTTTGCCATCTGCTATTCCTGAACGGTTTGCCAGAGGCTGCGTGCCATAAGGCTTACCGGTTACGGGCTCTGCCAGTATGGGAACACAAACCCTGGTTTTACCAGGGCACCCTTTTGACCATTCGACCTAGTGCATATTCGGAATCCGTAGCGACCATTCCAAGCTAGGACAGGTTGTTTACCCGATAGGTTGTTTGAAACCGCCGCGTGCGTAGTGAAACCCTAGCTCCTGACAAAATAGGACAGGGAAACCCTACCCCAACATAGGGGTGTTTTGGCTCTCACTTATCTGTTATGTGCGTTTAGAGTGCGTCTCTACAGGAATGCATGTATTAGTTTACAAGTTTGGGCATCAGGCCTGCGGGCACCAATTCAGTATTTTGGGATTCAGTTTACCTGAGGGTAACAGTTTACAGGCCGAATTTTGGGGCAGAATTCAGTAGAGGGCACAGTCATCCTGTTATGCTCATATCTGTTTTGGTGAAATCAGGCTGAGATACTGCATGTTTTCTCTTTTGCTAGATAGTCCTGGAACTATAGCTTCAGAAGGCTTCGATATCCCCCGGGTACATTGGACTAGTGCTGATAGACTTTGTTAGGTCAGAAGTTCGATTCAAGGGAAACCGGTGTTCTTTCGCTGAGGCAAGGCAAAGAAAGGCCAATCAGGGCTCACCGGTTCATCTGATCCGTCAGTCGCCAGTCACATCACCTTTGTTCAGACTCAGCAGACCGTGATGGCACAAAGTTCGGAAGAATTTCTGGCCGTGATAGCAGCACTAAATCAGGGAACTGCCATGCAGGTTGAGACCAGTATTGAAACGCAGCGCCCACCTGGGGCATCTGCCTCACATCCAGGTTTAGGACCCCAGCCGAACTTTGACCCACTTCTGCCAGCTAAAGATTTGCAGGGTCCAAATCCTCGAGAAGGGTTGGCTCAAGCCCGAGTTTTCAGACCCTTGGTGCAGCCTAATGAGAGGCTTTATCCCCTTGATGTTAATGAACTCGATCTGACCGCAATGAAAATTGCAAACCTTGAGAAGCAATTCAAAAAGGCACATGGCCTTAACTCCATTCCCAACATTGAGGATAGGTACACCGAGGCTGCCGTACGGCTCCCAGACAGATTCAAAATGCCACATATTGACCATTTCGACGGGTTTGGAGATCCTATGGTACATATCCGGCTTTTCTTGGATATCCTAAAGCCGATGGGTCTGACTAAGCCACAGAAACTCTCTCTGTATGCCAGTTTTGCTTCACTATATCGACAATCGGACGATAGCTCCACCTTCAGACCCCAATGACCAAACATCTCCTGCCTACCTCAATCTTATCCATATACTGCCATCCATCTATGACCCCAGCATATACATCACTCCAGCCCATCTACCCAAGCTTGAGGTGTTTATTCCAGAAAGCATGGACTTATGCATGATGGGTGCACCTGAACCTCAATCATCTCAAACCCGTGAACCCACTACTTCTGAGCTGAAGAGAATGATCGAAGATCTTCAGAGAACTGTGACAGATTTGGCTTCCGGGACATTGGCTCCGTCATCAACCACATCACATACCAGGGAGTTTGTGTCAAAAGGCTCCCCAGTCTTGGAACGGGCTGTATTTGAGGAATGCCAATCCCTTGGCAAGGTGGAGGCGAGTGGAAAGAACAAGATAGGGGCGGACATGGATCCCCATGAACATTTTCTGTTGGCTGTTGAGGCTTTGAAAGCCGAGGGACTAAACAAAGAGCAAGTGCTCGCAGTTGTTGCAAAAACTGTGGACGACATTTTCGCCACTCAAGTTGGGGGCAGTTTGAATCAAGGGGCAAGCCGGGAGAAGGGTCGTTGTATCAGAAACGTTCCTTTCAGCTATAATCCTACACTCAGAAGAGATCAACAAACCAGGCCAGCATTTGCCAATCCCTTTACTGGTGCGTCCAGCAAAAATCCACAAACCTTCAAGTACCAACCCCGAGGTTAGAGGGTCTTCCATGCCCTCTATGTGCCTTTGTCCAAAGCTCTCCAAGTCCTTGTTGGACAAGGCCATCTCAAACCCCTTGAGCCTCGGCTTCTCCCAAATCCTCTTCCGGCTACGCATGATGCCGCCTAGTACTGTGCCTTCCATCAGCAAACTGGCCATACTACCGACAACTGCTTCCGTCTTCGCCATGAAGTACAGGATCTATTTGACAACGGGGTCATTGCCACGCCAAGCTCTGCAAAGTCTATCGGCACTAGATCGGTGAACTTGGGGGATAATGTGACCATGTGATCGGGGGATAAACCAGCTGCGGGTGGCACTTGATTAAACTCCAGACGTGGGAATGGCACGCACTGTTCTGAGCAATACGCAAACACCAGTTTTTGTGCTTTCTAACTTGGGCATTGAGTCAGTCTTGTTGTTTTGTATAGAGTCAGTCTTTTCTTATTGAGTCAGTTGGGTTTGTTTTGTTGTACCGAGTCAGTCCTATTTTGTTGGAGTCGGGTGATTTCGGGGGTGTTACCTCGGACATCACTTGCTTATTTTGTGTTTGTCTTTTCGTTTTCTTTTGAGTCTGTTTTTGCCTTGGAGCCAGTAATGCCAACAAATTTGAATGAATAGCAGTGATTTTCACATTCTTGTGTTCGCTTCTGCCTTGTGCCAGTTGTGCCAGAAGTTCTGAATGAAATGGCAGTGCTTTTCGCCTACTTTTCTATGCCTTGAACTCATTGCATTGACCTAAGTTTTTCAAAACCTTTTGAACACTGTGATGAAGACGAAGAGGAAAGAATTCCTCGGGATTTGCAAAAATTTGATCAATTGAGAGAAAGATAGGCATGCTAAGCCCTTAATGAATGAAATCATGTTTGTTAACGAGAGTACTGAGAAGGATGCTAGCTTGATCCAGATTGGTTCTACATTGTCTTCCGCGCGAGCGATTAGTCGCTTTCTTAAAAGATTTCAAAAAAAATGTTTTGCGTAGTCCTGCGAAGACCTGTGTGGAATCGCTCTTGAGATTGTGCAGCTTAGGATCGCTCTCAGCCTTGAGACTCGACCCCCCTTCGCTTTCCGACCTTGAACCTTAACTCAAAATGTTCAACGGTCAACCGCAATGTGAGGCCTGTGTGGCCAGATTCGAAGCAGCCCTCGACCTAGGGGCAGAAAAATGTCAAATGTGCTCGGAGAGCCAAAGATGGATCAACCTGCAAATCAATGAAGACTGGCAAGAATGCCAAATCCCAGAAGAGAAGAAATAAGAAAGTATTGCTGAAGAACAACTGAGTTCCTATCCACAACACTGGGGGCAAATTTAGCCCCCATGGGATGGACTCCTGCATCGTCAGCGAACAACAGTCACTCTCCTGGATTTAGACGGATTCGAGATCTCAGAACCATTTGACATGGACCAAGCTACACTTTTACCCTTGAGAGGCTCGCTGGGCCGAAAACCCGAAAGGGCGACCCAGGAAAAAGTTAGAGCAAGAAAAAAGAGAAGAAAAGAACAAAACAGAAAAATACAAAAAAAAAATGAAGAAAATGCAAAAAATGAAAAGAAAAAAAGAAAAGAAGAAAAGAAGAAAAAGATGGAAAAAAGAAGAAAAGAAATGAAAAGGAATTGAAGAATATAGCTCGCAAGGTTGAAAACCCGCAAAGGGCGGCCTTGGCAAAAGTTAGAGCATAAAAAGGAGAGGTTAAATACCCGAGTGTACCTTAACCCCAAACTACGTGAGGCTTGATTCCCATCTTTGGGATACGTAGGCAACTTCATTCTGAAGTCCACCCGTAAAACATTTCAAAATTCGACTGTGTCCATGTAATGGTTTTGATCATCTTTGCTTTCTCTGAATTCGAGAATTTGGTTGTGTTCGTCACTCTGAGGACTGACTACAATGCGCCGCGGTGCTATCCAAACAAGGGGCAACTTTCCGTTGCCATACGCTGCGGTGCCGTTCAAACAAGGGGCAACTTTCCGTTGCCAGGAAGCTCTCTTCAAGCAGGGGGCAATTTTCCTTCGGATCTGAAGTTGTGCATCTCAAGAGCGGATTCCGTGCTCGTTGAGCAGTGGCCGTTTGCAAAAATAGTTTTTAAGAATTTTTAATGAAGTTGACTAATTTTTTCTCAAAAATTATTCTATTTTTCCAAAACTGGACCATTTCTTGGACCCCAAAAAGGGAAAATTTTCAGTGCTCACAGTCTAACTTGCATGATTTTAAATCAGAAAATTGAACAAGCATGTTAATCTAACTCTCATTTTGGTCAAAATTGTTTTAGTAGAAAGCCAAAAACAAAAAAAATGGTCGAAATGATGAACTAGGGGGCACAGTTGAGTCAGGTGTTCTGTCTTTTCCCCATTGCCACAATACTTGCCAAGAAGGGCACTCTATTTGCTGAAAAGGGCACCGTATTTGCCAGAAAAGGGCACCACTGAAGCTAATCGCAAAGGGCTGAAAGCTCTCTCATCCTCCAAGCAGCGAGGTATCGAGCCAAGTGAGAAGCACGAACTGGAATGGATCAAGATATTCCACTCCCTCATCTGGATAGATCTGATCACGTCCAAACTCCCAAGCAGAGCATCGTCAACCGATGTCAGTTGCAGATTTGCTGCGTGTCTGGTCGCATTGCGACCCCCCCTTGGGAGAAACTCACTGTTGTGAACAAGAATAAGAATCTAGCTGAGTGCTAGGGAAGGGCAAGAGCCCGCAACTTTCTGTTTATCCATCAACCACCCAGGGGCTTTTTCAGAAAAACAGAGCCTGAGGGCTGAGTGATGTGAGAATCAAAAATAAGAAAAGGGTGGGAAATAATACCCGGAGAAACTGGCTCCTCGTGCACCAAGAGGTCTTTTGTCTTTGTAACACAGTTGAGTGTTGTGTTTGTGTGTTTTGTTTGTCTCGATTCTTGTTTTGAGTCGTTTAAGTGTCAATAGATGTGTTTAGGTCGTTCTACCTTTGTTTTCCATTGTTGAGTCGTTTTGGCTGTGGTCAGTTGTAGGCTCAATACCCGGTTGAGAACCCTTTTCTCATTTCAATTTCAAAAATCGTTTTGTGTTCAGAGTGTCGTGTCGTTCTCCACATTTGTGCAAAAAAGGATCAGTTCTTTCATAAAGCCGCAGGGTTCAACCCAGGTCATGTCAGAATAGTAAAACAAGGACCTATCTGAAGCTATTTAGGTTCCAGACTGCAAAGCAAAAGAAAAGAGGGAAAATTTGGAGCATCTTAGCATGTTTCAACTTTAGCAAAATCCGAGACTGCATTCCAGGTGCACCTTCTCAGGCCTCGCTGTTTCTCTGGAGTATGAGTGTATCTCGACCCCAAGTGTAAGCTTGCTTCAAGTCAGAATGACAGTCCAAGTAGCACCCGAGGGTTTCACATACAGATGTTATCTCTCGCCAATATGAACATGGTGTGCCCTCTTTGAGCTGAGTGAGTTGCGAAGTCCTCTAAGAGGCAAATCAGAGGCACCAGAGTACATATTTGATGCTCCTCTATTGCATAGAATGTGAACTTTCATATACACTGTTGTTGCATGCGTGCCGCGCATCGTTATGATTCATGCATAGAATATGCTTGCTTTCGATTCCGCATAGAATATGCTTTGCTTGTTTCATGCATAGAATATGCTTGCTTTCAGTATTGCATAGAATGTGCTTCCATACTTGCATAGAAAATACTCGTATCTTTTGCATGGAAAATGCCCCCATACTTGCATAGAAGATGCATTTTATCGCACTTTCTTGTGCATTTTATCTCGCTCGCACTGTCTTGTGCACTTACACTTTGTATCTCACTAGCGTTGTCTTATGCATCTTGTGGTTGTATCTCACTCGCACTATCTTGTGCATTTCAAATCACTCACGCTGTTTAGCGTATCGCACTGTCTTGTGCATTTCAAATCACTCACGCTGTTTAGCGTATCGCACTGTCTTGTGCATTTCAAATCACTCGCGCTGTTTAGCGTATCGCACTGTCTTGTGCATTTCAAATCACTCGCGTTGTTTAGCGTATCGCACTGTTTTGTGCATTTCTAATCATTCGCGCTATTTTGCGCACCTCCATCGCACTGTCTTGTGCATTGCATTCATCGCGCTATTTTGTGCTTTGCATATCACATCGCACTATCTTGTGCATTTCAAATCAATCGCGCTGTTTAGCGTATCGCACTATTTTGTGCATTGTATCATTCGCGCTATCTTGCGCACCTCACCTGCACTTGTTAGTGTATTGCATCACGCTATCTTGTGCCGTGACCGTTACTTGCATTGTGCATGCATTTTATCACGCTATCTTGCGCACCTTACCTGTGTCACACTGCTTTATGCATTCACCCTACTCGCACTGATTTGTGCACCTCTAGCTCGCACCGTCTTGAGCGCTTTGGTCTAGGAGACCCTAAATCCTCTAAAGGTGCAATTCCTTTGGTGTTTGTCGTGCCCGAACGACTTCCGGTGGTCCGGTATAGCCACCTGCCTTTGTTTGCGGTGAGTTCCTAGGAGACCAACTGAGACGGTGGAAACTAGAGTTTGAATGGCTCTTGCCTAGAACGCAAAGGTTCAGGATTTCCGAGACTAAAGTCCGGTTTAAATACCCAGAGGTATATCCTCGGCTTGAAATCTGTATGGCAGCCCCATAGATTGAGATAGCATGTGTATGCACCTCAATTCTGGATACTGAACCAACCTAGTTTGTTACCCTGTTGGAGAATAGGGAAAGCTGCGACCATAGTCAGGGAGAAAAGTAGTACCTGTGGTTCAACCAAGAAGAAGCGAAAGATTCCCACATCAGCATGAGATAGGACAATGCCGAGGCATGATATTGTATGTACGGTTCATTTGAGGCTGGTGCGACCAGATGAGTCGCATAGGTATTGTATCTTCTCCGTGTGAGATGTGGCGAGAATTGAATAATTCTCTGCATTCTTAAACTGCATGAAATGTAGTATCACTTTGCATTCTTGCTTAAAACTGTTGCATCTATTGTGAATATTTGCTTCGTTACAACTTGCTGCATTTGCATAATCACGAGGTACCTTCGGCTTCTTGCATTGTCGGTTGCGTTTTGCCCCCTGCCTGCGGGCACATTTCTTTGTTATCTAGTATGTTTGTCTAAGTCTTAGGCCTTGTCAAAAATGGGTTGTCTCTGGGCTTTAACATTCACTCCTGTCACTCCTTGACTTTCGAGTTCTGTCAAAGAGGGACAACTGTAGACACCCCATTTTTGACCGACCTTAAGACTCAGACGTCACCGATTGAGCGCTTGGTGATGTTGCATATTGTGCTTGTTCTGAGGTTGCGGAGTCTTGGTTGCGAGCCTTGCCTCCGGACTTTCGGACTCTCTTGTGCTTTTCCTCGGTTTGCGAACTAGGCCCTGTTTTCTCTTCCCGAAGGGAAGGAGAGGTCTCGTAGATCATCTCTCAGTGGCCGTAGGCTACGTTTCGTGGTCGTAGGCCATTTTTTCCTTTTGGAGCCCGGTTTCCGGTTTTCGGGGCCGTCGGCCGTGTGCCTCAGTTCGGGACCGCTTAACTACCTCCGTTTGCTCCAGTTTTTGGCATACATCTTATTTCCTCCCTTTTGAGGGACACTGGGGTCCGAGAGACCAACTTCGTGGTCAAACGCCACCTCCGGTGCTTAACAGCCTATTTTCGGGGCCTCGAACTGCGCGTTTTGGCCCCCGAACCTTCGTTTTGCATCGGTTTGGGTTCATTTTTGGCGGAGACCTTATTTTCATTGTTAGAAAGGTTGTAGGAAGGTGGGAGGCCAGCAATTGTTCTGAAAAATCAGCTTTATTTCTTCATCACTCTTCATCGCCCGTTTTCTTCATTAGAAAGCTGATTTTTCCCACTCCCGGGCCACTTTTTCTAACTTTCCACCACACCATTGTGTTGTACACACCTGGGAGGCCACCAATATGGGTAGGCCGGCCAACAATTGTTCCTGACCCTTTTGAACCCCTCTAAAAAGCTGGCTTTTCTCTCTCCTGGTTCACTTTTTCCAATTTTTGACCATACAGTTGTGTGGTACACACATGGGAGGCCACCTTTTTGGAGTGGCCGGCCAACAATTGAGCTTGACCCTTTTGACCTTGGTCGGTCGGCCAGGGGAGGTGGCCAGCCGGCCACCTGAACCTTTTAAACCTGGCCAGCCAAGCTTCTCTCTCCTGGTGCATGCCAGCTGTGCCAGCTGTTTTGCACCAGACCCCTGCCCGAGGGTCTGCCCTTTTGGGGGGGGGGGAAATTTGAATTGATTTTCCCGCCTTTTTATTTCACTCCTCTCCCTCTATATAACCAGCACCCCACCTCCATTTCTAAGGGTTAGAAAAATCAATTGGAGCCTTTGCATACAACCCTCTCTCTCTCTCTCATCCAAGCTTAAAACCACCTTGTTCTTGCACCATTTATACACCAACTCATAGCCTATCACCTCCACACTCCATTCCAACATCTTGAGGCTAATTTTCAGAGGTTAGGAGCTCCTTTTCTTGGATCAAAAGCTGCTGGAAATCTGTGCTACAAGGGTGAGTCCCTATTTTCTCTTTTCTTGCTTTATTTGGCATGATATTTTAGCTCCTTTTGCTTACATTTTTGGGCTTCGGCTTGAACTGAAGTCTTCTACTCCCCCTTTGTGCTTTATCCCTCTTTTAGGGCTTATTTTGCATGATATATTAGCCTTATTTGTGAGCATTTTTGGGCTTCGAGCCAAACTTTAAAGTACCTTATTTTGAGCCCCTCTTCAACTTTGTTGAAGGGCTCTTTGCTGTTTGAGGCCATCTATTGCCTCTTGCCCTCTATCTCTCTTTTAGGGCTATTTTTGCATCATATTTTAGCCTTACTTGTAGACATTTTCGAGGTTTTCCATAAACTGTAAAGTGTCTTATTTTGAGCCCCTCTTCAACTTTGTTGAAGAGCTCTTTGATGTTTGAGGCCATCTACTGCCCCTTGTCCTCTATCTCTCTTTTAGGGCCATTTTTGCATCATGTTTTTGCCTTACTTGTAGACATTTTTGAGATTTGTCATAAATTGAAAAAGATCTTGTTTTGATCTCCTCTTAAAGTTTGTTTAAGGCCTCTTTCCTGTTTGGGGTCATCTTCCCCCTATGCATGCTTCATCTCCTCATGATTAGGGCTATGCATTAGAGCACTTGCATGTTTCCTAGACCCATTTCAGGGCCAATTTGGTGAGTTTTAGGGCTGTCATATTTGATTTTCAGAGTTAGTTTTGCCATGCTAAGTGTTTATCTTGTATGTGCTTAATAACACCTTGCATGGCCCTCTAAAGGAACCCATCATTTTTGCATGTGTTGGCTGCATTTCAGAGGTTATTTGGGCATATTTTGACATGTTTTATTCACTGATTTTGGCTGGTTTGGTGAGATTTCATATGCTTCATATACATGCCATACAACACATGCTTACTAGCCAATCTTCCATGTTGCCTTAGCCCTTCATGTGAACCCCTTTTGGCCATGCTTTAAACTAGAAAGATTCATGTTTTGGGACTATCTTGGCTCTATCTTTGTGCTTCATAGTCAAATAATGCATGCTTTGTATAGCTATAAGTCAATACATGTACCTAGCTTTGAGTTTCGGGGCTCATTTCATGCATCGGGTGCCATATTTCCATGTTTCGGGACCATTTAACATCATATTTCAGTGCTGGAAGTTGCATGTTTGTATGCCATGTTTCATGCCTTGCCATGCATTGGTAGAGTGGCATTTGATGCCTTAGGTTCGGTCCTCGGTTTGCGTGCATATGTGCACGCATTTTGATAGCCTCATTTTCATCTTATGGCCACTGATGTGAGTGTGGCTGAGGTCCACTCATATTGGTGTAAGCCCATTATGCATCGTGTATGCCATTTCAATTCATAGCATTGCGTATGCTAAGTTGTATGTTAGAGCATTGTGTATGTCTCACTACATCGTGCATTATGTACGCCATTTCATAGCATTGTGTACGCTAGGTTGTATATTAGGATTGCATTCATGCATGTCATGTACATTGCATTGTGTTCGGGATAGGAGTTAGCCCAAGCACGGGAAACGAGAGACGTTTCGTACTCCGAGTGACGGAACGTATCTCAATTCCCAGTCGCCGACACTCCGAATTAACCATGATGGAGTCTCGGTCTTGTTATGTTTATATGTGCATTCATTTCATATTAAGTCATGCAATTCGACTCCTCGGCCATCATGCATCGAGATGCGTGATTGGTGGCACGAGGATCGAGGACTACACTCCCTGAAGAGTAGTCAAGCATACATATGTGAAAATACATTGCCATGCCCCTTTCTTGCTCTCTGTTGCTGCAAATCAGAAACCGGTGGTCTTTTGGAGCTTTGTGCAATATTCCGGGTTTAAATGCAAACAGAGGCTAATTGGGGCATCGCAATGGATTTCCGCGCAAGGCAACTCAAGCACGCATTATTCATCATTCGGAACAGAGCTGAGGCGGTCCATGGGCTTGCATGCTAATTTACCTGCTTTCCTAGATTAATTTGTTAATTAATTAGGATTTTGTATTTATTCAGACTGTACTATTCATTTGGACTGTATATTATTTATTCGGACCCTCCGAGTGAGGCACAATTGTAATAAGTGTGCGTGCGTGTGATGTATGTCTTCCAACCCCACGTCTTTCTCCCTTTTATTTACCAGCTTATGATGGTTAGATTACGGCATGTTTGCATTCATTCATCCGTCTTGCATGCACCGGGCTCGGCGCATCATAACTCATTGTATTGTACTTCCATTCCAAGTTGAATACATGTTATCTGAAGCATCTCATATGCCATCTTTAGAATAGCCGAGCCTATCTTAGTCGCATTTTTGCATGTGTCGCATTAGGCATTTCTGTATAGTTAGGATCATGCATGGATTTCTAATTAACTTCTGTTTTGGCTTGGAGTACTCGGTAAGTTTTTGTGCTTTAGCATCCTTGCATGCGTCTGAGTGACTGCCATGATAGCATGCTTACCATGAGGCTATATGTTTATGTGATATAACTGTCTGAGTGCCTGTGGGTGAAGGTTGGGTTATTTAGATTGGAACAATTCATTCACTGTGAGTTTTAAGCCCACTAGATAGTGGCAAAACCATCTTTTTCTAAGCCCACCTGAGGGTGGCAAAGTTTGCATTTTAAGCCTACTTGTGAGTAGCAAATCACTTTAAAAAATAAGTAGGAAATGTTTTGTTCCATTTCAGGCGATCCAGTCTATACTTGTATGTTGTGCGCATCACATAGTAAATCTAGGCTAATAACCGGAATAAGAACACATAACGTTTTCAAAACAAGGTATCATGGTTAGTAGAGACCGATCTTTGATCGGGCGAGCGGGGGTGCTCACGAGGTGACCTTCCCCAATCATACCCAAGTTCCCGAGCCGAGGCAACTTTGGTGATGACGGACACGTGGCCTTAGGCACGAGTCAGGGTTTCCTAAATTTCCCAAAAATAAAATATTTAGGTGGCAACTCTGTATCTGGCAAAGCAGTCCATGTTTGGCACTTCTTTCAAAAAAATCTGTTTTCTCAAAACGATTTGTCGGATTTGGACTCTTTGGTTCAGATTAAGAACTGTGACAATTTGAGTCCGAACTGTAGTGAGCCCAAAATGAACAGAACGGGACTCATCCTCCCGGGGCGTTCAGGGACGTCTACAATCTCCTAGGCCTGCTCCTGTTCTACTGCCTTCGTAGATGCTTCATGTGCTGCATTTATGAGAGTTTGGGCAGTAGAGGAATGTGTAATCTTTCTTCTCTTCAGAGGGGTTTCTTCTTATTCTTCTTATTCTTTTTCTTCTTTTTCTGGTTCTAAGGGGACTTCAGAGGCTTCATTTATAGGCTCAAGCCTAATATGGGTCTTTCTTTTCTGCTGCTGCCCTTCAGTGTGGCTAGAGCTTTTGCTCTCTGAGGTAATGCCTTCTGTGAAGTCCTTATAACAACAAAAGAAACTTTAAGTAAGAGAGCAGTATAGGGAAGGAAGGGAAGGACAAAGGAAAAGGCAAACTAGATACCTTTTTTTGTAGCAGCCCTGGTAGTTCTAAGTGGAAGGGTTGCAGTGAGGCCAGAAGTAATGGTGATGCTAGTCTTTGTGGATTTAGTGTGATCCCTCTAGGAAAGCAGATCTAAATTTTGTAACAAGTCCAAAGTGGAGACAACAAGCTGCACCTCCATATTAGCAGACCACCAGTTTTTGAATCTAATCATGGCCTAGCTATGGCCAGTGAAAGGTATGAATTCGAAGTTGGCAGCGTCTCTTCCAAACTTAGATGTTGCTTTATCCAACCTTAATGTTGACACTTTCAGGTCCCTGGGATCTAGGTCAGGATTGGAGTGGCTGCAAAGTGGGACCAGAATTCCTTGGCTGAGACCAAATTGTCTTGCAAATTGGGCAGGACAGTAGGCTTCGGAGATGCATTTGTAAGCCCTGGAATTCAAAGTCCCAATGAAAAGTTCCCTCGGCAGTAGAATAGAAGACCATATGTTCTTATGAATGGGCTATGAGCAATTGGAGTAGGCCAAAAAATCCCTCAACCATGCCGGCCCCACAGTAACATTGAATGGACGAAAAAAGGAGGGCCGAGCGGCTAGAGGTAACTGATGAAAGAAGGTAAAGTAATATGCGAAACTAGAGGGGTATAAAGATACTCTGGCATATTTCTCTCCATAGGTGGTAGGATCTTGTGCCAGAAATCTTAAGCTACCGAAATGAAGTTGAGTGAAATATGCAAAAAGTCAGAGTTGTTGGATCCAAATTGGACGCCCTTGGTTGGGTTCTAGAGTCCTCTCGCAAAATTAGAAACAGACCCTGTACACATGCCCCAGGACATAGGGAGCCAGGGCTATTTTCTTCCCTAAAGCTAGAGCTTTGGCAAGGGGGACAAATTCAGGCATTATCCTTTAGGAAGAGGTGCAAAAAAGGAATTTATAGAGCCAATAAAGAAGGAAAGAAAAAAGCTCACGATCGGTCACAAGACCTTCTTTTTTATTTTTAGAAGCTGTGAAGTCATTGTAAGAAGAATTAAAAGAGAGAAGGGAGAAAGAGACCTTAAGGTTTGGGTAGTGAGAGCTAAAAGTAACACCAGCAGCGGAAAGCCCTAGAAGGTGGCACATGTTAAGAACAGTAGGGGCCATCATACCATACCGAAATTGAATGAAGTTGAATGTGGGGTTCCAAAAGCAAAGTGCATCAGGGATAAGAAAAAGGTCCTCAGGAATGACAAACCTCGAAAGCTAAAAGGTGTCAAGAATGCAGAGATCCTCCAAATTTTGCTTCCGAGCTCCAACTACTCTATCATGTCATTCCTCACATTTAGTCTTTAATGTGGGCTAGCAGCGGTGAGGCCGGTTAACCCTTCAGTTTCCCTAGTTAAGGCTTTTTTCGTAAAGAAGGTAATGATCCTCCAAACGTGGTACAAAGGAGGAAGTGAAGCAGAAACTTCCTTGAAGATAGGGCCAAGGACATACTCCCCTTGCTCATGATGGCGAGGGACAAAGATTCAGCCATCAATCGCGCTTTGACCTTCAGGGGTTCGGTATGTGGTTATCTCACCAGTGATGCATCTCCTTAAAGCTATTGAGGGACATAAGTGCTTGACAATTAGTACTTTCGAGGAGAAAAAAACCATTAGTCGAGATTAAAGAAAGAGTGAGTAGGAGAAGGATAAGAAGTTGAAGTTGTTAGCAATGGGAGTGAAAGAAAAAGACTAAACGAGTGAATAGATAACAGCGCGAGAAGTTAGGGTTTTAAACCTTTCTGTCCAAAATCACCCATTTAACATAACGGGTCAAATAGGTCCAAGATTAATTGATTGGTTATTTTGACCCATGTGTGATTAAGGCTTTTATTTAAGACTCATAAAAACACAATGAAGAGAGCTACCTTCAAAACAAGTATGGGGCTACCTTATAAGATAGGGAATGCATTTCAAATACTCAGCTTGGCTTCGAAAACAGGTAGTTGGCTTCGAAGCCAGTTTTTTCCCAGGATCTCTAACGCTTTTTCCTTAAAGTCAAGCATAGTTAGGGCTTGTTTACTTCGAAAGTTTTGAGAGTATGCTCCTAGGCTTTCCATAAAAGGAAATTTCCTTCGAAAGAGTTTTGTAGTATTCTTTGATTAAAGTATAGATCTTGCCTGATTTTTTGGATTCCAAAATAAGTAGGCACTATGAAACTAGTACTTGGCAAAATAGTGTAAAAATTTAAAGATTAGAGAACTTACCCATACATGAAAGTACTCTCTTGGACTTTTTGCTAAGACAAAGCCCTTCGAAGACAGATATTGTCACTTTCAAGAGGAACCACATGCTTTGAAACACGTAAAACAGGTTTCGAAATAGGATTGGTTACTTCGAAGCTATGTTTTTATACAAATTATGTGACCAAAGCAAGGAATAAAGTCATATTAACCACGTAATTGGAATAAGAAAACCCAATTTTATTGATATAAGCTTTTACATTGGGAGAACCTATTTGGTTACATTCTCAATTTTATAAAAATAAGGAACGGACAAAGTTACAAGGTCATGAAACTTTGTCCTGCAAAGTTCAATAAATATATGTTCTTTTTCTAACCTCTCTTCTGTCTTATCTAAATTTGGTTTATCTAATTGATGAGCCTTTATTTGGAAGAAGAGTTGCTGGGCCCTCATCTCGAATTTTGTTTGCCTAAAACTTTTTCCACTTCATCGATCACAAATGTATCATTCATATCAATATCTTCCCCATACTCTGAGTCAAGCCTCTTGAAGTCTTCATATTCTCCAAGAAGATTTTTTGCTTCGTATTGAGTTTGAATGTGAGCGGCAAAGGTCTCTTCCAATGACTCTCTGGTGGCCAAAGCACTTTTGTGCTAATTGAGCAGCAGGGGGAGTTGATCCAGGAAAGTGTGAAACTCTGCTTGGGCCACAGGGTTGAGAATGTGACTATGATAGACAATATCACAAGCCCATAAAAATTTCTTATGTAGGGTGTCATCTCGAAGTACTTCAAAAGATAAATGAGAGAAAGCAGCAAGCAACGTTTGGGCTCTATATTGTTGATAAGCAGTTGGAGGAACTGGAGCCTGGTAAAGAGCAAAATGCCAGCTTTCAAAAAGGGTGAGCTTTAATTCCTCAATCCAATTAGGATTAGGAGGTAGGGAATGAGCAGTTGGGTTCCCTCCAAAAGAAGGTGGAAATTGAGGTTCATTCACACACTCTAACCAGTTTGAGGAGCAAAATTTTGCTTTTTTGACCAAGAGTGAGGGACTCATTCCCAAAGCTTCGATGGGATGAGGGGTCTTTCATAGTATTTTGGTCGGCAAGGTAAAGGTATACCATGCTAAGAGCAAGTTGTCTTCGAGGCAGCGAAGACGGTCGAATAGGGTATATGGATACACTACAGACCTGTGCGAAGAGGGAGGAATCACCATAGGGTATTTGAATTCAACAAATTTGTGATGAATTCGCTTCCTCGCTGGAGGTTGGGTTGGAGTTGGCCAAGCATTCCAACGAGCATCGATAGAAGAGAAGGCAGGTTCACCCCATGCAGAGGGTTTAGGAGCAGATGAAGAGCTTCCAAGTTCCATGTTGGCAAATGTTTGGTCTAAAGGCTCGTATTCTACGAAAGCCTCCATAACTTGTATAAATGGAGGAGGATAAATGTGGCTAATAAATGCATGTAAGTTCTTTTAAGATTGATCATCATTGTCTAAAACCTCCTAGTATGCTTGATCAATACAAGAGATAGCTTGATTAGCCATTGAAGAGGTTTCAGTCCCTTCATGTACACAGATAGTAGAGGTAGTGTTCAAATCCAAGGGAGAATTTAATGAAGTACAGTGTTTCATTGCTTGGAGACGGTTACACTTCCAAGATAAATAAAAAGTCCATGCACATCCTAGGACATGGGCAAAGCACACTAATCCAGTAATATTGCCAAGTATTGGGTATATTAGTGCGGGGGGTTTTGTTGGCTACATATTTTGTATAAGTCAATCATAGCTTAACACGTGGCTTGTACAGGGTAATCTGGGGAATCAATGCAAGTCTCCAGTTAGCGACAGACACGTGGCAGCTTATATTGGTAACAATGGATCTGCGCAGCATTGGAGTAGTGAGAATACAGGGTAATCTGGGGAATCAATGCAAGTCTCCAGTTAGTGACAGACACGTGGCAGCTTATATTGGTAGCAATGGATCTGCGCAGCATTGGAGTAGTGAGAATACGCAAGGTGACGTGGCCCAACGGTTACTCACAATTCAAATTCAAAATTAAGAGGGAAGTCCAATTGCAAGAATGGCGTAGTGGAAGCAAACTGTTCAAGGCCATGATCAGTGATCGTGGAAGGGCATTTCGACGGTTAGAAGACCACTTCAACGATTACCATTAGAGGGTATAAATAGAAGAGAAAGCCAACAAGGAAAGGACTCAGACTCAAATCCAGATCCAGAAACCATTATTTACTTTATATTTTCTTTCCAGTTTTTACATTTCCTATTCTTCAATTTTTGTACTGCACTTCAATTCTTAGAAGTAGTTCAAAGTAGTCTGCTGCTATAAAATCTTTCGAGACTGTGGAAATGCAAAGGTGTCATTGTAAGTTCTTTTTGTTTAATGAAATTCAATTCATGAAACTGTTTTATCTATCGTTATTTTCAATATATTTAATTTTCTCCCCTAAGCAAAGCCACCAGCAAAAGTCCTCTTCATTGAGGCTGAAAGAATTTCAACACAATCGTCTGATAATTGGTTAGCAATTAAAACTTCTGTAAGAACTTGTTGATCCTTGCTGGTACACTTAAAATTACATTATTAACTTTTGAAAGCCAAAAAATCTAACAAATTCATTTAAAATAAATTGTAATTACATATAAATTGGGAAGTAAAGGGAGAGGGGTAGGTCAATTGCATGAGAATGATTACTTTGATTAATATCAAATTATGTTATGAGTACCTTCAAACATAATTAATTTGTTAGAGTATATATGTATATATATTATAACTATTTAATTTTTAAGTACGTGTCCATAGATGATCAATAAAAACAAAATAAAATTGATTCATTAATCATAATTTCATTTTATTTGTTTTTTAAAAAGGGTTATTTACACAAAGACCTACTAAATTATTGAGAGTTATCACTTTGACTCCCTAAATTATAAAAGCGTACAACGGACCCGCTAAACTATTGAAGAGTATTACTTTACCCCCTAAACTACAAAAACGTACAAATAGACCCCCTAAACTATATATAAAAATAAAAATAAAAATAAAAAAGGTACAAATTGGACCTTCTAACGAAAGGGGTAAAAGTGAAACACGCCAATAGTTTTGGGGGTTCATTTGTATGCTTTTACAGTTTAGGGGCAAAGCGCTAGTTCACAATAGTTTAGAGGATCTATTTGTATGTTTTTATAATTTAAAGGGTCAAAATAATAATTTTCAATAATTTACGAGATCTCCATATAAATAATCCTTTAAAAAATTGAATATTTTCAACATTAAACTTGTCAAATAATTTTCTTATAAGTGCCTGTTGTCAATTTTTGTAGTACAAATATAACGACATGATGAGGTTGTACTACCTAAATAAGTTGTTTATTGATTTATTTTTTATAAATTGTTACATCACTTCTTTACTTTTTTACTTGTGTTTTCATAAAAAGTCAATAATTCAGTAACTCGACTAAAAGTTAGCTTTTTGACTTTTTAATTTTTTTAAGTCACATCACTTCTCTACTTTTTTTTACACATTTTTTTTCAATTTTTAAAAAAAAAAAAAAAAAAAAAGAAAAAAAAGTCAGCTTTTAACATATTTCCCAACATAAGCCATACTCGAACGATCCCTATGTAATTATAATTCAAATCAATTTTTTTAAATTTTTTTTTTATAAATACATAAAAATTTTAATTTTTTTTTTGATGGAATCATTATATACCATCCCCAATTTTATTACTCAAATCCATTATCAAAACCTTTTAATTGAGTCAATTTCCAAGATATAGAGCAAGATAAAATAAATGAAACAATTAAATTTTTCTCGAATACATATACAATGATGAAGTATCTAATACAAATGATTACAAGTGCCTTAGACTACATTTTAACAATTCAAAACAAAACAAATGAAATCAAAAGGGTTTAACAATCTTTACAACAATTTGGCATTCCACCTAAGATAGTAGGCCCCGTGGCCAATAGTCAAGGAGACTTCAAGTTTTGCACAATTCTATCGAACTTCACACATGAAAAATAATCAACAACGTAGGATGAACACGAATGTCTAGTAAGAACTCCAATGATTCTAAACAATAACAATACATGGATAGCTATGATTATGAATGTCACAAGTCGTAATTATATATGTAGTGTAACTTTTTGTATCCAAACTATACATACATAATTATATCATTTCTCAAAAGAATCCCTCCTTTATCATTTCACAAAAATCAATTTTTTTTTTTTTTCGCCTTGGTTACTCATCACTTCTAATTAAAAAAAAGGATTCCCAAATCAAAGTCACATCTCCAATACCATGCACACATTAATCATTTTTTCATCTCTCTGACCCATCTTTTATACACCAAATGATTTCATCACATTATTTATTTCCTAAAATCAATCCACAATTTATCCTTTATACTTTCAACGCTACTCATTTATTTCAAACAATACTCATATCACTACCGAATTCAACACTTATCACATAACACAACTTCAACTATATTCTTATATATTCATCAAACAATTATCTCTACAAATATACACATATTAGCAATTAAAATTTCATAATCAAATAAACAACTCGTGATCTCGCCAAGTCCCACATTACCACCGTGGACTCACCAAGCCTTACGTTTCCCTTTACTGGTTGCTAGTCGAAAGGAATGCATTACCTCTATATTGCCCACCCTGCTTTACGTGCTAACCAGAAGAAACGCATTACCGCTATATAGTACATCCGCTTGCTTTATAGGGTGCTAACCAGAAGGAATGCATTACCTCTATATAGCATATCAACCCTCTTTATCGGGTGCTAACCTGAAGGAATGCGTTACCTCTACATAGCACAATTACATTTCACAATACGTGCATCTCAATTTTCTTCCTTTCATTCTCATCTAATTACATAATTACACAGTTAATCAACAACATCTAAGGTTTCACTTCAACCTATTTCATGTCAATTGTACAACAAACAATATGATTCTCCATCAATGGCTAAGGACAAAACCTCTAAACAATAAATGACATCAATTCTCATAATTAATATAATATAGTTCTCACAACATTTTCATGCTTCTTCATTATCAATCATTGTTTAGAGTTAGCTCAACTATCATATTATCTCAAAATTCTCATAATTGACTTCATTATTTCCAATCATCAATATTTATAGGCCAATTTTATGATTTCAATTCCATCATATTAGCTTAGATTTCATCAACGACCCTACGATACATAACTTCTATGGTTTAATTCTATTAATTTCAAGTTTCCAACAATTTCGACAAAATTTCAATTCATGACCGTTTAAAATTCCCAACAAATCCCTTTCCTTTCATTCCATTTCCATTTTCATAATTTGGTTCAAAATGATCAAAATGGCTCCACAAGTATTAAATTCATCATTTGTCTTATTCTCAAAATTATTAAACAAATCAACAAAACTAGGCTTTTTACTTGGGTCACTATAATCATATTCCCAATGCATGGTAGTCTCAATAATTATACAATCATCAATTCTTTTCTAGCTTCATAATATATTCCATTAAAATTAGGGTTTTTATACTCAATCATCATAAACATGCTTCATTTTCTCCAAATTTCATAATCAACAACACAAACATTAGATCAACTCCCAAAATCTAAAACCCATTTTAGAAATCTCTACAAAATCAAGTTTTTCATGCAATAGAAAATATCACATGTCTATCTATAGCAAAGTATTGAAAAGAAGTAAGGAAATCCCTACCTTTAAGAGAAAAAGGAGAAAAACCTCAAAAAATAACTTCGCTAGAATTTGATCTCCACTAGTCAAAATATAGCCCTCGACATGCTCGTCATTTTGTTATAAGGAACTAGTATCTAAAACTCAATAGATTTGTTGGATTAAAAGAAAATGTGAGGGTTGGTGGGTTTGTGTAGAGAGATGAGAGAAAAAGAGATAAATAAGTTGTAGAGAGAGAGAGAGACATGAGAGAAATGAAAGATGAGGGGAAGGAATTCAGCAAAAAGAGGCTAAAATGCATGAAATTCAAGGTCAAAAGCGCGTTTGGCCACAATTGTGGGCACTCTAGCCGCACGTGCGGAGCCTTCGCCGCACATATGGGACTCCCCCACCACGTTTGCAAATTCTCCCAGTCCTAACTTAGGTTTTCCCTTTGATGCCACATGTGCGAGCACACTTCATCGTATGCACGGGCCCACTTGTTCTAGTCTGATCTTCCCTAGGTGATTCTACGCCTCTGATTTTCGTTCTTATGCCCAAAACTCAAAAAATTATAACTCAAAAACATTAAGAAAAATTGCATAAAGTCATAAATGAAATCTTAACAACGACTACACGATATACAAGGCTCCGAAAGTAAAAGAAATAGTTTGAATAAACCAACTCGGGTCGGGTCCAAGACCCCGGGACATCATAATTAAAATGGGCTCACCAAGGGCCTACTAGACCGAATGGACTGTTCTTTTATAGATGAAGATAATCCATTATTTATTTATTTATTTAAATATGCATTTGTACTCTTACGAGTATTTGCATGTAGTTTTTTTATAAGTAAATTATTTGAAAATTAAACTTAAACCTCGTTTGGGAACATACTATTTTAGTAACTTTTTAGCTTTTCATGAAAAGATGTACAGAAAAGTAGAGAAAGTGATGTGACAAATTATAGTGACTTTTTGGCTTGTTGATTTAAGTAGAAATTATAGGTCCCATTTCACATAATTTCTTGTATTAATGATTTCCATAAAAAATTAACTCAAATTGACTCATACATCCCTATGTTTAGGGGTGTGCGCAAGTCAATTTGAGAGGTTTGAGAGAAATAATCTTAACCAAAATCGTTGTGGGCGGGTTGATATTTTTTTAACTTATAGCCAACCCATACAGTCTCAAAACTGACAAGTTGGTTTGAATATTTCAATGATTTTGAACCAACAAATTAGGCAGGTTATATAATTAAACCAAGCCTTAATTCCCATCAAATGTGATTGGCTACATGAATTCTTCTTCTCTATCTGACTTTATCAATGGCCATTTGGTCATTCAAATTAAGGAGATTCATATCTCTATTTATTACACTAGCTCACGTCAATCTAGGTTTGCCCCTTCCCCTAACACTTCTATCTACCGTCATTGTGTCGCATCTTTTCACTACTACCTCTATTGGTCTCTATTATATATGACCAAACCATCTCAATCTATTCTCTCTTAGCTTATCTTCTATCGGTGCTACTCCTATCCATTTACGAATATACTCATTCCTATCTCTGTCTTTTCTAGTCTTGCCACACATCTATCTTAACATCTTCATCTCAGCAACACTCATCATATCTAGATGTTGTTCTTAGTTTCCCAACATTCTGTCTCATACAATATTACTGGTCTAATAGTTGTTCTATAGAACTTTCCTTGTAGTTTAGTAGGTACTCATTTATCTCACAGTATTCTAGACACACTCCTCCACTTAAACCACCTCGCCTTAATTCTATGGACCACATTTGCTCCAATCTTCCCAGTCGTTGTAATAATCGATCCTAAATAACAAAAATGTTCACTCTTGGATAGTTTTTAGTTCTCAATCTTCACTTCTCTTCTGTTTTTATTATTGCTGTTAGATTTTTATTCTTGGCAATCTCATTTGACAAAACTTCTTTCAGTTGTACTTTTATTCACTTGTTTATTTCAGTGAGACTATGAGTACTTAGATGCAAATCCAACCCGAATTGCGTCTTGTAGAGAAGTTTCAGAAGATAATTCTTTCGTGTTTTCCACTTCGCTGACTATGTCGGGGATCAAACTGTCCGCTCGAGCGGCCATTTGTGCGCTCAAGCGGAGAATGTTTGATTCCAAAAGTTTGATCTGTCTGCAAAAGTACTGGAAGTTGGGATTTTACGCTCGAGAGAACTTTCCTGTGCTCGAGTGAGGTCCGCTCAAGCAACCATTCCAGCGCTCGAGCGGAGATCACGGAACAGATTGCTATAAATATGTGTTTCAGTCAGATTTTAGGGTTACGACTCCCAGATCTTCTTTGACGGTTCTATGGTTTTCTTCTGGGGCTATTTTGCTAGTTTTCTTTGATGTTTGATTGAGTATTCAACTCATGGTTTAAGAAGTATACATCAAAGGATTGTTTGTTTATTCTATACAAAAGAGAGTGTTCTTCTTCGGTGGATTCCGAAGTGGCTCATCATCATGATTCGACATCGGCGTTGTGGATTCAACGTTGGGCAAGACAGTTCTGAGGTGAAGACCGTAGTGGAAGAAGCATATAGGGGTCGGTTCAATTCGGTTGTGGATTCGCTAGGTAATTGAGAGTGCACTTGTGTAATTCCTTTTGTCTTCATAATGGCTTGTTTTGTGGCTTTAACCCGTGGTTTTTTATCACAATTGGAGGTGCTCCAATTGTGATTTTTCCACGTTAAAATCACTGCGTCGATTTATCTTGATTGTTTGATTGGGATTGATATTTATTGCTTAAAATTAATACATAATCACAAATCAATATCTAAGGGATTTCTAGATTTTTCAGTTATTGTTACTAAAATTATACTCTATATACTTTGTTTTAATTCTGCTTATCCTAAATCATTTACATTCAAATTCCAAGTCTTTAACTTAGTGTTAACTCATTCTCTAGTCTCATCCACTAACACGATATCATCTACAAAAAGCATATACATGGCACATCATCTTGAACATTTCTTGTTAATTCATCTATAACTAAAGCAAAAAGATAAAAACTAAAGATTGATCATTGGTGTAACCTCATAGTAATTGAAAATTCACTTGTCTCTCCAGCCGATGATCTAATAGTGGTCACCACACCTTTATACATGTCCCTAATCACATCAATATAGCCTTTGTCACCACTTTCTTCTTCAACACTAATCAGATTGTATCTCAAAACACTTTATCATATGTTTTCTCAATACCAATAATAGTCTAGCATTCAAACATGTGATGCAAGTAAAAATAAATAAGTATAAAGATTAATTATAATTAAGATGCTTGATTTACATATAGAAGATTATCAAATTGGGTCAACTATTTGAGTGGATTGAAAATTTTAAATCTTACAGAACTCTACCCGCACAAATTTAACTCACCTAATCTACTCCACCAACACTTTCAAACCACTGGTGACAGCACTAGTTGATGTGGGTTGACCAGGTAGACGGCTTTTTTACGCACTCCAACCTACATTACAGTATTTTTCTTTTAATTATTTTTTTATGTTTTAGTTTTTTTTGGATCAATGTCTTAAAAATAACATGAATCCCAATGTGTAGATTTGGTGCAATGAATCAAATAAGGATGGGAAGTCTGTTGTTGCTCAATTATTTGTTGCATGCATTCTGTCAAAGATGTCTTTCCAATGATTGTATAATAAACAAGGCAACCTATCATCTTCTTCTTCATCATCATTGACATTGTTCAACATGTGCAGCTTTGATATGCCCAAGATTATTAATAAAAATCAAATAATTGAAGAATATTTAGGAATGCTCACAAAATACATGATACTGTACAAGTCGTTGTGAAGTGGAAATTTTTAAATCGCATTGAATGGGTATTTTATTCTTCCCTAACCATGGATTTTACCAATTGGCCGTTTGCAATAATTGAGGTTGTCGACTATTATAATCATGTATATGTTCTAAAATCTCCCACTCTATGAGTTCGTTTGAAAAGTGGGTTGACATTTTAATTTTTTAACTTTTTTAATCTAAGACTAAAAAATCTCGTTTGAGATAAATTTTTTGACCTTTTGACCTTTTGTTAAAAAAAGAATGTAATGATTATGGGTTGGATATGACATTTTGTCTTGTTATGTTAAAAAACTTATTTTGTCTTTTTTTGGTTAAAATAGCCTCAAATCCAACTCAACTCAAGTTGCCAAACGAAGGCTATGTGAACTTCAATGGTATTTTTTTTTTAAAACAAATAACAAACATTATGGTTGAAAATTTAAGGGAGGGAAAAAAAAATGATTGCATAAGTTGATTATGCTTGGTTTAGAGTTTTCAATTTGTATTGTTATATTTTTAATAATTTTTTAAATATTTTAATCAATTTTTTTGAGCATTTTTTAGATCTGTTTAATCTTGATATATTTAAAAAGTATAAAATTTGTACAAAAACTTTTAAAATTTTCATTAAATACAACAAAATATGAAAATATATTGAATTTTCACATTTTTTTTGGTATTTTTTTTTGTAGTTGGTGAATTTTTAAAAGTTATTTTTAACAAATATTATACTTTTTAAGTGTATCTAAATTAGGTGTATCTAAAAAATTTAAAAAAAAATTGTTTAAAATATTAAAAAAATTCACTAAAAATGAAAATATACGAAAAATAAAAAATTTAATTTTCTAAAAAATAAGTTAAACTAAACAATTATATTTCTCTCCCTCTTATTTTGATAAATACGAGCGAATAAAATATAATACAATAATTTTTGTCTTATCTTATTTGATTAGATTACATCAAAGAAAAAAAAAAGGGCACAGACCTGTAGGAAAATTTATCCATAAATCTTATATGGGGGAATGTTGATCTATTTAGTCCTAAGAGTTTTTTATGAATCAATTAGTCCTTTTTGTTTAGGAAAATTATATTTATTTGATTTTGTACCATTTGAGTTTAAGTGAATGTCATTTTATGATTCATTTTTCTAATTTTCTTATTCATTTTTGGAATGAGAATGGAAATGTGAGGTATGGAAGGTTCTTTTTGGAGGGATTGGTTGCTGAAGTGTTAATTATCGAGTATGAAAATCTACATTTTTGTTAGTATGATTTTCTAGTATTACATTAGAGTATTACGTTTGAAAGAAAAAAAAAATACACTAAGAAGTTTTTGTGTGTTACATTGATTGGAGTGTTACATTTGAGAAAAATACACTAAGGAGTCTTTTTGTTACGCTGTTAAGTTTGAAAAAAGTATACTAAGGAGTTTTTTAGTGTGTTACATTGAAGTGTTACATTTGGAAAAAATACACTAAGAAATTTTTTAGTGTTACATTGATTGAAGTATTACGTTTGGAAAAAGTACACTAACAAGTTTTTCTTGAATGTTACGTTGTTACGTTTGAGAAAAGTATACGAATGAGTTTGTTAGTGTGTTACAATGGAGTCTACGTTTTTTAAATATTACATTAGAGTGTTGCGTTCAGAAAAAGTATACTAAGGAGTTTTTTTGAAGTGTTACGTCTAGTAATTTCAACATTATAAGAAAATCTATATTTGTCCCTCAACACATAACACATAACACATAAGAGTTTATTCTTGGCCCTTTATGTAATTCACACTAGAATGAGACTTTTGGATCTATAAGAAGAAGAAAAAAAATAAAGGATCAAACAATTCTTAAGATTATTATTGTTGGACAATCTTCACTGTATTCGAAGAATGGATTAAAGAATGTAGAGAGACTATTTGATTACAAAAATCAAAACAGTATACAAAATAAAATAAAACAATAGATTCTTGTTTTGTTACAAAAGCAAAATCAGAATCTGAAAAGGAAAAAAATAATAAAACAGAAAGTAAATTAATTACTTACCTTATTAATTTCTCGAACAAAATTTTGATCAAGTCCAGTGTTTAACACTATGTTCTTAAGACAGATTCGTCCTCTCTACGGTACTTTCAGATTGTGGACGTCTATCTCCCAGGATAAAATGATCAACAATGAATAGTAGCAGCACTACAAACTATTCGCACAACAAACACACTTTGTGTTTATACTCTTTCTCACAGGAAAATGAAATGCAGAGAGCAATGACAGAGTTGATGACAAAAATTGAGTGAAAATCCAAATGAGGGACTTACCCATTTATAGGAGAAATTGTGGCTTTTCAGATTTGAATCCAACAGGTATGGTTCCTGTTCGGCACTGTTTGAACAAATAAGAAACTGTTTGGATTTGAAATAAACAGATATGCATCTGTTAGGAGAGATTGAAATCTGTACAGAAAAGTGCAAACCAAAATTAAATTTTTCCAACCGAAATTTGAATTCAAACGGTCAAAATTTATGTCACGCCCCAAAATTTGGACAATTAAATATCAAATTAGGACTAAACCCCAATCAATATTCCATCATCCAAATCCTAAGGGTGTAACAGAATCTAAATGTTCTCGTCTCAGAGCTCTAGGTTACCCTAGACTTGTGAGAGTTTAGGTGTTCTTCGGATTGTGGAAACTTAGGTTAGCTGGTTTAGTTTGGTGGTTGAGTTTATTCTTGGTATTTGTGAACGAATTCTTTCTGTATGTTTAACTTGAAGGTGATGGCTGGAACGTATAATTTGAAAAGTGCTGAGCCCAATGGCACAAGGAAAGAAACAACTGCTAACGCAGCGGTAGCGGCGACGGCTGCTACTAGAGCAATGGCGGTTGCTACCGGGGCTACTAATACGGTGTAGGTTAATGTGGGGGAGATAATGGCTCAATTACTTTAGGTTATGCAGAACAATAATCAAAGTCAGCAGGGAGATCCATTTGCGAAGAGAAACAAAGATTTTGGTTCTTTGGGAGGTCATAAATTCTCTGGAGATGGAGGACTCATTGCAGTTGACGCTTGGGTTCAAAAATGTGAGATGGTGTTTGGTCGTATGCAGCTTACCGAGGTCCAAAAACAGGAGTTGGGAACACATTAGCTTGAGGGAGTAGCCCTATCTTGGTGAAACTCATGGAAGGAGGGTCTAGATTTGACGACTTTGACTTAGGCAAATTTCAAGACTCGTTTTGTTCCTGCTACTATTCGGTCTCAGCTGAGTGATGAATTTTCAAAGTTGACTTAAGAAGGTAGAATAGTGATCAAGTATGTCACCAGGTTTAATGAGTTATCTCGTTATGCCCCTTACTTAATTGACACGTAGGAGAAAAAGAATGAGAAGTTTATTAAGGGGTTAAATCATTACATGTCTAAGTCCCTTATCCCCTTCGATGCTGAACCATTTGATAGAGTTCTTGACTTGGCACTGAAGTATGAGGAAAAGGAGAAATAGTTTAAAGAAGGGAAGGCTAGGGTTGGAGAGACTTCCAGAGGGAGTCATTTCCAGCAGCATGATGGAACAGATATCGACCCGATGATCAAAGACATAGGGGTTAGTAGTTTCAAAGGCCACAACAGCAAGGTAGTCAAGGAAATTTCAAACCTCAGGGTAATTTCCGGCCTCAGGGCAATTTCCAACCCCAGGGGCACTATTATTAGAGACAAGGTGGTCCGCACCCACAAGTTATCAAGGACAGCGGCAGGAAGTGCCACAGTTGGGTTATCATCCTCCCGTACCTCAGTTAGAGGGTCCCCACTTATCAGAGTAGTAGCACTTCAACTGATCAATAGGAAGTGTTTTGGGTGTCAATAGTTGGGATATGTAATCAAGGATTGCCCTCAGAGACAACAGGCGCGACAGGGTCAGACAGCTCCTTCCAGGGCATTTGCAGTGATGCCAGGAAATGACAAAGTGCAAGGTAATTTTAATCTTTTTCAAGAACCCATTAGATTACTTTTTGATATTGGTGCCTCTTATTCTTTCATATCTAGGCAGTTTGTAAAAAGAGAACACCTTGTAACTACCTTCTTATATAGAACTATTCGTGTTGAAACTCTTATAGGAGGGGCAGTTACTCTTTATGAGAGGTGTAAAGATTCTAAGATTGACTTTGCGGGCAAAGTCTTGTATGTCGACTTAATTGTTTTAGGGTTTGAGGGGTTTGTAATTATTTTGGGTATAGATTGGTTGCGAAAACTCTTTGTGACTCTAGATTGTGCTGGAAAGACTGTAAATATAGCTATTCCCGGTATACCACGGCTTACCCACACTTCTTGCGATGAAGAAGGGTCGATAATGACAAGTTTTCTATGCTCGGTAGAAATCCCTAAGCAGGATATTAGTGAGGTAGATGTGATACATGAGTTTGAGGATGTATTTTAGGAGATACCTGGACCTCCACCTCAACGGGTAGTAGAATTTTGCATTGACTTAGTGCTGGGAACTGCACCAACTTCTAAGGCGGTGTACAGAATGGCGCCTAAAGAGCTTGTGGAGATGAAGAAGCAACTAGAAAAGATGTTTCAGAAATGGTTCATATGTTCAAGTAACTCCTCTTGGGGAGCACCCGTGATCTTTGTCTCCAAGAAAGATGGTACCCTCCGTATGTGCATAGATTATAGAGAGTTGAACAAGGTGACTATCAAGAACAAGTATCTGTTCCCTAGAATTAATGACTTTTTTGATCAGTTAAAGGGGGCAGCTATGTTCTCTCAGTTTGATCTCAGAACTGGTTACCATCAGATGGGTGTGTCAGAGGAAAGTATACCGCTTATTGTTTTTCAAACCCAGTATGGGTTGTACGAATTTCCTGTAATGCCTTTTAGTTTGACCAATGCTTCTGTCTATTTCATGGACTTGATGAACTGAATTTTTCAACCGTATCTAGATAAGTTTGTGATTATCTTCATAGATGATATTCTGGTGTATTTTAAGAATGAGGAAGAGCATAGAGAACACTTGAAAGTTGTATTGCAGACTTTGAAGGAGCACCAGTTATACGCTAAGTTCAGTAAGTCTCACTTTTGGAAGAAAGAAGTTCGATTTTTGAGACATGTTGTGTCCAATCAGGGGATAGCAGTAGATCCTGAGAAAGTTGTTGCGGTTAAAGAATGGAAGCAACCCATGAACCCTACATAGGTGAGAAGTTTTTTAGGACTAGCCGGTTATTATAGGAGATTTATAGAGAAGTTTTTCACTATTGCAGCACCCATGACCAAGTTGACCCGCAAGAATATGAAGTTCTTATGGATAGATGATTGTGAGAAAGCTTTCCAAGAGTTAAAGTTGCGGTTGACTACAGCTCTGGTGTTTACTATACCAGTACAAGAGGAAAAGTTAGTTGTGCTGATGCGAGTGGAACTGCGTTGAGATGTGTGTTGATGCAGCATCAGAAGGTTGTATCGTATGCTTCTCGATACTTAAAACCTCATGAGAGACGATACCCTACTCATGGCTTAGAGCTGGCAGCAGTTGTTTTTACACCGAAAGTGTAGCGACACTACTTGTTTGGGGAGCGCTTTGAGTTATACACAGATCACAAGTTGAACATGAGGCAACAGAGGTGGGTTGAATTCGTCAGTAGTTATGATTTCAAGATCCTTTACCAACTAGGAAAAGGAAATGTGGTCGCAGATGCACTTAGTCGACAACATGGAATTATAGCTTCTTTGATGATCCAGGAATAGAAGTCCTTGGAGTTAATTTCGATGCATGATGTTCAACCAATAGAGAGTATTGAGAGGGCATGTATATTTAGTTTGACTGTGCAGCCGACGTTACTGGGTAAAGTTCGTCAGATGTAGAATTTAGATGGGTTTCTCATCAGCAAGCTCGATGACCTTATAGTGGATTTGATCGATGATTGTCCTACTAATTGGTCTGTGGGCTCAAATGGGGGATTACAATTCAAGGGTAGGTTGTGTGTACCTAACATTGTTGAATTGATGAAAGAGATTATGGATGATGCCTATAGGTCCCGATATACCATTCATCCTGGTGGGACTAAGATGTATCATGACCTAAAGAGGACGTTTTGGTGGGAAGGTATGAAGAAGGAAATAGGAGAGTATGTTTCTCGATGTTATGTGTGTCAATAGGTTAAGAAAGAATACCAATGACTATTTGGACTTTTCCAGCCTATCGAGATCCCTACTTGGAAATGGGAGTACATCTTTATGGATTTCGTGGATAGATTGCCGCGGTCTAAGTGAGGTAATGAATCTATTTGGGTGATAGTGGATCGACTCACCAAGTCTGCTCATCTTATTCCAATCAGTTTTCACCGAACTGCGAATAAACTGGCTAGGTTGTATATTCGAGAGGTGGTGCGACTTCATGGCGCACCAGTTTCTATAGTTTCGGATCGTGATCCATTGTTTGTGGCAGAGTTTTGGGAGAGTTTTCAGCATGCTTTGGGTGCTAGGTTAGACCTGAGCACGGCTTATCATCCTCAGACAGATGGGCAAACTAAGCAGGTAAATCAGATCTTAGAAGATATGTTGAGAGCTTGTGTCCTCGATCTTGGTGGTAGTTGGGAAGAACACTTGCCATTGGTGGAGTTTGCTTATAATAATAACTATCACTCCAGTATTGGGATGGCACCTTTTAAGGCTTTGTATGGGAGGCCATGTCGATCACCTGCTTGTTGGATGGAGGTAGGAGATGTGTCATTGTTAGGGCCAAAGTTGGTGAGAGAGACCACGGAGAAGGTGAACATTATTCGGGAATGTATTAAGACTGCACAGAGTTGTCAGAAGAGTTACGCTGATAGAAAACATAAGGAGGTTGAGTTGAATGTCGGAGATTTTGTGTTTTTTAAGGTTTCGCCGATGAAGGGTATCATATAGTTCGAAAAGAAGGAAAAGTTGGCACCTAGATTTGTGGGACTATACAAGATCATTGAGAGGTTTGGTAATGTGGCTTACAAATTAGCCTTACCACCTGCTTTAGCTATGATTCACAACGTGTTCCATAAATCTTTATTGCGGAAGTGTATACAAGACCCTTCGCAAGTAGTATCACCAGAAGTGTTGGAGATTAATGATGATCTCACGTATGTGGTGCGACCGATTACTATTCTAGATCGGGATGTAAAGTAGTTACGGCGCAAGAAAGTGAACTTGGTGAAAGTGCGATGGAGCGAGGATGAGAACGATATAACTTGGGAATTGGAAGATAAAGTTCGATGTATGCACCTAGAGCTTCTTGCTTAGTACTGTCTCCTATCGAATCTCAGGACGAGATTCTTTTAAGGTGTGTATATTGTAACGACTCTAATTTTTTGTAGGTCATTATTTATTTATTATTTCCTTATTTTATTTTTGACTTTATTAATTACGTGGTTAGATGAGAATCTAATGTATTATTTAATTAATTTAATGTGTTATTTAATTATAAGTAATTAATCCAAATATTGCTATATTTATATTGTTTATAAAAAAAAAGGTGTTTATATATTGATAAAATATATATCATATTTATATTTATATATATTGTATTTATGTTGTATTTTTATAATATAAATATAATAGTCAATAAGGTATAATAGCTATTAGGTTATATAATAAGTGATTAGGTTATAATCTAAGGAAAGAAAGAGAGGGTTTGTGGTGTGCGGCAGCCGTTGGAGAGAGAGAGAGAGATTAATTCAGCAAAGAGAGAAAGCCATGGTAAGAGAGATAGGAAACGACAAGCGGAGAAAGAGGAAAGGGAAGAAAAAGAAAGGATTAGGGTTTTGTTTTGGTGGCTCCATTAATTCTCCAAACATTTCTTTGATCTTCAAAAAAATATTGTGAGTATAAAATCCACTTCCCTTGATTTATGTTTAATTCATTGTTTTTATTTATTTATTTTTATTTATTTGATGTTAGTTTCATTTTGTATTTACATGAAGATGATAAATTGATTTTAATTATTTTGATTAGTTGTGTATGTCAAGTTTAGGGTTTTTATATGTATTTATTTTATGGTTGTAATCATATTCATGTTTGTATGAAATTAAAATAAATTTAGAGCCCATAGATAAATTCCTTATACTTCACCATGACTCCATAGATTGTTGTTTTATTTGAGTGTTAGTGAGAAAGAGTATATATATATATAAAAAAAAAGTGAGGATTATGAGATTTATTTAAATGTCTTAGACTTAGCATTGTTATGTTTGTTCTCGTGAGTAGATGAGAGATTGTGTATATATATATTGTTGCCTCATTCTCAAGAGTAGACGAGTGTTTTGATTTACGCGCGTACGTATATGCTAACTATCCAGGAAGTGTGGGTCAAACTCAGGACGATGTCTTCGTGCAAGTTTGGCTTCGGAGCGGTGTTAGGTATATGGGAGGCACATGGAATATATGTGTAGGCCGGAAGTGGAGGCCGAAGTGGTGGAGTTAAAATACAAAGAATTAAATATGAGTTTATTGTTATAGTGTGAATTGTATTGATTTGTACATCTTGAAACAAATAATAATCGACTTCAATAAATTATGAAATTTCGGCAGAGGCATGTATATGTAATTCTAGACAACTTTTGTATTTTAACTTTGTACTAAAAAGATCGATTAGAATTTATAATCGGATGATCTTGGTTATAATAGTTTTTATTCATTTTAGCAATGCAGATTTTAGAGGCTATTTTAATCTACAAAACGAGCTCATTTTTATTGGTTTCTTGTAAACTGAAGTAAAACATTATTCTGAACACTTTTCATGTTTTGAATTTTTTCTTAAAAAATCATCTTACTGCAGTTTCGTTTTGTTTTCAGTTCTAGATTTTTCGATCTAATTTCGTTTAGAATTTTATATTAAGTTTTTCTCTCAACCTGTTCAGTTTCTACTAAATTCATTCATGTAGCCTTTTATAAAATTTGATTCTGTACAATTTTTATTCTTTGAGTTTTGGTCAATTCGAATTATTTAAGTATGAAACGGGCATTTTTATATTTCTTCAGCAAGTTACTTATGATTGAATTATAGTAACTTTATTTTTTTTTGTAGAATCTTGGGTCTTACTAACTTTTCATGCAAGTTTGACCCACCATATTTTTATTTTTATTTTGTTTATTTTATACTCAATTTATATTGTTGTGTACGGGTAAGAAACTAAATGCCACCGTATCGCAGAAAATTACCCTTTCGTCTCGGTGCAGATGAAACTACTTGTCTTGTCCCGTAACAGGAATTAAATATATTTTTATTTGTGTTTGGTGGACACGTGGGTGTCAAATAATTGTAGTCATACCAGTATACTTGTATACTGACCCGTTTTGTCTCTTGACATCTTGGGTGCATTCTATTTGAGCGCAGCTGAGCTTCTTTTACAGGATTAGTTGGGGCTACGGTGGTGGCGTGGAATAACTATAGTTGTTGGACATGTCTCTTAGATTTTTTATATTTTCTTGAGCTTAGAGTTGTATTTATTATTATTTTTATAACCTTAGTATTTTGACAATTTGACATTGTGGATTATTTTTTAACTTTACATTATTTAAGTTGTTTTGACTAGTTGTTACTTTAATGTTGGAAGTATTGGTTAGTTATGAAATTTATGGTGGATGGTTTGGTTGGCATTTTGTTAGTTTTTTTTTTTTTAATCCCTTGTAATCTTTTGAGCATGAAATTTATTTAAACTTTACGGAGACGAGAACGTTTAGATTTTGTTTCACCTCTAGGATTTGGATGATGGAATATTGATTAGGGTTTAGTCCTAATTTAATATTCAATTGTCCAAATTTTGGGACGTGACAATTTATTTTTCCAAAAATAAAAAATAAAAAATTCAAATGTTTTTCGCCTAAAAAGAATTAGTATAGGGCCAGACAAGTCCAACCCAACCTTACACCACGTACCCGTACCTAAGCCCAGCCTAGCCTGCTCGACCGAACGGACGGCGGCAGTCGTGCGTGCACATGTGTTTATTTTGGGTCCAATAGGTCTAGTCCACTTTGCCCATAACCTCACCCTTCCACAAAAACTTGGCTACCCTTCAAGGCCCTCACCAAGTTCCAAACCTAAGCCTTATAAATCCACACAAAGTTTGCCTACCAAACCAATGTGAGACAAACCTTAATTCAACTTTTATGGAAATTTCATCAAGAACACCATTTCTATGGAGCTCACTTTGGCTTCAATTTTTTATTCACCCGATAATGGTTTTGAGCAATCAAATATACTACATGAATCACAACGCGGTATAAAATACGTTACCACTTAGACCCATCAACTTTGGCATATGGATCCCACCTAAAGATTAGACCCAAGTTTGGAAGAAAAAAAAAAATCCGTTTTTTCCTGAACCAATTTTTAAACCATTTCTAACAATTGAGCCCAAATTTTGAATGGGGCCCACACGTTTTTTGGGGAGGTGATGTGTTCTTTGCCGCATGGCGAGCCACACGGTGCAAACGGTTCGTCAAAACCATTTATGAGTGAATAGGAAGTTAACGTTGTTTTCAAGTTCGTTGAATGGACAATTAAAGAAGTAAAATGTGGATTTCCTTAAAATGATAGTCCCACATTGAAAATTAAAGAGAACTTATGTGTGTATATAAGTTCTATGTGGATACACTTGGGTTGGGCCCCAAGGGGCTCCCCAAGTTTGTAAAAGAGAGGAGTTATGGACAAAGTGAGCCTTAGCTCAAATCACCACACGTGCGTGCACCGCCGCCGCCATCAAGCCCGACCTGGTGTGGGTTGTAGGTTGGGTCTTTACATTAGTTTTTTAGACAAAATTTGTTTGAATTTTTTCCAAAAATTCTTAAGGGAAAATTATTTTTTTTGGACGAAATTAAATCAAATTTTTGTGCCAAATTTGAATTCAAATTTTCTGTCCAAAATTGTGCCACTTCTAGTCTGAAATTCCCAACAGATTAAACTATTCTAAACAGATTTAAACTGCCCAGCAGTTCTAGACAGATTTAGTTTGTTCCCAGATAGATTTAAAACTGTCTTGCACCTGTTCTATTCGAATTCAGAGCTGTTCAGGTTTGAATTTCATACATGTTTGGCCCTATAAATACCAAGACTTTTCCAGCAATTGTTTAATTCTTTTTTCTTACCTTTCTTTGTGTTCTCTTGCATATATTTCTACATATTATTTTAGGAAAATTTGTGAGAGTATAGAACACATGTTTTGTTTGCCATACAGATTATTTGAAGTGTTACTGCAATTTGTGTAAAGATCATTTTATTATGGGAGATAGACGTCATTTATCCATAATTACTGAAGCGAGGCGAATTTGTTTTAAGGACAGAATGTCACACACTCGACTTGATCAATTTTGTACTTTTTCATTTCGGTAAATAAATTATGTACGTAATTTATTTTTATTTGTTTGATTTGATTTCAAGTTATTTATTTTACACAGCAGATTGTTCCAACAACTATTTGGGATTTATTGACATTTCACCTAAAATTTAAAACCCATCTAATACCAAAATAAGATAATTGCACCAATTAGTCCTATACATTTTTAATAGTTACAAAAAATCTTATTTTTTATTTTTAAATTTAAAGACACTGCTAGATCCCACCACCGTCAGACTATCGTCGGACTTCTATTCGACAGACACTAGAAACTTGCCAGAATGTTCAACAACGCCAAAAAGTCAACAAAAAGTCGACAGAGTATCGCCGAATATTCGTTTTGAGTGTTCTGAATGTCACCGGAAGTCGTCGGAATATCCAGAACGTCACTAAACATCAAGAGTATCGTTGGAGACTCACTGGAATGTCAATAACATCTCCAAAAAAAGAAGCAGAAATGAAGAAATTAGAGCTCAAACATAACAAAATTTAACCACATCCTCTCCAACATCACACACACACAAAAACAAAAACAAAAAAAATCTTTATCATACAAAGCACATAATTTTCAATTTACAAAATTGTAAAAATTTAGAGTTTGAATTTATTGCTCATCAAACTACATAAATTTGCAGTTTCAAAATTGCAAAAATTATCAGTTTTCTTATTTGGAATTTATCAAAACACAATTTCATGTCGCGACGATGGTGATGTCAAACCAGTAGTTTTTAAGGGTTTGTAACTTTTCAGTTTGTCAATATTTGTTTTTTTTTATTTTTTATTTTTTTGTTTTAATAAAGATAACAAAAAAGAGCATTGCTATTCAAGACAAAAAAAAATTAGACCCATTTTTCAAACGCAGTGATGCTGCAATCAATTAGAATATTAAAGACAATACTCTCTTTAATCATCAACTAATCATATCACTTATACATCATTGGGTGTAGAAAATGGATCTAAAAAGTGGACTTATAGATCATTTTCTAACCAAAAAAAAAAAAGAAAAGAAAAGAAAAGAAAAGGCTAGAGTCATAGAGAGAAGCAAAAACGTATCTTCAAAATTGTAAAATTTTACAATTTTTATCACCTGTAATTAAAACTCGAAAAATATTTGTTTAGAATTTAAAAATTTCTCCATTAAAACAAGAAAAGAAAAGTGTATAATAGAGAAAAGGTAAAAAAATTGACAGATCGAAGGAACGAAATAGACATAGAGAGATGATTGTACTTCGAGAACCATTTCTGGTTTAGATCTAAGCAAATCTGATGTAGATCTACTTAGATCTGCTCTAAATTTGAACATTCTAGTAATCTTCTCTTGTATTGGCCATATCTGAGTAAATTTATGTCAAGAATATATCCGGATACTCATTTCCTTCATCATCAATAATGGCAAAGCAAAGAATCGGTAGTTGCTGGTGAACCCCAATTGATGGTAGTCATTGGTCGCCAATGAGTGTATATTAGAAAGAGAAAGAGAAGAAGAAAGGCGGCATAAGACTCCCAAACCCCCTCTCTCTCTCTCTCTCTCTCCTCTTTCACAACAACAGTCTCAACCACCACTGTTCAGTGTATCATGCAAACTCAGCTCTCTATGGTCGTCTTCTTTCTTCGATCAACACCGCTGCAACAACTAATGCCTTCGTCAAAGTAGGACGCCCGATAAGCTCCACTGCAACTCCATTGTCGATTTCCACATGCTACTAGAAGAAGAAGACGATGATGGTGATGAAATTAGGATTTTTGAACAAATCATAATAGAGGCCGAAGAACAACAAGAAGAGCAAATCAAAATGATGAAAGACCACAAAGATCTCGATTCCCAAGTAAAGAAACCCTCATTCGCCAGTGACTTAAAGGAGATCCATGTGGTTATCTGAAATTATTGACAAAAAATCACCGATTACGGCTTCAGCCGGTAATCCTATAATGGATCTGATCTAGACAACGATGACGAACCCAATCAATCTTTGATCTCACCAACATGCAATCTGAACCCTACAAATCTCCAAGGCACACTTGTTAAAAAACCCTCTCTTCACAGATCCCTCTCTCTTCTTCATCTCAACAGCAACAGATTTACAAGCACAGTCCCAAACACTTTCCAATATCTTATTACTAAAAGAGTTAGATCATTCTATTATACTGGTTTTTGGGTGAATTTTCATTGAATTAGATTTGAGTTCAATTTGGAATCCAGTTTGATGTTCATTTTTTAGGGTTTCAATTTATGATGTGGGGTGATTGTTAACAGATAGATTTTTAAACAGATAATTTCAATAGGTAGATTTTTTGAACAAATAATTTCAACAAATAGAATTTCAATAGATTGGTTTTTTGATAGATAATTTCCACAGATAGATTTTTTGAATAGATAATTTTAACCGTATGTTTTTGAACAGATAAATTAAAATAAAGGACAAAACTAGAAACAAAATACTCTCGAAAATAACAAAATGTACTTCTCACTATAATATTTCACAAAGCATGTACTTCTCACAAAAAAGAAAAGAAAAAAAAACTCATAAATAAGACTTAATGCCTCAAACAATCCTCAGATTGGATTTATAACCAATTTTCTCTTAAAACTATAACATTTCAATTGAAATGTGCCCCCACCCCTCTTTTTCATTTCAAGAACTCCCTTATCTCACAATGATACAGAATCACCTCCTTACGTTTTTTGACAAAATTTTTGAGTCACTAACGGTTTTTTTTTGGAAACTTTAGCCAAAATTCCTTAATTGGATCATTATTTGATGAAAATGACAACTCAATTTATTTTGCTTTATAAACCTCCTGAGGAAGAAGCGCATAATTGAATAAGGACAGAGTAAAATTTTTTTCTTAAACAATGTTACCCATGCATATATACATATATATATATATGTTACAAAACTCTTTTGACGAGAAACACTTTTATTTTATTTTATATAAATTTAAAAATGTTTTGTATGTGTATTTTGGTTGGTTTATCTAGTATGTATTCTATTTTTTGTAACAATAAAATATTACTGTGAATCAGAGTAACATGTTTCTGTAACGCCCCAAAATAAATGTCGTAAATCCATCCAAGACCATATGTAAATAATAATATGAATCAGAGTATAATGTTCTTTCATTTCATGAGAGTCAATAGTACAAAAGAGTTTAACTAAATAAATGCCCTATAGGCTTACATCTTTTCAAGACCATGCTTGGTTACAACAAAAGCGGATATAAATCTAATACATGTAAAGCCTTTTGCTTGAACCAAAACAATAACATAATACACAAAAGAGAAGCCTTCAACCCCGATTCCTCCCAAGCTATTGCCTTGGCAGAGATCACTAACACCTGAAAAGGTTTTTCTGAAATAGGGTGAGCCAAAACACAGTAGAAACAATCTAACACAATGTATGAATCTTAACAAAGATATAAGTATGATAAGCATATCCGATGCCCATGATAAAATCAGTTGTTACTTTTTTATGAAACCATGTCATATCGAGCTTTATATCTCAATTCATTTTATCTCAATTCATAAGCCATTCGCCATTTCATTCAGACAACCAAACTGATGGTACAACTCAATGGATCTCTAACCAATACAACCATTATATAAAACTTCCATTGTGTCATTTTACGGATATTTCATTCGCGAGAATCGTCACTCACGTATACGCGCGGTTTTTGGGACTTTCACCCTAGACACACAGGCCAACTTAATTCAATGGAGTCCATCCCCTTTCTTCTCCCAAACATGGTGTACATGTCTTTTCTTCTCCCAAACATCATACATTTACAATGTATCAAAGACATAGTCATATTCAATAACAACGGATAAGAGATTAATTTCAATTCACCTAATCTTCATGCAATTTCTACAACAATCATAGCTATCCTCCACTCATAGCCCAAAACAGATATTTCTAAACAAATATACAATCTTCCTGACAGATAAATTATCCAAATTTCCATAGGTGAGAGGTAACACATATATCTAACTCCACCCTTTATATAAACATTCATCTAATTTCATATTCCCAATACCAATTTTATTTATTTACACACAATAACATTTTGAGATATTTTAGGGCAAAACTCCATTTTCTTCCAAAATCCACCCTGGGTATCGAAATCAATAAATTTATCACAACACAACCTCACATCTACTCCCATAACCATCTTTAATACATACATTTGAAAACCCCTCTTTTGATTTTAAACCAAAATCCTAGGTTCGTTCAAAATCATCTCAAAGTTCCAATATTCTTTACACAGTAACAAATAACTAAGTTAAAACTCATTAAAGAGTGTATAAAGTCCCTACCTCGAAGCTAGAGATCAAATAAGCAATGGAGGAACTTCAAAGACACTGAAACTAAGTTTTGTTCGAACCAAAATGGAGCTCTTGAGATGCTCTACCTTTTTTCCAAAGAAATAGGGCCGGGAGTCCAACGGATCTGGGTGTTTTAGAAGAGAGAATATGAGTTTTAGAGAGAAACTCTAGATCTAGGTTTTTTGAAATGTTTAGAGAGAGAAAGAGGTAAAAAAAGTGATGTAAAAAGTAACTTTTACGAACTGATATACGCACAGTCCGCTCAAGTACAAGAAGTGATGCTCAAGCGTCAGACACAATAAGTTGTTCCGCTCGAGCGCAGGAAGTAACGTTTGAGCATAGAATGCACACTCTCAGTAGTTTTACGGATAACAGACCAATGCTCGAACGTAAGAAAGGTCGTTCGAGCAAAGACTGCTCGAGTGCAAAAAAGTACCACTCGAGCGTAGAATACACCCTTCCAATAGTTTTACTAAGAGTTCACAAAGCCCGCTTGAGGGCAAGAAGTGCCACTCCATCAGAGGAGTAAAATTCTGGGCAACAAAAGTTTGAAAACCAAGCAACCAACCTGTTCCAAACGCAACCATTATAATCCAATAGCCAAACTCAAGAAAGTATGAGGGGAAAAGACATGAACAACACTACGAAATCACGAAATCTAAGTCCAAGATACAAAAGGATCGGGTTAAAATCGGAATTGCTATAGTTTCTCTACGAGATAGAGTAACATGTTATTGTTTACGTCAATTTCGAACGGTATTTTATTTATTTTTATTTTTTAAGAATTTTACAGTGAACATGGATTTTGTTTGATAGATCTTGATGAAAGGATTCTAAATGTACTAATTTTATTAAAAACCGACACTTAGATCAAAAGTTATATTATTTTAAAGTTTAAAATATTAAATTAATCACTAAGTATATTTTGGTAAAAGTGGTATGTAGTAAAGTTTTCAAGAAAAACTTTTTGTGTTTAACCTTAGTGGATTAAAATTTATTATGAAGAGTATTGACCAAATCCCTTATTCTTTTTACTAATTCAGTGACCACTCTTCTATATCTATGAAACATGAGTATCAAAATATGCAATTAAAATTTTTGAACAAATATAATAAAAGAAATTAATTTCTCATATGCAATGTTAACTATAAGTATTAGTGTGCAATAAGAGAAAAAGGAGGGGAAGATTCACCAAGTTACTTTATTTAGGCGGACATTGTTCAAAATTTTAATATTGTTTCTATCATAGACGCCTTTAATATCATGAAAGATGATCGATCACAATTAAAGATATCTCATTTTAGTAGATAGATTATTCTAGGTTGTTATTTTTGTATAACTTAAAAAGAAAACAAGAAATAAACTTATTTATATATGTTTTATTTAATTTTTTTTATGTTGGTCAAAATTTATGTTGCAGTGGATATATATATTTTTTTATAACTTTTATAAGTATATATATTCACCTCTATTTTAAAATCTAAGTCTGTTTGTGTATAACTTAGGTTTTATTTAGAAATATACTATTTTAGTAATTTTTTAATTTTTTATAAAAAGATGTGTAGAAAATTAGAGAGAGAGATATGACAATTTTAGTGACTTTTTGAATTTTTAGTTAAAACTGAAGGTTGTCAAACGAGACCTTAATGAATGTACAACTTGCAACACTAGTTGAGATAAAATAATAGTATCATACAAATTAAGAAGGAATGAGATTTTCTCTTAAGCCCGTTTATTTTCAGAGGTAGAATGGAGGGGATTGATAGTAAAGGGATTAATAGTGAGGGATTGATAGTGATGGGATTAAGTAAAATTGTGTTTGTTTTGATGATAGTTGTTAGTGTAGAGATTGTTAAATTATTTTTACATAAAATAAATATAAAATAATAAAACAAATAAAAAAATACAAAAATATTAAACATTAATGTTAAAAAAAAAATGCCCAACATGTAAAAAAATTTTAAAAAAATAAAAATAAAATAAAAAATTTCTAGAAAAAAATAAAACAAATAAAAATAATAATTTTTACTTAACAAAAAATACAAAAAATTAAATATTAATGTTAAAAAAAAAATTGCCCGACATGTAAAAAATAAAATAAAAAATAAATAAAAATAAAAAATTTCTAATCCGCCGGATTATTTTTCTAATATGAAGTCCTAGAGGTCTATCCGAATCTCGTTGGGAAGGTCCATTCTAATCCGAAGCTCACTATCAATCCCCTTTCCATCTCTCAAAACAAACACAATATTAGTGGGTCCTACCTCATTGCCAATTCCAATCTCCCCTCTAACTCTCTAAACAAACGGGGCCTTAGTCTAGACCATGTCATTTGGGTATGTGAGTTCATCACAGGTTTCATTTTGGATAATTTAAATTATTCATTTTTTAGATTACGATGTGTGAATTATTAATAAAAACAATCAAGTCGATCCACCAATCGTAACTACGCTATTTTCTTTCATAAACAATTTAATTATCAAAATGAGATTAGTGATGAACCCATGGACCAAATAGCATGGAATTTGGTTCTAATTAAGAAATGTACTCTTTGATATTTGCTTAAAATACGGGTCACTCTTATAGTTTTGAAAATTACAAATACCAAATTGTTAGAATTTTTTATTTAACAAAATTAACAAAAAAAATTAAAATTTCTAACTACTATCCTAAATAATAATAAAATTATATAAATTATTAATTAAAATATATTTTGACATAATTAAAAACTATTAATTAACTTAATGATTTATTAATAATATAGATAATTAAAATTCAAAGAGCTATTATGTAATTTTTAAAATTATAAAAAATAATAAGTATTTTAAGCAAATTTATAATTTAACCATGAAGATATAAAATTTTTTTTTTTTAAAAAAGGTGTAACAAACCGTGTGCAAGCCGTTTCCGTGAGAGAAGGGGAGTTCCACGCTTTTTCCAAAATGTTGGAAGAGAAATTTCATAGTGGACCAACTTGCAAGGCACGGACTTGGTGTATCCAACTTCATTTTGTCCATTATGCTTGAGTGCCTAACAAGTACTTAAGAATTTTTATTTTTTTATTTTTTAATTGGCTTTTCTTTATCATGCCAGATTGTTAATCCTAATCAGTGTGGAATGTTTTAAAATGACTGAAATTTTTTAGAATATTTTGAAAAACTTTTAGAAGTATTGTGATGTTTTGTGTTGTACATCTTGAATCCTTAGACTATGTTTGGTTGGCATTTGATGAGGGAGATTGAGTTAGGTATTTGTAAATTTATATAATAAAATCGAATAGTTTTTAAAAATATCTATCTCTTACATTTGGTTAAAATGGTTAAGATCAATTTATTTATGATATTTAGGGTAGGATTCACCTGACCAAAAATAAATTTTTTGTTCAAAGAAGTTTCAACACTTTCCTAACACCTTCCTTTCTTTTTACTTTTTTCATGTTCTTTTCCTCTATTCTCACTTCCTAACCATTTGTAATTCACTCTCCATCTCTCCCCCTTTTTCCTTATTTTCTGCACAAAAAGTAGGATTCCCTATTTGTGTAAATTTAAATTAGTTAACTATAATAATTGATTGCCCTATATTATTCTTTATGTTGTACTTTCACTTTTAATAGAAATTACTTATTTCTCTTTTAGAATGTGTTCATAAGTTTATAAATTTCTAATTTATTATTGCTGGACTTTTAGTTTTTGTACAATAGTTTACTTTATTTACTTATTTTTTTACATAGTGGTGATGGTGCATGAAAACCTAGGGTGTCTCTATTTACACACCACATTTGGTCTCAAGCCACACCACTACTCAATTCACACCTTCAATAATTTGAAAATACATAATTTTTCTTAACACACACCACAACATTCCATTTTTGTCCTCACTGCCCACCACTTGGTACACACCTCAAACTCAAAAAAAAAAAAACAAAAACAAAACCAGAATACCTTAATTTTTCCAACTCTTTCTATGCTTCGTATCTCATCATTATCATCTTCATCACCTTGATCATGAAAAATGGAAGTTGTAATGGATCATTCAATGCCAAAGCGCCACAAACCTCTTGATAAACCCCAGTTGTAATGGATCATTCATTCAATGGTTGATCAAAGTTTTGATCTTCTTGTACTTCCCTTTGGATTCACTAGTTTTCTTTGATTTCACACTTTGGACAATCTTGTGAGTTCTTGTCACTCTCTCCTTTTTCAACCATTCTTGGGTTCAATTGGGGTGTTTTCTTTCTGGGTTTTTAGTTTTTTTTTTGTGATTCTCACATACTACATCAGCCCATTTCTGTTCTAGGGTTCAATCTTGAACAATTTTTGAGTTTTTTTGTTTTTGTCACTCTCTCTGTTTTGAGCAAATTGGAATTTTTACTTCAATTGTGAGCTCATTTCAATTCTAGGGTTCAATCTTGCATAATCTTTTTGAGTTCTTGTCACTCTCTCTCTCTCTCTCTCTCTCTCTCTCTCAGCACTTGTTGGATCCAATTGGGTTTGGGTTATTGTAATTCGAAGGATTTGAATACATACATAAAATATATATTGCTAGTGCTGTGTAGTTGACGTGAAAAATGCCAGTAACAGATTATTAGGGTTGGTGTGTAATTAGAATTCTGTCCAAAATGGTAATTTAACTAATGAAGGTTGTGTATTCAACTAAGGTGTGTCTTTGGTCATTTTGGTCATTTTAGATAAGGTTATTATTGTAATAAAAAAATAATCAATTAATGGTGTGCCTTAAAATAAAATGGGGTGTGTAAATAGAGGCACCCGAAAACCTATTCATGTCCCTCTCTTACTATCACAGAGACCCTTGCCGCCCTTACCATTGTTCATTACGACTTTTATGTCTTTAGTTATGACCTATTGTGATATTGGTTATGTCACATTATAATATCAGTTATGACATTATTTTAATTATGATCTAATAGTTATTTAGTTATACCTTATATGATGTTTAGTTATAATTTATTATTATTTTGTTGAAGTTATGACTTCCATAGAATTTGTAATGTCTCGGGTCTCGAACCCAACTTGAGTGTTCCTTTCAAACTTGTCATTATGCTCTTGGAATCCTTTTATGTAATTAGACGTTCATTAATCGTTGTTGACAGTTTAGAGAAGTGTGGGATCACCTTAGAAAAATTTGGGCTTCATCAGGTTTTCTTGTACATGCGACCAGAAGGGCCCTCATGTGCAGATTGGTGCAGCTGGGGATGGATGTTCTGGGGCAGGGCCCGCACGTGAGGTGATCTAAGGTAAAAGGCAAATTTCAAACTGTACAAAACCACACGTGTGGGGTCTCGCATTTTTGCCTCGAATTTTGGGCTTCTCTCCATTTTTGGTTGATTTCTTTCCCTTTTTCCCTCACTTCTTTTGATCCTCTCTCTCTTTAACACTTATTCTCTCATCATTCTCTCTAAAAACACCATCAACCCATACATTTTATTCAATCCATCAAACTTTATTGAGTTTTAGATAGTAATTCTTAAGACTAAAATGACAAGCGTGTCAAGGGTTACGTTTTGACTGGTGGAGATCAAAATTCGACGAAGTTGATTTTAGACTTTTCTCCTCTTCTCTCCTCAAGGTAGGGATTTCTCTAATTTTTCTTAATGTAGTTGTTGTACATAGATATGTGGTACTTTGTATTGTATGAAAAATAAGATTTTTGTGAAAAGTGTTCGAAATCCATATAGATGAGTTTAGGGTTTGAGTTGAAGTAGTTGATATTATGATTCTTGTTTAATATAATGGATTGATGCTATTAGAACCATGTTCATGATGTTTAAAGCAGAAAATCCTTAAATTTTTTGTGATGAATATGAGTATTGGAAAAAGGATATTATTTTTATAAATGTTGAGTACATGTTGACACTGGTAAATTGGGGACTTAGTAAATGAAAGGGAATTAGTAGGTGATTCGAATGAATTGGCTAAGGTTATGATTATTGAAAATTAGAAACAAGGGAAATAGGTAATGGAAATGAAGTAGTGTTGTAAATACGTATGTAATTTGAAGAGTGTCCCATGATATGTATTGAATTGAAAAGCATTGAGGACATAACTCACCTTGGTATTAGAACTAACCGGATTTGAAAATCTTAGGCTTGTGAAAAGTAATTTTTATCACAATGGGTTTTACATCGTTTGGTAAGGACGTTTGCATATAGATAGATTAAGTACTTGCATGTTATATGTTGCATCTTATGTGAGTATGGTGTTAAGTTTCTTAGACAGTACTTGTAGCTGGTTAACTTGCTTGAGGTCTTATTGAAAACGTACTTGATCAATGTGGTTTTTAGTGAGAATTCTTAGAGAATTCCGAAACAAGTGGTTGTCCTTGTAAATTTGACTCGATTATGTGACTAGATGTTTAATATGTCTGCGAGTGATATGATTACGTGTTAAGTGTGTTTTTGTAACTTAGCAATAATTGGTAAGTGCCTCGGAAAAGGATAGAGCATTGTTTACTAAGTTTTGGTTTTGTCCTTTAATAGGATATCAGGACGAATGAATAGAAGACGTGGCAAGGTGTCACGGGCCGACTCCTTTAGAGGCGCAACAGATCAACTTTTCGCTCGTGTGGCACTCAAACTTCACCAAGTTTAAGCCCGCCATAGCTCATTGACAAATTGAGTGTTGATGGTCTCACCCGTTTGAACATTAGGGCCCAATGCTTTGTCAAGCAAAACAACTTCACAAAGAAGCTCCATCTTCGCCCGGATGCCACAAGTAGGCCTAACGCCTCAAGTGCACCAAGCATGGCATAAGTCGCTTCATAGCGCCAAGCTTACCTCAAGCAAGGTGCTCGCCCAACTTAGGTTTATGTCACTAAGGTGCCTAGCCACACAACAATGTGTTAGCAAAGGCCCTCGACTTAGCCGACAAGCCAACATTGCATGTTGGGTCTTTAATAGCATCTCAAAGTGTCGTAGGGTCAAGCATGCCTCAATAGATGCATATTAGATGACCACTTGGTCATGCGAAGCCCACAAGCCACCGAGGGTCGATCTCTTGCCCACGGTGCAGTCCTTGTGCCAACACGTGTGTTAGATTCCGCCTAAGGCCATTGCGCACCTTAGCGTTGCACCAACGTGTAGCATGAGTAAGGCAATGTCTCAATTCGTAGCTTGCTTGTAGCATAATGTAGTCCCTCAATGGACTTAGTCAATGCATAGCTTGATGCCTTCATTCGATAGCCCACATATGCGGTGTCGCCTTCTAACTGGTTAGCTTAAGCCACGGGATCCCTTTGTACAAGGTTGAACCCAAACCAAGTACTTGAGTTGGCACACGAGGCCTTTAGTGGTGCCTCGATAGCCCATTTGGTCCAAAACGAGTCCCAAAGATGCCATATTGTGGGGCATAATGGAAGCAACGTGGTGAACTTCTCCCTCGGGAGGCACGCGCAGTGCCTACATTATTACACCGTCCATGGGGCTGCCAAACCCACGTAGGGACTCTAGACACCCCTCTGGATGCCTAAAGTCCGCCCTTGAGTTGCCCCAAGGTTGCTCACTTGAAGCCCAATTTGGGCGGGGAGGTAGGTAGGTAGCACACCTTGCCCCCTTATATATGCTTGCTAAGTAATTAGCCCTCTGGCAGGAGGAACATCAATATGCCCGAGGATTCATAATGATTTTTCATAAATTTCACAAATTGAGAAAAATCATGAAACTTGGTCGGGAAAACACTTCCCCCAAGACCTCTTTCCAGTAAAAATTTCAACTCGAAACTCCTTCATTTGGATGCCCAAACAACACACCAAAAATTTGTACTATTGGCTAGTGCTACTGGCTGCTGCTGCTGCTGGTGGCCCGCATGCCTTGGGCTGCTTGGGGCCAATGTTAAACCATGTTGAGGCACTTCCAACGGTAACTCTTGAGCACTGAAATAGCCACACCACCGCGAGTGAAATGTCACGGAGTTAGCCTTGCAAGGCAACCCTTGACACTCTCCTCTACTCCAACCATCAACGTCCTCGGTTATGTAGCACAAAGCTGATGCTGCAGTGCATATATCGGCCCCTCTAATGAGTCCAAACACCTCTGTGTTGATGGCCTACCTTCAACGTCCAACTCTTTTAGCCAAGCTCCCCTCATTGTTCTCTACTCGAATCTAACTAAAATGCACCCCACTTGTTACACCTTCTGTTGGCAACTTTTCTCAAATGCCCTCTCTAAAAATGGCCTCTACCAAAGCTCCCCTGAGCGTCTCTAAACTCTGCCATTTGCCAATATTCTTGAAATGACAAGTTTTCTTCTCGAATGGCCTCTCTGCTAATATTCCTTTGAACAAACTCAAGCTCCTCTGAGCTGACTCCTCTAGACGATGTTCCTCTAATGATCCCTCATGTTCCCAATGCTCCTCTGAGCTAACTCGCAGTGGGTCGTCGCATCGCGACTTCCTTCTCCACTCGAGTTGTCGACGCCTTCGTCGACTCAATGCAAATCAACAGTTACTCCTCGAAAGGATTAAACAATGCCCTCTGGCAAGCACAAAGCCCTCTGGCTGATATCTTCAATAACCTCAAGTATCTCTATATTGTGCCCTCTGGCGAAATAAAAGCCCTCTGGCTGCTGCTCATTAACAAGCTCATGCCTTTGAAGCTTTCTAGTTGATGCCCGCTGGCAATTTTAATCTCTAAAGCCCTCTTGACTGTTGCTCTCTGGCAACCTCAAATTTTAAACACTTTAGCTGAAACCCTCTGGCAAATTGTAGGCCTCTATCTAATGCATTCTTTGCAAACTCAAATTTTCTCATGCTCTCTAGCAAAATGAAGCCCCCTGGCTTAACTCAAACTCATGCGCTCTGGCAATGGGTAGCCTTCTGGCTGGATATTTACTTATAACCCAAAACTTCAATGCTCTTGTAGAAGTGTAGCCCTCAGGCTAAATTGAAGCCCACCGGCTTTGCTCAACTCGCTCTTTTTAACAAAGTGTAGCCCACCGGCTGAATATGATTTTATAACTCAAAAAATTTAATGCTGCTTTTAGAAATGTAGCCCTCTAGCTGAAATGAAGCCCACTGGCTTTGTTCGACTCGTGCCCTCTAGAAAAGTGTAGCCTACTGGCTGAATCTCATGCTCATGCCCTCAGGCAAGCCCTCTATCTCAACTTATATCTTTTGGCTAGAATTTAACTCATGCTACCCAGTCCCTTGGCCACTGCTTTCACTTGAGTCAGCTATCTCATCAAGCTCAAGGATTTCGCCTTTCAAAGGCTCACCGCTTTTACCACCCACAAAGCTAACCATTTCAACAATGATGCTCAAAACGGTGCGCTGATCCTGGCACCAAATTATGTCTTGACTTTACAATCCCGTTACACGATTGTCCTTCAATAACGGTGATTTCATTCATCACCTCGCTCTCTAGCAAGCATGTACACTCGGTGCCTCTACACATGGGAGTCAAGATCTCAAATTTTGTCTTGAAAATTTTCCAAACAAACCTTTTAAGAGTCAACAACCATGCGTCTGAAGATGCAAAACCACTGACAAGAACAAGTTGCAAATGCCACTACGAACGGTCGAAACATAGGCCTCCTGAAGCAAACCAGTGATAATGCCATAATACGTGCACGACTGCCAATGAAAAACCGTCTCTAAGGCTCAATAGATGAAGATTACATGCCCACAATCTGATACAAGCATTCCACAAGTCCAAACTGTAATAGAGATCCCCATGTAGCCAACAAAGTAACATAATCATGCCAACCCTGCTAGTTAGGAAGCAACCCGTCCACAAATGTAGCATACTTGTTCCACATTGTGCCCATAGTGTAGAAATGCTCACCAAGTCCACAAAGTGATAGGGAAACACCAAGTTAGCAAGGAAACACTAGATGCCACAATGTTGCTAAATTCGCACCCTCAAAAACGGTTGCTGTGTTCAAGGCATCGCTAAAAAATAGCACAATAAGCACGGATACCCTAAGACATCACAAATCAGCTCATGTGGTTCAAACATGACAAGAAAACTAACGGCGGTCTTGTTTAGAGTCTAGGATGTCATATACGTCCCCCAAGATGAGTTTCATGCATAACTTCTTCAAACAGCGGCATCGGGGTCCACGGAAGAATGATATCACAAGATAGACGCATGTCTGCTCTAGATCGAGCTCACCCCAAATGAGTGATCTAGCTATGATACCAACTGTCACGGGCCGACTCCTTTAGAGACACAGCGGATCAACTTTTTGCCCGTGTGGCGCTCAAACTCCATCAAGTTTAAGCCCGCCATAGCTCATTGAGAAATCGAGTGTTAATGATCTCAGCCGTTTGAACATTAGGGCCCAATGCTTTGTCAAGCAAAACAACTTCACAAGGAAGCTCCGTCTTCGCCCGAATGCCACAAGTAGGCCTAACGCCTCAAGTGCACCAAGCATGGCATAAGTCGCGTCATAATGCCAAGCTTACCTCAAGCAAGGTGCTCGCCCAACTTAGGTTTATGTCACCAAGGTGCCTAGCCACATAACAATGTGTTAGCAAAGGCCCTCGACTTAGCCGACAAGCCAACATTGCATGTTGGGTCTTTAATAGCATCTCGAAGTGTCGTAGGGTCAAGCATGCCTCAATAGATGCATATTGGATGGCCACTTGGTCATGCGAAACCCACAAGCCACAGAGGGTTAATCTCTTGCCCACGGCGTAGTTCTCGTGCCAACACGTGTGTTAGATTCCGCCTAAGGCCATTGCGCACCTTAGCGTTGCACACCAACGTGTAGCATGAGTAAGGCAATGTCTCAATCCGTAGCTTGCTTGTAGCATAATGTAGTCCCTCAATGGACTTAATTAATGCATAGCTTGATGCCTTCATTTGATAGCCCACATATGCGGTATCGTCTTCCAACCGCTTAGCTTAAGCCACGGGATCCCCTCGTGCAAGGTTGAACCCAAACCAAGCACTTGAGTTGGCATAAGAGGCCTTTAGTGGTGCCTCGATAGCCCATTCGGTCCAAAACGATTCCCAAAGATGCCATATTGCGGGGCATAATGGAAGTAATGCAGTGAACCTCTCCCTTGAGAGGCACGCGCAGTGCCTACATTATTGCACCGTCCATGGGGCTCCCAAACCCACGTGGAGACTCTAGACACCCCTCTGGATGCCTAAAGCCTGACCTTGAGTTGCCCCAAGGTTGCTCACTTGAAGCCCAGTTTGGGCGGGGAGGTAGGTAGGTAGCACACCTTGCCCCTTATATATGCTTGTTAAGCAATTAACCCTCTGGCAGGAGGAAACATCAATATGTCCGAGAAGTCATAATGATTTTTCATAAATTCCACAAATTGAGAAAAATCATGAAACTTGGTCGGGAAAACATTTCCCCTAAGACCTCTTTCCAGTAAAAATTTCAACTCGAAACTCCTTCATTTGGATGCCCAAACAACACACCAAAAATTTGCACTATTGGCTAGTGTTGCAGGCTGCTACTGCAGCTGGCCACGTGTTGTTGCTACTGCTGCTGCTATTGCTGGTGGCCCGCATGCCTTGGGCTGCTTGGGCCAATGTTAAGTCACGTTAAGGCACTTCCAACGGCCACTCTTGAGTACTAAAATGGCCACACCACCGTGAACGAAACGTCACGGAGTTAGCCTTGCAAGGCAACCCGTGACACAAGGGTAGGGGTGCTGGTAGGGGCATGATAGTTCTGATAGCATCCGTTTCAGCAACATCGGCTATGGGCAGAGACCTTGCACATGATGATTGTAGATTCAATTGGTGGATCTGAAGATGACAATAATAGAATACTTATGTTCTTGACTAAACATTGTTTTGACTATACATTTTTTTTTAAAGTTTGGAATTCTTATTTCTATCATTTTTTTATTAGACTAATTTACTTTTGTGCTTTTTTTTATTGCAGAGCTCAATTCAAAAACAAGTAAAGGCTGTTTTTTTTATTCAATTTGAAAACTTAAGTTTTGACCATTTAGTTGTGTGCAATATTTTCTTTGCTCATCCAAAATAAATTATGATTACATATAAATTGATAAGAAAAGAGTAATGGATAGATCAATTGCATAAGAGTGATTAATTTTGATTGGTGTCAAATTATGTTACTAGGAAGTTGGGGTTCCTGATGTGCAATAAGGCACAACAGGCTGTTGTGAGGCCCATTAAGAGAGTGTCCAGAGTCTTTTTCGATGATCTGAACTGTTTATATTGTAAAATTTGTCAAGTAGAACATTCATGCAAAAAATAAAAATAAATTGGACATCTGTAGCCTCATAATAAGAACACATTTGTTTTTTTTAAAAATAAACAGTTAATATGATTTTAATAATTTTTTAAAAAATAATTAAGATTTGATCATAGGATTACCGATATTTGACTCAAATTAGAGTTGGTAAGACTATCTCGACTCAAATTTATTAAAACAAAGTAGTCACATTTTATGTGACGGGGATTTTTATGTAATTTAATATATTTAATCATAATCAATTAATAACATTATATTAATAGATAAACAAACGCAATTTATGTTATACTTTCAATTTAATATCACCATATAAATAATCTAATCACTCTCACTTAATTTGGATCGAACATGACCTTGATATCAGGGGATTGTTACTCACACCCACATTTTCCCTCTCATTCCACTTTTATTTTATTATCCAAATTTAACTTTTGAACTTCAATTATTTTTTATGCCAAATCAGTTGAAACTCTTTTTCCCCTTAACGTGTTTGTTTTGAAAAGATCCACCTAAACCTCTTATACTATTTGGGAATATTCTCGTGTGCAGTGGTTGCATACTGAAAATAAATTTACACACATAAAATAACAACAATGATTCATCTCCCCTTTTTCCATCACCCCCTTTGATCCCCTCTCTCTCTCATTGGTTGCTTTTTCTTTTTCTTTTTCTTTTTCTTTTTCTTTTTCTTTTTTTTCCTGCTCCTCCAATCACTCCCTGACACATGGCAAAGGGGGTGAGGGGGTGACCCCCAAAAGGGGGTCTCAAGTATTATTCATAAAATAAACATATAATATTTATAGTCTATATCTACAAGTGAAAGAGATAATTTAGAGAAGTGTTAAAAACTCATAATTTAAACTCTTAAATTCACTCAAAGTGTTGTTTTGTTGTTTTATATTTTGTTTTTATATTAATTTTTAAAAAAAATAAAAATAACTATCATATTTAGTTTAATGAAAAATAAGTGGGAGCACTAATTAGTGCTACCACTAATGATATGGCGGTGGGTCTCACTCACTGCCGTAATATTTTTGTGCCTTATTTTTTTTTAGTGATATTTTAAAGCACCATTTTTAATAAGATGTAGCATTGCTGTTAGTTTAACATATGAGTTGTTATAACTATGAAAAATGCTTGGGAGCACTAATTAGTGCTCCCACTAATTAGGTGGCAGTGGGTCCCGTCAGTAATGATGTGATGTTTTGGTCTTGGAGTTGTATTTTTTTTATTTTTTTTTGACTTTTTTAATGCATTAGTGCTATTAGTGGTGATGTTTTTAGTGGGATGAATCATTGTTGTATAACTATATTAAAAGCAAATATAAGTGGTAGGAGTTAGGACAATTCGTATATAAAATTAAATTTAATATAAAAATATGATTATTATAATATTATTATTTTAAAAAAAAAAGAACAAGAAAAGAATAGAAAAAACTTAGTTTGGTGGTGTGTCAATCATTATCTTTAGCACCGAGTAAATATATAATATTACATTATAGTATTATTTTTCAATCAATAATTTTATTTTGCAATGATGGCCATAATATTGTTAAATTAACAAAAATATTTGTCTACTTAATTTATTTATAATTTTTTATTGAGATAACATGACATAAAATAGTGTCACTTTCACTAACAATATGTTTTGAATAAAGTTATAGATACTAGGTCTCGTTTGGCAAGCGATTTTTTTAGTCAAAAAGTTAAAAAATTATTTAAAAAGTCAAAAAGTCAAAAATTCTCTTTTCTTTCTATTTTTTACAAATCTTTCCGTAAAAATTCAAAAAAATATCCTAAACATACTAGTTTTTTTTACATCATATTTTAACTAAAAAGTCAAAAAGTTACTAAAAAAACATGTTTCCAAACGAGACCTTGATATATTAATTAATTTATTAATAGATGATATGCCATAATTTTAAAATTTTAAATTTTTATAATTTATATAATAAATAAAATTTATAATTTTAAAATAATAATATTATAACATATATTAATAAATTAATTAATATATCACTGCGTATATCAATCACTACTGTAACACCACTCTACTTTGGGGTCCATAGTTTAGGGTGTAACTAAATACACTCCGTCAACTTGTTAATTGTCACCATTATTTTTTCTTTTTCGGGCGCAGTGAAAACAAAAACATGTTTGACTTCAACGGCTATCAGCCCCCTTAGCCCCGTGTATAATATATATGCTATATACTTGGTTTTAGAGTAATATTATGCCTAGCCCATAGTTTAGGTTGTGACTAGGGGTTTTTTAGAGAGTTTTAAATAGGTGTATTTTTTGTCCTTTTAAATTAAAAAGTTGAGATTGAAAATATGAATGTTTGGGTTAACTTTTTGACTGTTTATGAAAAAATGTGTATTAAAAAATTGTATAAATTAATGTGTAGGGGAAAATTAGTATTGGGAGTTGTGCAGCCGTAATTGTTGACTTTTGGTGAATAGTGATAACTTTTTAACTTTTTGAGTAACTTCTTAACTTTTTGACTTTTTTGAGACTTCCCAAACTTGGCCTAAACTAAGCCTCTGTCAACTTGTTAATCGTCACCATTCTTTTTTGAAAAAAGATTGAGAGGTTTAATGGGTGTGCGTTAATGAATAATGTTTCGTAATTCAAAACATTGTTGGCCCGAATGACTCGATTACTAAACGACGTTGTTTTAGTTTTTTTATTTTATTTTTCTTATGTTTTGTCTCTGAACAGACGAAAGAAGGAGACAGAAAGAGGAGGAAGACAGAAGAAGAGAAGCAGAAGACAAAGAGAAGGACAAGACAGAAGAAGAGAAGCAGAAGACAGATTTTTTATTTGGGTTTAATTTGGCTCTCTCTCTCTCTCTCTCTCTCTTCTTCACTCCAAAAGCCTCCTTCTTCTCCGACACCCACAATTTGAATCACCGTCGGAGTCCACGACAAACTCTTTCTTTTCCCCCTCTGTTTTGGGTTTGATTGATTTTGTTTGATTTTGTCTGATTTGGTTTGTGGCTGATTGGTTTTGATTTTTGATTTTTGGGTTTGATTGATTTGGGTTTGATTTCTTTTTCCAGATTTTGGGTTTGATTTGTTAGTTTTTCCAGATTTGGGTTTGAGAAATTGAACACAAAAGTAACAAAGATTAATGAAGAAATGGAGAGGGGCCGTTACCAAAAACATCAGAAATGAGAAGGATTGAAAGCTTGGAGTCTTGGGGACCAATGACATAGGTCTTAAGCCCTTCAATCTCTTGGAGATTCCCTGATCCACATGTTGAGCACAAGCTTGGTGGGTTCTCAAAGCACTATGAGGTTGTAGAAAGACAATGAAGATTTGTAGAAGAAGGAGAATAAGAGCAGAAACAGAGGAAGAAAAGGGAGAGAGAAGTTGAAAAGTAAAAAGTCAAGCCACTCGAGCCACCAAAAATCGAGCTACGTAGCATCACTGGTGCTTTAATGGGTGTGCTTTAATGGGTGGAACTTATTTTGTGATGTAATATTTATTACTAATCTTTTTTCTTTTCATTAATTTTATCACATCATTAAAATTCAATTAGAACTCTAAATTTAGAGATCTGTATCATTTTCTTTTTCTTTTTTTGAACTTTTTCAAGCGCAGTGAAAGCAAAAACGTGTTTGACTTCAACGTCTATCATTCCCTTAGAGCATCCTTATCAAGTTCTTCAAAATCATTTTTTAGCTAATAAATTTCAAAAAATCAACTCCATCAAACTCACTTGGAGCTCGTCAAAATTTACGATAGTTACAGTAACTCGTTACAACAAGCGAGGCACTGTTCATCGCTACTTGTGTATTACCGGATATCCGCATGGAAGTTCGGCTGGACGTCCGGCCGGTCAATCGGTTAACAACAAATTTTTTTTTTTTTTGCTTTTTTTAAGAATTATTTGGCTAATAACCTATCAATTTAATAAAAAAAAAGAATGACTAATAAACATAATAAGAAAATAATATTTAATAAGAATAAGTTAGAATAGAGAATTTGATGTAGTAGGTGCTAAAATGTTAAAATGTGACTAGCTAAAATAACAAAATAGCTTTAATTTGACTAAAAATTTGAAGAGATTGGTGTGGATGTTTTTAGCCCTATGTATATATGCTATATACTTGTTTTTAGAGTAATATCATAGAAAATTTTATTTTCACACACTTATTTATATCTGTATACATATTTAATAAAGTATTATTTTAATGATAATTTTATCCTGAAGTAAATTGACTATAATAGATATCAAAACACACCATTAACATTAAATTAAAGTTTTTTTTGTACACATCATTTAAAAATTAAAAAAATTCAGTGCACATCTTTAAGTAAAAAAAAAAATAAACCCTAGTTTTTCCATTATTTCTCATTTCCTCCATTGTTGTTCACTTATTCTATTGACCATTGTTTGCTACACACTGTATAATAATCTATTCCTTACAAAGCAATACTCTCATATTGCTTTACTCTCAAAGTTTATACTCTATTGATTATATCGTTTTGTTATTAGAATTCACCATAATTCTTGATTTTTGTGATGGAAGAGTTGCAAATCAATGAAAATTCAAATTCAAATAACAATATACCTGGTTGCAACAAAAGCAATTATGAAAATGTAAGTTTTTTTGTTCAAAATTTTTTTCATGATTTTAATTCGGTAAACCAGTGTTGAAACATGTTACTTTTTTCGGATATTCATTGCCAAAATTATTAATTCTATTCGAAAATCAAATTTCGAATTTGGATATAAACCAAATTCAGAACTCAACTTTCGAATTTAAGAATTTATTTCGGAAACCAAATTCCGAATTTTTTTACATGTTTCAGAAGTTAAAAATTGAATAAACCTTTTTCATTCGGATAACTAGTACCGAATAAGCAAAATTGAATTGCTTCCAAAAAAAAAAAAAAGAAGAAGAAGAAGAAGAAGAAGAAGAGAATTTATAAAAAATAAGAGATAGATGGAGTTGTATGTTTTTAATGGAGTTTGATACAAAACGATACTATTTCAAGATCTATGTTGATACAAGTTGATACCAATTAATGACTTTTTCGACGTTGACTAGATTGTTGATTAAAGGAATTAGTTTGATATGTAACTAGAAATCAAAGGAGGTAGTTTATTGTATAATCTGAAGATTCATGGAGGAGCGATTTGCTAATTGATTTCTTATAAAAGATGTTGCTGTATTTTCAAGGTAGGTGGAATAAAAAATGAGTCTACACCATTGATTCTTTATGGAACAAATGGTTTAAGTGGTGTGTATACAAGGATGTTAGTTTATGGTATAATTGGAACATGTGAGGTATGAACTGAGGTGTGCATTGAGAAATTATGTACACATAAATAAAAGAGTGTGAAAATAGAATTTTCCTAATATTATGCCTAGTCGGAGAAGTTAGTTATTTTATTTAATTTTTTAATTATTCTAGTTTGATTAAAAGAATTATATTTAAAAAAATTATTTTTTTAATTGATTTGATGGTTGTAAAAAAAAAGATTGAAATGATTATCAATTAAATGTGATATTTTATCTTATTGACTATTTAAACTTATTTTATCTTATTGACTATTTTAATCAATTTTATTTTTATTGATTATTTTAGTCTACATAACACTTTCCAAACAGGGCCAATAATTCATCATGTTAATTTATCATATTATTATTTAGGCAAATGCTAACAAGTGCCCTATGACACTTGCTAATATTGGGAAAGTAAGAAAAAATGCATTAAAAAGTGTAAAAAGATTATAAAATATTTTAAAATTTATAAAAAGTTTATTGAATTTAATAAATGTTTTTGATGAATGTTTTGGAAGGATTTGGGATATAAAATTTTACCCTTTTAGCAGTAAAAAAAATATAATACCCAAAATATTTGGACCGAAAAGTAGGGGTGAGTGTTGTGCTATGTTGGTTGTACTGTGTTGATTGTATTTATGTCATGTTATTTTGAATTTATTTCAGAATTATCTTAACACTAACTCTATTTTTTACCACTACTTTTTTTTTTTTTTTTTTTTTGGCGTCGTGTTATTTTTTGTTTGTATTTGGTTAATATTTTGTTAATGTGTCATGTTAAAAAATTTTATCATTAATTAAAAATACCAAATATATCGCAAAATTAATTTTTTCTTAACAAATGAAATTTAATGACACTAAATTATTCAAGAAATTAAATCTAATTTTGTGTACGGTGTAAATCATCATATTGTGTTGAAAATTCTCACCATCTCTCTCTCTCACACGCGCGCGCGCACACACACAATATTTAAAAAGAATATGTAAATTACCAAGTGAGCAAAAAAAAGCAGAATGATTTTAAAAAAATGCTACATACAAATGAAATTTTTATTTTTTATTTATTATCTGACACACATACAAATTCTACTTGTATTTATTGAGTAATTCTATGAGTACTTAATTTTTTTAGTTACTATTTTACTTCCCTCTCACATAAGTTATGGGACACACATCAGACATCTTATGAGTCCTATACCCATGTTATTAGCGTAAACTTTAATTGTTTAACAACTTCTAAATAAGTCACATTTTTTTAAAAAAAATTTGTTTTATCATTAGTGACTTTTTTTTTTCTTTTCAAAATTATGTCAAATTTTTTTTTTTTTTTTTTTTTTAACTTTTTCTGCCCGTCTTGTGAAGACAAATATAAAAATTATATTTTTTTGAAAGGTCTAAAAAAATAAAAGGCCAAAATATTAAAAAAAAAAAAGTCTAATTTCTTTTTTTCTTATTTTGTATTTTGTATGTTTTTTGAAATTTAAAAAAAAAAAAAATCAGTTCATCTCATCGAATAGAATTTAGAAACCAATTTTTTCATTATTTGAAAAAAAATTTTGTTCAATAAGAAAATAAGCCACCAAAAAAGTAAATTTCAAACACCCAAAAAATATAAGATTAATACATGGGTCAATGACACCGACCTCTCTAAAGGTTTTAATAAGTTTTATAGTTTTGATATAATTACACTAACTATCCGTTAGTAAGGTTGGATCAAAACAAATTGAGAGGACGCGAAAATACAAAAATAAATAATATAAAATATATTTTCGTGTAAAAATATGACAATATCATTTTTATTTTATACAACTAACTAATTATTGATGGAAAAAAACTTAAATATTATGAGTTAAAATTTTTAAAATATATATATATAATTATATTAAAATTAAAAAAATTATTGTTATTTTTTTAAATTTCAAATAAGTTCAATGTAATTTAAGAGTTCGTTTGGGATGTGAATTAGCTTTTTAGCTTTTTGACTATTTTAGTCTAAGGTTAAAAAATCTTATTTGTGATAGTTTTTTTTGATTTTTTAAATTTTTGTAAAAAAAATAAAATAATTATGAATTAATTGTAATATTTTATTAAAATATTTTTTTTTTATATGACTATTTTAACTCCAATATTCTTCCCCAAATATTCCTCCCCAACAAGCTCTCAATGTATAGAATAAAAACACATTTGCTTTGATTGGTGCTCTCGTTTCAGCCACAATAACGATATCACAATAAAGTAACACATTTCCGCCCGCACACAGGAGTACTCCCAAGCTAGCATTGTAAAAGGTAGAATTATTAGAGCTGAGCAAAGATTTTGTGAAATCCGTAATTCGGTTTAGTCCAGTCCAATTTGATAGGTTTGGATTGATTTTTTGAATTTGTGGTTCGGTTCTGGATTGAAAAATTAAAAGTCCGTAGTCCACGGATTGATTCCGGATTAAATCCCACGGTTCCGGATTGGAACCAATTCGGACCGTATGTAAATAGTCTATATTTTTGTTATACATCCTCGCTCATAGTATCTTCTCTTATTCTATATAAAACCTAAACTCAAACCTAAACCCGTATAATATCTTCTTTTATTACTTTTGTTTGTTAATTTTTAGTTTTAATTTATAATGATCTAAATTTTTATGATGAAACCAATTTTCTTAGGGTTGTTTAAATTTTATAACAGTATGTCGCTATTATAAAAAAATATGTTGCTATTGTGGAACTAATATAGCGCTATGTTTATATTTTTATGAAATTAAAGTGTTATATATATATATTTTTGTTATTTAATTATATGAATCCGTGATCCTAAACCGATCCAATCCGTGTTTAAATGGATTGGTTCGGATTGGTTCCATGATTTAAACGGATTGGATTGGTTTCAATTTTTTAGGAACCGTAGATAACGAATTGGTCCTAGTTTTACCCCAATCTGCTCCAATCCGGACCATGCTCACCCCTAAGAATTATATCGCAGTGGTACCCCCCAAAAAAAAAGGATCACAAATATAGAGGGGTGTAAGTCATATTTACATTTTTACAATCGTTCACTTATATTTTATCATAGAATTAATGTTCCATTCGTGTTATGTATGGATTGTATTTATAATTATTTGTATATATATAATTTGTGATTTTTAAATATTTTTTTCTTATACAAAAAAAAGAATATAACAAATGCAGCATATCTTCAATTAATTATTTTATGTTTGTTTTTATTCAAAATTTAAAAATAATGTACATGCAAAATTTATAACTAAATTAAGAAAAAAATTATTTGTAACGACATTTTTTACTTCTATATAAATACTTAAAAAAATAAATCAAAAAAAAAGTAGTCAATATAAATATTACACATTAAGTAAAAAAATGTGGTTAGCAATTATGTTTACATAAGTATACTATAGTTTTAATTTCAAATTAAAAAAAAAAAATTTATTTTAAAAGCATTTTATTTAACTAGTACCAAATAGAATTTTCTTAGCAAAAAGGAAAGTTATAGAATTTTGTTGCAAATTTTCAAATGTCTATTGCTAAATATTCTATTTTACTTGTTGTTTGTTTGCTTGCTTTCGGAGTTTTGATATTTGATCTTTGCTCCACATTCATCGTATTGTTTTATTTATTTTTCTTTTTTTTTGTTTAATTTTCGTATAATACTTCTTTCAGGGTGCAACTCTGAGTATATTAGTGAAAACATCATACACTTTAAATGCATAAAATTACAATGTATAGAAAAGAAGTAAGTAATTGCCCAAAATTAAAACTACTTTAAGAAAAAAATAAAAACAAAAATGAAATTGTTTGAAATAGAAAATTATTTATTTATTTATTTATTAATTTTTAAAAATAAACTTTTAAAGAAAATAAAGAAAACTATATAAAAAAATACATAAACTAAACATAATATATAATACAAAAAATAAATGAATTATAAGATTTTCAAGAAGTGAGTCTCATAAACAAATTTTGTAAAATCTTATCCATTCATATACTTTGTGTATATTTTTTTGTACTTTTAATACTGAGAATGACATTGAAATAGTTTGCACTTTTTGCATTAGGTCCATCTAATAGCTTTAGCAAGTATATATGTAATAAATTTCATAACACAAAATACAAACAAATGTGAGACAAAGTATCTAAAAAAAATGAAAGCAACGTCCAATGATGATATAGAAGCACATTTGACATTTTAATTGGAGGTATAACCAGCTAAATCATCATAGAAGAGGAAGACAACATTTATTACAACAATTACATAACTCAATATATAATTTTAATGTCTCCCACTCTTCCACACGTCCAATTCTCTATCAATATTAAAATGAATGCATGAACTCAAAAAATAAAACATTTGAGAAAACAAAGAGATGTGATCTCAGACCTTTCAATTGCTGAATTCTATTAATTAATAGTTATTAGATTTCAATGATCGAATTTCTAATATTTGTTAACCATTACAGTTGAGTTCTTTAATTTCATCTATATTCACTTAATAATTTGAGAGTGGAAAAGTGTCCAGCCTTTACACAAATACTTGTCACATTTTTTTAGCATTATTAATGAAATGTACAGTGTAATTTTTTTTCACAATTGCAACATGTTATTTTTTTAATAAGAATTTATATTTTTTTTGGATATTTTTTAATATACAAATTATTTTTTGTAGTGTAATTTTTTTTTTTTCCCAGCAATTGAAACTTGTTATTTTTTAATAAGAATTTATATTTGTTTTAGATTTTTTTAATATAAAAATTATTTTCTTTAAAATTTTAATGAAACGCACATTATATATATATATATATTTTGCAATTGCAACATGTTATTTTTTCTTAATAAGAATTTATATATGTTTTACATATTTTTTTAATATATAAATTATTTTTTTTTAAATTTTTTATAAAAATAATTTAACAATTCTATCATTAATTATAGTGTATGAAAAAAGTTGAAAATGATACGACAATAGGTATAAAAAAAGTCAAAAAGAATTTATGAATTAGGAAAGGTCAGCAAATATGAGATTCAAAAAATTAAAAAATTAATATTAGAATATTAAAACTTTCACAAATAGTATGAGTTAAGAACTCCATTTTTTTTGGTATAATATATTAATTCATATGTACCTTACATGTTTTTGCAATGATTTATTTATTTATTTCACTGTTTTGAAATTCCCCCTTATAAAAATCACATGATTCCACATATCCAAACCAAAACAAACTTCCTATCAATGCTCATTCAAAACAATTACTTTTCCCAACGAAGCTTCCCGGAAGCTGCCCTAGCCATGGCTTCTCTCTCTTCTCGCCCTCCATTTAACCTCCCTCATCTTCCTCTCGCTTTCCCAGAGAAACCTCTCCACTCTCTCTCTCTCTCTCTCTCTCTCTCTCTCGCATTTTTTATTTCCCATTTGATTTGGAACTATGAAGCTAGTTACCAACATCAACCCCAAAAGACTCTTCAGGTCAAAGAAGAGCCGGTCGGTCTCACGATCCGACCCGTTATCGTTCAGCTCCGATTCCTCCTCCTCCGAGTCCTCAACCTCCGGGTCGCTCCACCACCGCAAATCCGAACCCGAAAAGGAGACTCCGACTAGCGTTTTGCCTTCGAAATCATCGGACATCTCATGCGATTGGTCCGAAATCTGCTTCGAGTTCGTTCAAACCTTCAAGATGATCGATAAAGACGGTGATGGAAAGATCACGAGCAAGGAGCTCGAGGCTTTGCTCAGCCGACTCGGCCTAGTCGGCGCCGAGCCACCGACCGAGGAGGAACTGAAGTTGATGCTCAGCGATGTTGATAAGGACGGTGATGGATGTATCAGCTTGGAGGAATTCGGCGCGATCAGCTCGGCGTTCGAGTCGCCCGCTTGCGACTCGGAGCTGCGAGAGGCGTTCGATTTCTTTGACAGTGATCACGACGGTCGGATCACGGCGGAGGAGCTCCACGCGGTGTTCGCCGCAATCGGAGACGAGCAGTGCACGTTAGAGGACTGCCGGCGCATGATAAGCGGGGTAGATAAGAACAGGGATGGGTTTGTGTGCTTCGGGGACTTCGCACGTATGATGGAGCAGCAGAGATGATCGCCGTATGTTTTGGTTTGGTGATCATCATCGTCTAAGATGTTCCTGATGTTGAGAAAAAGTCTTCAATTGATTTTTTTACTTTTTTGGGTGTGTGGTTGTTGTGTGTCTGTGTTTTTAAGGGGTGAGATTAGCTTAGAAACGTCGGATCAAAAGGGATCGACCAATTGGACGTATTGGATTAGTTTATCTTTATTATGAAAAGTGGAACAAATTGTAATGCTTTTCTTCTTCGTGTACATGGGGAAAATTCCAAGTCAGTGTACAACTTGAAAGATAAGAAAAATAGTTGAATGGTGCTCTATTATTAATATAAATCAGTGATCAATATTATTAATATTAATAATTGTTGGAATTATTATTAATTCCAAGTCAGTGGTTTTTTTAATGGTATGAATAATTGTTGTAAAGATAATTATAAATCAATGATTAATATTATTAATATTAATAAAAGTTTATTGTATTTTATGTTTTAAGACCATGTTTGGCAATTTTTACTTTTAAATTAAGGGTAAATTACAAACATAGGATTGGTGAAAATATAGATTTTTCTTAAGATTTGAGAAATTACATCCCGTCTTTTGAGATTTATATTTTCATAATAAATTATTCCTTGATGTTTTTATTTTCATACAGATTCTCTCTTAATTTGTTATGTAAATTTGACTCTCAAAGAGTAATTTATAATTTCTCAAATTTTAAGAGGAATCTGTATTTTCATCAAATTTTGAGGGGTGTTTGTAATTTTCCCTTTAATTAAAAAGTTAAAAAATTATTATATTATTTTTTATTTTTTTACATATATTTTTATAAAAATTTAAAAAATTATTAAGATAATCTATTTTAAATTATTTTATTCCGTCAACTATTAATGAAATTTATTAAATTATTTAAATATATAAATTATATTTTATTCAATTTTTAAACTATTAATTTAAGCTATTAAAATTTTAAAATATTTAATTCAAGAGCCCTTGATAATAAATTTAAAATTAAATTTTATTTAGGTGTCGTTTCAAGAGTGTTGATTTTTTGATTTTTTAAATTTTTTTGACTATTTTGGTAGGAGTTAAAAAGTTTGGTTTGTGAGGGATTTTTTAACTTTTTGATTTTTTTTGAGAGAAAAGTGTAATAATTAGAGATTAGATGTGATATTTTATTTTTTCTAGTTAAAATAATCTATTTTGTCTTTTTATAACTAAAATAGTAATAAAAAAAAAAAACTCCAAATAAGTCTTTCCAAACGGAGCTTTAGTCAAAATCCACTCTAATTTTATTTTACTTTTTTTTTTACGGTGGAAACAAGCCAAATCCCCCTCTCTTCGTCACCTCCGGCGATCTGGATTTCTCTCCTCTCTCTCTCTCTCTCTCTCTCTCTCTCTCTCTCTCCTCGCTGACGGTAAGCTCCGCTCTCCGATCAAGCTCTTGTAATGCACTGATATCACATGGCACTCACATCCGATTGCTTTGCAGTGATGGTCGAAATCGCCAAACTCATCGAAGTCGTCTTCGAGAGCGATCTCTCTCCCAGAGACTTCGCTCCGATTCGTTGCTCAAGCTAGGGTTTGAGATATCCTTCACGGCGGCCGTCACTGCTGAGTCGGAGGCAGATCTGAGGGTGTACGACGAGTCCAGATCTGGACTCCTTCATGAAGAGTTGTATTAGCTGTGTTCTATACAATCCTTGTATTTATATGTATCTTTGTGATTTCTTTGTGTTGAGGAACACTGTTTTTGTTTATCTGTGTGTGTGTGTGTGTGTGTGTGTGTGTGTGTGTGTGAGAGAGAGAGAGAGAAATGGAGGCAGCCAATATCGATTGGAAAAGCATATTGTTGAATTCAATGTATAGAGAAAGAGAGAAAGAGAATAAATTGTATGTATTATGATTGATATAATCTGTATTGAATGTTGTATATATTACAAATGGTGAGGGGCACCTTATATAGGAGAGGATTACAAACCTAAATAGGAAAGTGGCCGAAAGCAGCCGAACACTAACTTAAAGTAATGTATAATAAAGACAAGTACTGACCTACTAACATCATTACAAGCACTAATATACACTAACAGTCCCCCTCAAACTCAAGGAGGATAAACATTAACCAACTTGAGTTTGGAGAAAGTAACAAAATAGAAAAAATAAAATTAAATAAAATAGGATAGGAGACACTGTATGGTCGTGTCAGACCGTTGGTGAAGACACTGCATGGTCGTGTTGGACCGTTGTAGCAGCTAACCGGAATCAATGTTGGGACAGTTTACGGAGTCTTGCCGGACTCATGTAGAAGCTAACCGGAATCAATGTCGGGACAGTTTACAGAGTCTTGCCGGACCCCTGTAGAAGCTAACCGGAATCCATGTCGAGACAGTTTACGAAGTCTTGCCGGACCCATGTAGAAGCTAACCGGAATCATTGTCGGGACAGTTTACAGAGTCTTGCCGGACCCCTGTAGAAAATACACTGTATGATTGTGTATATAGGCAGCCCAAAAGAGATACATGTATATATATATCGAGCCCTTAAAAGTTGCGCCCTCAAAAGGCGTGCCCAATCTATCAAAAGGCGTGCTCGACAGAAATCTTCGAGCGGTGAGCCATCAAAAGGCGCACCGGATACGCGGCGATGCACGTGCCCTGTCTTGGCTTGTGCGCCCGGTTTGTCGTCTGGTATCGAGAAGCGCGCAATGCGCATGTCTGCCTTGGCTATTTAAACCAAGGCTGAGGCATTGCAAAACAAATTAGCTGAAACCTCTTCGTTCGCAAACACTCTACAACCAACCCTTCTTCTGCAGCTGACCCTTTCTGACATTACCAGTCTGAAATCTCTGCTTCTCTGAAACACTCTGCAACCCTGCTTGTGCTGCATATCGGATATGGCCTCTTCTTCCCGTTTAGCAACCCAGAACATGGCCTTTTCTTCCCGTGGTATGCTCACTCTCTTTCCAGACCTCAACGAGTCCACGAGAGAGATAACCGGTGCGGTTGCCTTGGAACCTCAACCAAACGCCCCTGGATCAAGCGCCCCTGGTTTTGCGCCGTTGAACTTTCCGATGTTGTCAATTGAGCAGATAATGGCTGCTCAATCTGATATTGAGGCTAATTATTATACATTGAAGGCATGTGTTGAGACCATGACTGCGGTCACAAACTTGTCGCACCGGCTTCAGAGTAGGACAACTGAGGTGCAGCAGTTAAACGCCCAATTGGCTCTGCTCCAGCGCATGTATAAGGATGCGCGAGCAGAGATATGTGTGCTGAAGACAGAAAATAAGGAGCTGAAGCGGAAGGCCACCGTTATGCTCAGATTCGGAGGTCCGCCATATGTGGCATTTGAGAAGCAACGGGAAGTGAACGGGCTCGGCGGCGTGAGAAACACGGAGGCAGTGCCGGTAAGGGACACCCAAGAGAAAAGCAAGAAGAAGAGACCGGCAGCAGAGTAGAGAAGAAAAATCCCGCTGTGGATGTGATTATTTTGTTTTTGTTTTTGTTTTTGGTTTGTTTGTTTGTTTTTTTTTTTTTTTTTTGTTTTTTTTTGTTTTTTTTTTTTTTGGTGTAAAATTGGTGATCGGGGTGGATCCCCGACATAAAGAAATGACAAGTTTATGAAATGTTTTTGGTGTTGTTTTGTTTAATAATAAAAATAAAATAAAATAAAACAATGGATAAAGAAAATAGATTGGAAAAGCATATATGTGTGTGTGTGTAAAATGGAGGCAGCCAATATCGATTGAAAAAGCATATATTCGTATTTGAAGAGGACGATCTGTATGAGCACATTAATGCTCCAAAATGGTTAGATTTCTACGATCCACATCAATCTGTTGATGACGAAGTTTGGTTCTACAGACCTGATATTAAGCCAATCCACTTCCGAGGCCGAGAGAGAGAGCTTCGGGCCGACGCCGACAATGACGGCGATGGAGGAGGCGGAGCTCGCCATGCCTCGCATCTTGTGATTGTTGGTTGTGTGTGTGTGTGTGTGTGTGTGTGTGTGTGTGTGTGTGTGTGAGAGAGAGAGATAAGGTGATGAGATAGAAGCACATGGCCGGGTAGATAGACAGATAGAGAGAGAAGCCATTATGTTTGGTTTGACAGAGTGTAAAAATGACCGTGGTCCAAAGTAGGCCCGGCCTGTTTAGACATGGATTCGAGTTCAGTCGGAGATCTTAGATTTGGGTTACCATTTTGAAATCCGATTTGCCCACTCAAGGCTCAATCCGTCCGAGGTCTATTGACTTTTTTTAGTAACAAATAATAAAATTCGGTAAAATTTTTAAAAAAAAAAAAAAACTTTGTTCAGACCCACCAAAGTCTAGTCCAACCTGAGCTCAAGCCCAGGTCCATCGGCTCACCCAAGACCCAAATGCTCCCTGAGCTTAGGCCTAATTTTCTGAGGCTCGACATAGGTCAGGTTGGGCCAAATTTATACCTCAATATATATATATAGAGAGAGAAGGTTCAACAATGGGACAATTTGGGAAGCTAGCTTTTAGTTTTTAACTTATTTTGGATTCCATCACCTCTCATATTTTTTACATACAAAAGGATAAAAAAGTTAAAAAAGTCAAAAAGTCAATTTTTAATCAACTTCCAAATCACCCTAGATGGGTTCAAAAAAATAAAATAAAATTTGAGCATAAAAAAATTGAAGTAGATAGGTTCAAAAATTAAACAGCTGGATTAAAAATAAGCTTGTATTTCGATGGATAGGGTTTTGTTTAGCTTGGTATTTTAACATATAGAAAAAAAAATTAAACAAATAGAAATTTCATATAGATAGAATTAATTTCAACAGATAGAAAATTCACACAGATAGAATTAATTTCAAAATATTAGTGTTAATTAAAAATTAAAAGGATAAAATTGAAAATAAGATGTTTTCCAAATTAATAAAATGAATTTCTCACGAATATTTTACAAAGAGTGGATTTCTCACCCAAAAAAATATTCATAAGACCTAATGTCTTATATAGTCTCTTTATGTTAGATTTTTCAATAAGTTTCTCCCAATTCAAAATTATTAGTCACTAATAGTATTATAAAAATACAATATAAGTTTATAAATATTATAAATTAGTAAAATATTTATCTACTTAAAATTTTATTTTTAAAAAATCTTAATTTTTTGTGTGTGTGTGAAAAGTGAAAATCAATTATTATGGTGATTTTTTTTACAAGGATAAAAATAATTATTTATAGGGTAAATTATACTGACACCTTCTGAGATTTACGTTTATTACAGTTTCTCCCCTTATATTTGAGAAATTACACTGACCTCCTTGTTAATTTAATTTTATGTATGATGATCATTACGGTGAGGGGGGAACTGTTACGAAATTTCAAACCTCAGAGAGTAATTTGTAATGAAACTTTAAACCTCAGGGAGGGGGATGTAATTTCCAAAAGGTGAGGAGAGAACTGTAATAAACATAAATCTCAGGGAGTGTCAATGTAATTTACCCTTATTTATATTATTTTTTACTTATCTCTTATAAAGGTCACATGCCTTTATTTAATATTTTATGTTAGATTTCGTTTATAATTTTTAATTGATTGTTTTTAAATTTTTTGCTAAGCTCTTTTAATTATTTAATTAATGTATTATTTTGTCCTATTATTATTTGTAGCGAAGTGCTATTATTTAAATTATCAAATTCTATTTATTCAATATATCTATTATTCATATAATTTTATTGGCAATAATGAGAAATTAGACTCTAATATTAATTTAAACACAATGAAATAAAACAATTTTAATAAAGAAAAAATTTAAGATTTTTTTTTTTGGTAATAAAATCTTAATTGGATAGATTTTTTACTAATTTATGATACTTATGGGGATATGTATTTTATTTTTGTAATGATTTTAGGGACTAAATAGATTAGAATTAAATATTTTAGAGACTTTAGAGACTTAATGAATTCAATTAATTGTTTAAAAACTAAATAGAATTTGATTTATATATTTTAAGAATTGAGCAAATTCAAGCGATATTTGAAAGACTAAGTACACAACTTGACTATAATTTAGGAATAGAAAGTATAATAAACCCGATTAATAATTAAAATTACGAAAAATTTCATACATATGTAATATTTTTTTTGAACATTCCACTAGAAATTACACCTTAAAAATTTGCTTAAAATACGAATCGCCGTTATGGAAATTACATTCCACCTCTTAGGGTTTTCAATTTCATAACGAATGACCCTTTTATTAACAAATCAACAAGTCAATTAACAATTTTTAATGATATTATAAATTTATTTTAATTAATAATTCAAGTAATTTTATTATTGTATAAAAGAACTATTAGAATTTTTATTTTTTCAATTTATTCTATTAAATAAAAAATTCTGATAAGGAATATTTATAATTTTTTAAATCACAAAAGATAATGTATATTTTAAACAAAATTTAAAAAGGGTATTTGTAATTTCTCCTAATCTTTTATACAACGTGGGATCTGCGTACTATATTTATATAATTTGAATACTTCATGTTATTGGACTCAGGATGAATCAGATTTGGGATGACCTAAATAAGTTTATTTTTTGTCTTTTTATGAAAAGATGTGTAGAAGAGTAGAGAAGTGATATGATGAAAAAAAGATAAAAAGATAAAAAGATGGATTATTTTTGGGTTTGAGGACTAGTTCGACAATATTACTTTTAATTTAAAAATTAAAAAATTATTAAAAAAATTAAAAAGTTAACAACTTATATAAAAAAGTCAAAATTTACTTCTCTCTACATTTTATACATTTTTTCGTAAAAAATTAAAAAATCATTTCAAACATATTAGTTTTTAACATCATATTTTAGTAAAAAAAACTAAAAAATTACTAAAAAAATATATTCCCAAATACGGCCTGAATCGTTCAAATTTAGGTTTATAAGTTAATAAAATTTAAGTTTAACTTATTTACATAATAAGTAAATGAAATTTTAATATGCTATAAATGAGTTTTTAATAAGATAAATATAAATTAAATTCAAATAATTTTTATAACATAATTTTTTGAAGTCGAATAGTAAATTCAACTACACCAGCTAATACAACTGAAATCTGAGATGGATCTATCAACAAAAAGAAGGAAAATGATCGAGAGCTCGAAAAAGACGGCTCGAATTGGCTCGAAAACCCCAAAACGACGTCGTTTTGGGGTTTTCGTTTTTTTTTTTTTTTTTTTTCCTTCCATTTCTGCCATTTTCGTTGCAGAGGCGAGGGAGAAGAGGGAGAGGGAGAGGGAGAGAAAAAGAAGAGAGGGAAGAGGTCGTTGCGCAGCTCGCCTCCGGTCGTCCGCCGGCCCGTCGCAGCTCGCAGCTCCGCCGTCGCAGCTCTGCCCCGATCGCAGCTCGCAGCTCCGCCCCTCGTCGGCTCTGCCCCGATCGCGTCGCCTCCGCCGCCTCCTCCTCCCCTCCCCTCCCCCTCCCCCTCCCCCTCCATTTTTTAGGCCCCCTCCAGTCCCCTCCTCCTCTCGTCTTCTCTCCTCTCCCCTCCCCTCCCCCTCCATTTCTGCGTCTGAAAACAAAAAAAAAAAAATTCGAGCCGTTCGAGCTACGTAGCTTTCGAGCTACGTAGCATGGTCCCAAAAAGAAATGGATAGCTTATCTTGAGAATCCAAATCATTTATCTTCTAGGTAGGTCAGAATGATAAATCATCATGTAAAAGTTTAGTTGATTAAATGGGCTGCGGTTCATTTATCATCTCAATATAAGAGAATTTGAAAGATTCACAGAGCCCATCATAAGGTTTATTTCGATGATTTAAACTGTTTATTTTTTAAAATTTGTTGAGTAAAATATTTATACAAAAAATCAAGATCATCAGAAATTAGTAGTTATATGTTTGAATCAAATTTATATTACAAAAGATAGACGGCTATTTTTGAAATTATATTTATTGACTATTTTTTTTAAAACAAATATGATTCAAATATATATCTACCAACGTTTAGTCATTTTTATTTTTTGCATGAATATTATTCTTAATGAGTCTAAAAAAGCGACGGTTTAAATTACTGAAATCAACTCAAAAATGGGCCTACCAAGCCTAAACACTCTCAAATTAAGATGACAACTTAAAAAAAATCAAACCCTAATTAAATCTCTATTGTTAACATGATTAGATCATAAAATCATGTAGATAAAAATAGATGGTTTTTTTATTTTTTTTTAATTATATTATTTATTTTTTTTATTTTTTATATAATTATATGATTATTGATATTCGATCAATTTATTATTATTATTATTATTTTTATATTATTTTATACTTTAAGGCCTGGTTTGGGATAGATGAAAAAAGTCAAAAAGTCAAAAAATTACTCAAAAAATTAAAAAGTTATCACTATTTTAAAAAAATATAAAAAAAATTACTTCTACACTTAATTATTACAATGGGTGCCTGTCTCCTCACAGACTTTGTTGACTTTTTTGAAAAAATTACACAGGCGGGGTGCACAAACAACACGGTGCTGTTCGGCTTGTGGGAACTCATCACGGGTCCCGTTTTGATAATCTGAACCGTCAATGTGTAGAACTCGTCGAATACTAGATGTCTGTAAAAAATCACATTGATCGGATATCGCTAACTATATGATCAACTTAGTTTTGTATAAAAAAATGGATGGCGTTGTAGTTAACGGTTGACAAAAGACTAATACGATCAGATAACTATCGATATCCGATCAATGTGATTTTTTACAAACATATAGTACTCAACGAGGTCTATACATTGCACGATTCCGATTAGCAACACCATCCAATTCAAGCCCGAAAAGAAGGCAACTATTTCCTACCTCCTACTCAACCTACTACTATGCCTAGATTGTACGGGCCGTACTATCTACTTCATTAAAACTTCTGCTGTACACTTATTTATACAATTTTTTAATACACTTTTTTTCATAAAAAGTCAAAAAATTAACCAAAACATCTATTTTTTTTCCCCCTCAACTTTTAGTCCAAAAAGATAAAAAGTACATTTATTTAGGACATCTTAAACAATCCAATTATATAATTATAAATGTTCAATCGACCTCCTCCCCCTTCTTCTTTCTTTCTCCTTTCTTTTTTTTTTTTCATTAACGAAGAATTGATCATATTATTGAAATGCGCACAAAAAAGGCCCGCAACAAGCGAACTGAGAGGGTAATTTATATTTGAATTGGGCCGACCTAAGATAATGGGCCGTTTTATGGGCTGTGTTAAGATGGGCTGCGGACAAGAAGTAGTCCGGTCCAATATGAGAAGCTTGCCACTAGGCGAAGTAGAGGGCTTAGTTCAGACACCGCTATTGGGCTAGCTCGGTCCGGAGTATGGTTAAGTCACCGAGTAGAGGAAGTTAGCTCGGTCACGCCATTCGGGACCGAGGTATGATGACTTTGTACAGTAAAGCCTAGCTCTGATTAGCCCGGTCCAAGCTTGTTACGGATAGCTTGGTCTCACCAGATAAAACCGAGGTACAAGTTGTGAAGATAGAACCGAGCTAGATACAGTTCGGTCGTTTCTACCCGTTTAGTATGGCAGTGTTATCTCGGTCGTATGGTTGACCTACCGAGGTAAAACCATCTCACTTGATTTAAGCAGTGAGGGGAGTGTTAAAGAATAAGCATTGTCTTTCAGGAGTATGAATCCTAGGAGGACTTTGCATGGAGGAGTAAAAGTCCTACTAGGATTGTGTCACACAAAACCTATAAAAGCTCACAAACATCACCTATGGAGAGGTAACGCAACTTTGATTCCCGAATATACAGAGCTTTTGTCTATTTGTCTAGTTTGCTGACTTAGGCATCGGAGAGGTTTCCGACACACACCCGCCGGCTAGCTCACGTTTGTATTTTCAAGTAGTAGAACGACGTCGTATGGAGGAGCGCAGACTTGATCAACAGGATTATACGAGAAGGTTTATTTCTTTCCCGTACAATTGGCGCCGTATGTGGGAATTCAGACAAGAACAAAACCTCTTGATCAAGCTTTTCCTCTTAAGAATCAATGGCGCACAACGAAGATTTACCACAGTCCGCCATCGACGGACAAACACCAGAAGGGGGTGCAAGGCGCGAAGGTCTACCTCTCGTCCCTCCTATGGCGAAGTTGGAGCCACAACAACAGAATCCCAGGAGGGATAGAAGGGGAAGAAGGCGGACCAACAGCCCTCGTCACTCTCGTTCACAGAGTCTAGAGAGACAACGGCGAAGGATTGATCCTCAAACTCTGGAGGACCGTGTGAAGGAGCAAGACGAACTAATACGACGGATGGCGGCGGACATGGAGTCCATGAAGCGTCAGATAAAGGGAAAAGAAGTGGCGACAGGAGAGGGACGCAAAGGCAAGACGCCCCCTCGCCGCTCGGAAGATCGTAGTAGATATACCACGCCATCCCAAGCAGAGAGTAAAAGCCTCAGGATAGGCGACACTCAATCCAGAACCTCCAGAACTCGTCACTCCAAGACTGAAAGGACGAGATCTGAGAGGTCGTACACTGAAGGAAGCACCTATTGGCCTTCACATACGCACCAAACAAGATCCAGACAGACAGAGTTGCCCAGATCGTCCGACCTACGAACCGTACTAAAAGAGAAGACATGATGGAAGGAGGACGCCAGGGCACGCGATCCGCATAGGGTCTCTGCCTTACAGCGGTTGGCTCCTCGGACGCACGGAAGCGTCGAGGTTGGAATGCCAATACCGCGCCCTGCCTACGAACCAACGGACAAGGCACTGGCAAGGCCGCAGACCTCACCGTTCGTTCCGGCAATAGAGAACGCACCCCTACCATCAGGCTTCCTTTAGCCCAAATTTACTATATATGAGGGGAAGACGGACCCCTACTCACACTTGAGCCACTTGAGCCAGGTTATGGCTGTATACCGGCGAAACGAGACCTTGATGTGCATCCTCTTCCCATCTAGCCTTGGTGACCTAGGCTTGACTTGGTTCGAGAAACTTCCAGAAGGCAGCATAGCCTCTTGGGCGCAATTGGCGGAGGCGTTCGTAACAAGGTTCCGAACAAACACTAAAACCCCGGTGGAGATCGACCAGCTACTTTCCATCGACATGGGCGACAAAGAGACCCTAAGATCCTATAACATTTGCTACTGGGAGACCTTCAATCAGATTGGGGACTGCCCCACCAATCTCGCCATTGCACAGTACAAAAGAGGCCTTCCAGTCGGGAACAGACTAAGGGACTCAATCACCATGACACCGCCCCTCACCATGGAAGCCCTGATGGAAAGAGTGCATCAGCACATTAGGATGGAGGAGGATGGCGCACGTGCCAAAGCAAAATCTGGCACGACCACAGTACCAGAGAAGAAGGCCTCCGCAAAAGTCAACACGGTAGATCGTCCGAACAGAAACGGACTTGGCAGGCGAGACAACGGAGAGGACCAGGATAAAAGATGGTTGAGAGTCCGCACTGCCATAACCACGGTCTTCAAGAAACCGATCTACCGAATTCTAAGTGAAATAAGAGACGAGCCTTTCGTCAGATGGCCTGCCAAGCTAGGAGAGGCCCAGAAGGACTACGACGAGAGGTCGCGGTGCACCTTCCATAAAGAAAAGGGACACCGCACTGAAAATTGCACGCCATTAAGACAGCACTTGGAAGAGTTGGTGGCAGCATGTCACTGGGACAAATACATTGAAGGAAGGACACAACCAGCCCCCCAGGATCATAATAACCCCAATGGGATGCCGATCGACGCACCACCCCAAGGCACTATCAATGTGATACATGGAGTCTTCGAACCTGAGCGTGTATGCGAGCTCAGAGGATCAATCAAGAAGGCTGAGCACTTAAGAGAGGTACTAAGTGCCCAACCTGCCATCAAGAAGGGGAAGACAGAGGCCACGAACGTCATGTCTTTTTTGGATAAAGATTTGGCAAGGATATATTGCCCTCACAATGATGCCCTGGTCGTCACTCTCCGAGTCAAGGATTTTGATGTTAAGCGGATTCTGATTGACCAGGGTAGTTCATGTGAAATCATGTACTACGAAACATTTAAACAATTGAAGCTACAAGACAAAGACTTGGCACCTGCCGTATCTCCCCTAATTGGATTCAACTCCATACCAGAATGGCCCGTCGGCAAAATAATCCTCCCAGTCAAGGCAGGAAGCGTGACGAAACAAGTGGAGTTCTGGGTATTAAAAGTCCCCTCTACTTATAACATCATCTTGGGCAGAACGTAGCTGCATGCCATGTGATCGGTGGCGTCATCCTACCACCAAGTAATGCGGTTCCCCAACGACACCGGTGTAATTGAAGAGGTCTATGGAGACCAGATCATGTCCAAGCAATGCTTTGTCACGGTGAATGGCATCCGCGCTGCGAAAGGATACGTTCATTCGGTGGAAGAACCTGAGAGCAATGAACTGTTCGCAGATGTCGGCAAAGCAGCTAATCAGAAGGCGGTGGAAGACTTGGTGGAGGTAAGAATAGATGAAAAGAACCCGGATAAGTTCTTTTTGCTCGGTTTGTCGTTGTCCAGCACTGAGAGATTAGAGGTCTTGGAATTTTTGATCTCTAAAATCGAAATGTTCGCCTGGACACCATACGACATGCCAGGCATTGATCCCAACTTCATCTGTCACCAACCCAATGTCCACCCATCTACCAGACCAGTCATTCAGCGCACACGCAGATCGGCACTCCACCACGCCGAGATAGTGGCAGAAGAAGTAGGAAACCTGCTGGAGGCAGGAGCAATTAGAGAGGTGCACTACCCAAGATGGATCTCCAATACAGTGGTGGTACCAAAGAAGAATGGCAAGTGGCGTGTCTGCGTCGACTACAAAACAGTCAACAAGGCATGCCCAAAAGACAGTTTCCCTCTGCCACGAATAGATCAACTGGTAGACCTAACGACGGGGCACAACCGACTTAGTTTTCTGGATGCATACAGAGGCTACCATCAAATTGCCATGCACGAACCAGATCAGGAAGTGACATCCTTTACAACTCCAAGAGGGCTATACTACTACAAGGTCATGCCCTTTGGCCTAAAAAATGCAGGGGCAACATTCCAGAGAATGGTCACCAAGATGTTTGAACCTTTGTTAGGCAGAACAATGGAGGCTTACATCGACGATATGGTGGTCAAGAGCAAAGATGAGAATGACCATCTCAAGGACCTAGGCGAGATGTTTGAGATCCTGAAGAAGTACAAGTTACGCCTTAACGCGTCGAAGTGTGCATTCGGAGTAGGATCTGGCAAATTTCTGGGCTTCCTGGTGACCAACTGGGGTATTGAGGCAGACCCATCTCAGATCAAGGGAATTCAGAATCTGGAAAGGCCTAACTCAGTCAAAAAAGTGCAGCATCTCACCGGCATGGCAGCTGCGCTCAATCAGTTCATAAGCCGGTCATCAGACAGACTACGACCATTCTTCCATGCTCTAAAGACCAAATTTGAGTGGGACGAAGAATGCGACCGCGTTCTGGAAAGCTTAAAAGAATACATGTCTTCTTCACCACTACTTGTCACCCCAGTCCCTGGAGAGGAACTCTTCCTGTACCTGGTAGTCTCTCAGCACGCGATCAGCACAGTGTTGGTCCGTGCAGAAAGAATCCAACATCTGCCCATCTATTATGTTAGCAAGACACTGCTGGGCGCTGAAACAAGGTACTTGCCACTGGAAAAACTAGCGTTGGCCTTGATGATGGCCTCAAGAAAGTTGTCGCACTACTTTCACGCCTACACTATAGTTGTCCTCATAGCCTTCCCATTAAAAGCTTTGTTTGAGAGGGCTAACTTCTCTGGGCGAATCTTGAAGTGGGCAGTTGAGCTGGGGCAATACGACATCAAGTTCCAACCCAAAACTGCAATAAAGGCACAAGCTTTGGCTGACTTTGTCGTAGAATTCACCCCAGGAAGTCATCATATCTGCCCAGTCGACCTGACTGAAACAACCGAACTAGGTATGGAAGTTGACGTCGGAATAACGCAACCCCTGGCACTGGATACTCGGTCAAGTCTCAAGGCAGACCAGAGTGAAGCAAGAAAGGAAGAAGCAAACCATGCTATATCAAGTCAAGACTCACCAACAAATCAAGACTTGGTACAACCAGATGGCAAGGGGCAGACAGCAAGCATGAACCATGAAGAAGAAGACACCAGCAACAAGGAAGACCCCAAGGCATCATCTGATCCCTCCACCTGCTGGAAGTTGTTCGTCGGGGAGATGTGGAAGCTCTTCGTGGATGGAGCATCCAACCGGCATGGAGCAGGACTTGGCATAATCCTCATCTCTCCAGATGGCCTAGTAGTGGAGCAGGCAGTCAACTTTGGCTTCCCAGCATCAAACAACGAAACGGAATATGAAGCGCTTCTTGCCGGTCTCAAATCAGCATTCTACATGAAGGCCACCGAGCTAATGGTCTACAGCGACTCACAGCTGGTGGTAAACCAAATATCTGGCGACTACGAAGCAAAGGATGACAGGATGGCCAAATATCAAGAGTTGGTCAGAACAGAGATCAAGAAATTTGAAGTAGTCAGGATAGAACAAATTGGCAGGGAAGAAAACAGCAGAGCGGACGAACTAGCAGGCTTTGCCTTAATGGCAGACACTTCCATCCCTCATCCATTGCTGATCGACTACCTGCCTAGACCAAGCATTGAAGACCCCGAAGCAGAAGAGGTATGTTGCACAGAACTAGGCCCCTCTTGGATGGATTCCATCATTCTGTTCCTGAAAGATGGCACCTTACCGGAAGGAAAGAAAGAAGCCAACAGAATAAGAGCGAAGTCGCAGCGATTTTGGCTCTCCCCATCTTTGGCATTGTACAAAAAGTCGTTCTCAGGACCCTACCTAAAGTGTGTTCACCCCAGCAAAGTGAAAGCATTCTTATTCGAAATACATGAGGGCGTATGCGGAAGTCATCAAGGAGGAAGATCACTGGCATACAGGGCAATTTCGCAAGGATATTGGTGGCCATACATGCAAGCAGATTCAGAGAAATATGTCAAAAAATGCGAAAAGTGTCAAAAGTTTGCACACCAAATACACCAACCTGCCAGAGAACTTCTACCTCTCACTAGCCCATGGCCCTTCGCAATGTGGGGCTTAGACATAGTAGGGCCACTTCCAACAGCACCAGGCAACAGGAAGTTCTTTCTTGCAGAAACCGACTACTTCACAAAGTGGATGGAAGCAGAAGCCTTGGCCTCCATCAATGAAAAAGATGTGAAGAAGTTTGTTTGGCAAAACATCATCACTTGATTTGGCATACCAAAAGCATTAATCTCAGACAACGGCACTCAGTTCGACGGCAGAATTTTCAGAGGCTTTTGTGAAGAGTACAAGATAGAATTCTACAATTCTACACCGGCATATCCCCAAGCAAATCGTCAGGCAGAAGCATCAAATAAGGTCGTCTTAGATGGATTGAAGAAAAGGTTAAAGAAAGCAAAAGGCAAGTGGGCAAAAGAACTCCCTTATGTTTTATGGGCTTACCGCACCACACCTCGGCAATCGACAGGAGAAACACCATTCTCCTTAGCTTACGGCATGGAGGCAGTAATACCATTAGAATTTGGCCTCCCCACGATTCGAAGTGAAAACCTTGATCCAGACTTAAACGGCGAAGCCATAGCATTGGAACTTGACCTTGCAGAAGAAAGAAGAGACAGAGCATTGGTTCACATCGCCTCCTACCAACAAGAACTGTCCAGAAAGTATAACAAAACAGTGCATCCAAGACAATTCAAGATTGGAGATTGGGTACTACGCAAAGTAATGGGAAACACATAGGTACCAGGAGATGGCAAGTTAGGGCCTAATTGGGAAGGTCCTTACAAAGTGGTTGGATTAGCAGGCAAAGGGGCATACCACTTAGAAGATGAGGACGGCAAGACAATTCCCAGGCCATGGAATACTGCCAATCTCAAGTTATTTTATTTTTAGCTTTTTTCTTTTTTAATTATGTGTAACTTTTTCCCCTTCTCAATAAAACAAGTAGTTTTCTTTTCAGTATAAGCATTTTTCGCTTTAAAAGTTTGTTTTAGTAAATTAGTGAGTTAGGGGCAGAAAAAACACTTTATTCTAAGTTGGCTGAAAAACCAACTTAGAGGTTGGCGGGATTAAACCAACACCCCTCCTAAGCCCAGGATAAGGATCCAGGCTGCAGGACGTTTGGCCGGAATAACCAAACATTTTATGCTAAGTTGGCTGGAAAAACTAACTTAGAGGTTGGCTGGATTAAACCAACTCTTTGTACTCTTCAGCCGAAGTAAGGGTATGGCTGAAGAATGGTTGGCTGGATTAAACCAACTCTTTGTACTGAAACAACTCTTTGTACTCTTCAGCCGAAGTAAGGGTATGGCTGAAGAATGGTTGGCTGGATTAAACCAACTCTTTGTACTCTTTAGCCGAAGTAAGGGTATGGCTGAAGAGTGGTTGGCTGGATTAAACCAACACCCCTCCTAAGCCCAGGATAAGGATCCAGGCTGCAGGACGTTTGGCCGGAATAACCAAACACTTTATTCTAAGTTGGCTGGAAAAACCAACTTAGCGGTTGGCTGGATTAAACCAACTCTTTGTACTCTTCAGCCGAAGTAAGGGTATGGCTGAAGAGTGGTTGGCTGGATTAAACCAACTCTTTTTACTCTTCAGCCGAAGTAAGGGTATGGTTGAAGAGTGGTTGGCTGGATTAAACCAACTCTTTGTACTCTTCAGCCGAAGAAAGTATGTCGGCTGAAGAGTGGTTGGCTGGATTAAACCAACTCTTAGTACTCTTCAGCCGAAATAAGTATATCGGCTAAAAGAGTGTTTGGCTAGTAAGCCTACTCAGATTGCCTAAAAATATTTCAAATTGCAGTTAGAAAGCAAGCATTCAAACCGAGATCACAGCCGAGCAAAAGAGTTCATTGTAAAATTCATTACAAGTGCAAGCATACAAATCAAAAACCGGAATAAGAGTTGAGCACAAAAGAAGATTTTCATTGAAGTAAAAAACAGGTACACAGGAGGGGCCGCAGCCCGGTTACAAGTCCAAGAAAGAAAAAATTACAGAATTAGTTAAAAAGATCTTCGAGATCGGCTTCAATATCAACACCGACTCCGGTTTCAGAGGTTAGAGCAGTCTCGGTTTGAAGCCCGGTCTCTGTTGGAAGCACGTTTTCGGTCGTCAAGTCTTCAACCACTGGCTCCAACCGAGCTGATTGATCATTGACAGGCTCATTAACAACCGGAGTCTCAGTTTGCTCATCTTCTTCTTCATCGTCAGACGCTTCGAGAAATTGCTTCTGGAGGTCGGCAGCATACTCCGCCAGTGAGGCCGGAATGAAATACTGTGGAGCATTGTAGACCTCGGTGTCGGGCCCACAACCGAGCTGCTCCACAGCACCCCTCCAGCCGCATTTGAAGAACAAGTCCTTCGCAGCTTCACACTGCTGGATGTATGCAGCCTCGCCTTCCTTGAAACCCTTTAGCTCGGCGTCTTCAGCTTTCTTCTTCAGAACTGTTATTTCGGCGTCTTTAGCACCTTCAAGCTGTGCCATCTCCCACAAATATTTATCTTTCATCTCGGTAAGAGCTCGCTGTTTGTCACTGTTAGCCGAGGCAACTAGTCCGGTTAGACGAGTTACCTCAGCCTCAAGCTCGGCCATCTTTGCTTGTGATTGTTTTAATTCGGCAGTCTTGGCTTCGGCTTCCGCCACTGCCTGCCTTGTGGTTTTCCTCAGCTCCAACACTCGCTTGTGTGTGATATTGTTTTTCTGAATGGCCTGTAAAAGAATTGTTTCTTTTTAGCCGAGCTGAAACTTGAAAAAATTAGAAAGATCGAAAAAAGCTACTTACCAGAATCATTGATTTCGTTGATGACCGGATGGACTTCAGTTCGGAGTTTAGTTGATTGTGGTGGTGCTCCATGTCTTTTGGAAGACACACACTCTTGGCCAGATTGAAGGCCAGTACGTGATCCTTCTCTGCGACCACCGAGTCAGTTTCCTGGATATCTCGGTTCTGGAAAGTGAGCTTTGGAGCCCATTTGGAGGAGCCAGCTCGGTTAGAGTGCTCCGGTTGAGGGCTTGGTTGAGGGCTGGGTGGAAGAATGGTCTCATCCTCGTCAACAAGGCGTTGCTCGGTTTGGCTAGTCCGGGCACGCTTGTTCGCCCAAGATGTCGAAGGCTGTTGAGAGGGAAGAGCCACCACGGTTTCTGTTGTTTGGTTCGGTGGCTGTACTTCGGCTCGATTTGTTTCGGTCAGAAATGCCCTTACTCTGCTCCTTTTTGCCATTTCTTGTTCAGCTGTCAGCTGGACTAGGTTTATTTGTGGCAAGGTTGGGTCCGGTTCAGGGGCGTCCTCTAACAGAAAGCCGGTCACTCTGGCTTTTCGGCGGCCGCTATATCTGTAGGTCGGCTCAACGTTCAATAGCTTTGCCCAACTTCTCTCTTCGAGTCGTAGTGCGGCACGAAGTGTGTCTAGGTTGGGATGACTATATAATGATAGAAGATGAGTTGAATCTGCATGAAGAAGACAACAGTTAGTTCGGTTCGAAAGGTGAAACCGAAATAAAACGAAACATGCAAAGAAACCGAAGTAACTATACCAGGTGTTCCTTTTTTCCAATTTATACGTCGGCCAGGAATCTGGGCTTGGTGATCTTTAAAATTCCTAGACACCCAGAAAAAATCGTCATCGTTCAAGTCTTTATCCGGTGTATCTTTTATTATCTTTTCTCGGCGACGGCGTATTCTTAAATAGTAGACCCACCCATCCTCTTTTGATCCTAACGAATATTGGTGGAACAGTTCGGCTAGACCGAGGTTGAGACCGGCTTGGCGGTTTAGTTCGGCTATTCCCATTATTATACGGTATGAATTGGTGGAAAGCTGGGTTGGGCATATTCTGGTTTGTCTAAGGAATTCACAGATCAAGGGTTGGACTGGAAATCTTAGTCCGGTTTCTATTATTGATAATAGGGTAAAAGGTACATAGCCTTCTTTTCCCCATGGTATGATGTCTTTCTTGGCTAGGGTAAGGTGGACATCGTCATGGATATTGTACTTCCTTCGGAATTCGACCATACCACCAGGTGTTTCTACCAAAAACCTATACTTCCCCATTTATTTTATAAGTTATGAATAAATTAGATCGGTTGAAAATTTGTGCTCAGTAGCTCGGTTGAGCGTTCAGAGGAGTGCCTAGGCAACCTAAGTCTGCAAAGTGGAAAACAGAGGTGTTAAGCACAGCTCGTTGAACCGTGCTACAAAGTAAAAACAAGATAAAAGAGGCCCTACTTCGGCTAGGTGGGGTACTACATGTTTTTATCTCGGTGTCAACAAGGTGCTTGGTAGCGTGGTTGAGAAAGGGATCTGTTAGCTCGGTCTGGGCGATCCAATATCTCGGTCGATGAGGGGGTTTTGTTAGACCGGTTGAGCCTCTAGGGGCAGCTTTCTGAGTTCGGTTTAAAAACTAAGAAAGCTGGCTTAGCCCCGAAGACCTAGCCCGGTCAAAATTAAGGCTCTCAAGTATACGAAGTTTAGACTTAGCTCGGTTAGTTTATTATCTTGGCTAAAACAAAGGTGGTTTGGTTTTCTAAGAGCTACAAGTATAGTGCGAGTTATAGTTCGGTTGTGAGGTGTGCCTAGGCCTCCCAACACAAACTACCTCTTAGTTCGGTTACGTGGTTATTTTGAATCAAAATCAGTGTTCCACCAGTTTCATAGATTCAAGTGGTTCTTATGAGAATTTTTCCAGAAAAAACGCAAAGCAAAGCAAATGGAAGTAGAGTGTTTTGCATAAACACGAAAAACAGTATGTTATGAATTAAGTAAACACGAAAACAAGAGAAATCAAAAGGATTTGTAATGCTTACCAGAGGAAGAGGAAAGAACTGGAGATTGGAGCTGTAGCAGCAATGAAGAACACGAGCCTAGGAGTTGAAGGAGCCCAAGAACAAGAGAAAGTGAAGCGAGTGAATCCTAAACTTTGAGATTTGTTTTGTGAAAAGAGAGGGATGAAGAGGCGGGAACTGTTCAAATTTTGCGAAGTACGAGGGCGGCGCGATAGCTAAGATTGGCCAAACGGAGTGTGCCACGTGTCATGGGAAGGAGAAGCGATTCAGTTACTGTGATTGAAGAGACGTGTTGACCGGACAGGCACAGCTCGGCTTAAGATAGCTCGGCTAGAAAGGCTAAAGGGTTTTTTTTAGCTCGGCTGGAAAGGCTTCAAACCTTAGCTCGGCTGGAAAGGCTAAAGAGTTTAGCTCGGTCGTAAGACTAAGGATTTTTAGCTCGGCTGAAAGACAGGTAATCCCTATCATGCTGCGCAGATGGAATTAAGGGGTAATTGAGAGGGTAATTTATATTTGAATTGGGCCGACCTAAGATAATGGGCCGTTTTATGGGCTGTGTTAAGATGTGCTGCGGACAAGAAGTAGTCCGGTCTAATATGAGAAGCTTGCCACTAGGCGAAGTAGAGGGCTTAGTTCAGACACCGCTATTGGGTTAGCTCAGTCCGGAGTATGGTTAAGTCACCGAGTAGAGGAAGTTAGCTCTGTCACGCCATTCAGGACCGAGGTATGGCGACTTTGTACAGTAAAGCCTAGCTCTGATTAGCCCGGTCCAAGCTTGTTACGGATAGCTTGGTCTCACCAGATAAAACCGAGGTACAAGTTGTGAAGATAGAACTGAGCTAGATACAATTCGGTCGTTTCTGCCCGTTTAGTATGGCAGTGTTATCTCGGTCGTATGGTTGACCTACCGAGGTAAAACCATCTCACTTGGTTTAAGCAGTGAGGGGAGTGTTGAAGGATAAGCATTGTCTTTCAGGAGTATGAATCCTAGGAGGACTCTGCATGGAGGGAGTAAAAGTCCTACTAGGATTGTGCTACGCGAAACCTATAAAAGCTCACAAACATCACCTATGGAGAGGTAACGCAACTTTGATTCTCGAATATACAGAGTTTTTGTCTATTTGTCTAGTTTGCTGACTTAGGCATCGGAGAGGTTTCCGGCACACACCCGCCGGCTAGCTCACGTTTGTATTTTCAGGTAGTAGAACGACGTCGTACGGAGGAGCGCAGATTTGATCAACAGAATTATACGAGAAGGTTTATTTCTTTCCCGTACACGAACTATTGCGTCCAGGCTAAATACATAGACACCAGGGCAGGTTTTTTTATTTATTTAATTTTTTGGTAGCTTATGATTTGTTGTTGTTGTTTTTGTTTTTGTTGTTTTTTCGTTTTTGACTTTTGACCGTCAAAATAATAAAAATATTTGCAGATTAAATGTAAGCCAAACACTCACTAGACAATTGTGTAAAATTTGTTATGCCTCAATGAAATTTTTTTTGCTGTAAGTGTAACGTTAAGAACCAAATTTACAAGAATGACAATTAGTGAAAGTAAATGAAGAAAGACAGAGAGGCGCCGATAAAAATGTATAATTGATTAACTAAGAAAAATGACTTGGACCCCCAGCTGGGGGTGCTGGGGGTCGGCTCCTATTGGGCAAAAATACTGTTTTTTTTTTTTTTGGATTTCCGGCCAACCCCAGTGCGACACGTCACTGGGGGTCCCCGTACTGGGGGTCTGTAGCATAACCCATTAACTAAATAGTATAATTACATGAGAATAGTACGATACATTGGATCGCTACTCCTGTTTTTTTTTTTTGTTTTTTTTTATTTTTTTATTTTTTATCATCAAAAAGGTAATTATTAATTATTAAATTAACACTTATGAGAGTTAGCCTCTTCACTCTTGTCCGCACCAAATAGTTGCATCCTGTTGCATTGAATTGAAAGTAAATATAAGTATAAGAAAATGAATTTTTATTTTAATTACTCCTAGAAAATGAAAGTACTAGACTAGTAAAAGAAAGAAAATAAACTACAGTACTTTGCAGATTTATCTGGACTTTTCTCTTCAATGTTCTAACTATTTATAAGTTTCTTGGTGTGCATGATAACCGTCGAAATACTTCCGCGGTTTCTAAATTCTGAATAAACTTGCCCTACTTAACTTTCCTCCGGAATTTGAACTTACTTGATAATCACTCTTCTACCATGTCAATTACTTATGTGACCTCAAAAGCTAGCTTGTGCTTTCTGATTTCTCGCTACATGTAGCTTGCCTTATCCTCCAATTACATGATCATAGTCTAACATGTGTCCAATTGTTATTTGAGACGGCTTTGTATATGGGCCAACAATATCATATTCATATTAGATCATAAGTAATATTATTTTAGAGTAATACATTATGGTCAATGTCATAATCAAAACTACTTCATTGGAATCATAATTTACTTTATTTTGGAGCATAATTAAACTAAAAGAGTTGTAACTAATTTTAATTTAGCAATTTGTTAGTGGCATATAATCACAATAATCTGAAATCAAATATTAATTAAATTCGTTAATATAACACTAATTGAAATTATGATCTGTATACATATATTTGATATATTGTAGGATGAAGCATATGAATGTGTTGGATTTGGGCAATAAATATGATTGCTATTTCTAATAAGTTCGACAGATGCAACGGGACTCAAAAGTCCAAGACAGTTAGATTTTTTGCGCATTGCAACTGTTTTTATGCACTTGGGACCCTGGGCACATGCCAATGTTTTGGTTGTGTTTAGGGTAAATTACTCATGAAAATACATTGAGGGATGTTTAGAAATTAAATTGTAGGGACATAGGGTTGTCCCCGTAGCCTAGGTTATTAGTTGAGGTGTCACGTGGGGATCTAGGATGATGATATATGATGCGATCATATTAAAATCTGAGATATTTAGATAGATGACAAAAGTCCTCGATGTTAGACTATTTATTTGGATAATGTTGAACTCTTAAGAGAGTTGATCCTAATCTAAATAAGAGGAGTCTTGGATAAGTGATGTTCTTATAAATGATAAAATCTCATGAAGTAAGACTTCTAGGAAAATTTAGACACTGATAATGATATAAAGAGAGCACTCCCGTGGGTCTAAAGTATATTCTCAACTAGTGTTATTTTGTGCCGATATCTTTGAGAAATAAGTTACTGACTTGATCATCGGAGTGCTCCGGGCGGATGAGTGTAGACACCCAATTTTTGACCGTCCTCAAGACTTGGACGTCATCGTTTGAACATTCGATGATCATCTATGCTCGTGTTCGTTTTGAGTTCCCGGAAGTCTCGGATGCGCGCCTCGCCTTAGGATCTCTCAACTTGTCTGTTTTGTACTTGGTTGTGGATCAAGGACTTGTGGTTTTGTTTATGAGGGAAGGGGGTGGCTTGTTAGCCATCCCTACAATCCATCGGCCAAGGCCTTGTGCCATCGGCCTTGTTTTCTTGCCATTGGCCATAAGTGTTGGCCGATCGGCACTCTTTTTAGTCGATCGGAACTCTCTTTGGTCGATCGACCATATTTCTTGGCCGAGACCTTTCCATCTGATTTTGCAGATATTTTTGTGCCAGCTATGCCAGCTGGTGAGCACAATTCTCATCCTCCATGTATGTGTATGGAGGGATTGAATCAAGACTCAAGCTTGTTCAACAAGCTTGAGAATTGATTTTCTATAATAAAGGAGGCCCCTCTCCCTTTCCAGAGGTTCTGAAAAATTGATATACAAAATATATATCACTCTCTCTCTATATTTTACTTCTCTCTCCACATTTGCTCTTGTTTGTGCTCAAAAGTGTGATTTCTTCATACTATTGTACACAAACACCTACTAGAACACCATCCTTTTGTTGCTGAGGTACTGAGGGGTTGGTTTTAGTGTTTTTGGGTTGGTTTAAGCTTAGAAAAGCTGCTGGAGTTGTGTTCTTGAAGGTGTTTTTCAAGAGTGAGAAACTAACCTTTTAATCCCCTATTTTGATTTAAGCTTTTAGACCTATTTGCATGTTGATTTAAGCTTAACTTTCTACTGTAAAAAATTCTAATTTTTCATGTTTGTAATATTTGTTTGAGGTCACTTTTGTGTTGGGGGTTGTTTATCCCCTCTTAGGTCTTGTTTGGCCTTGTTTTGTGCCTTTCTTTTAAGCCATTGGGACCACCTTGTTTGGGCCTTCTCACCACTGAAATCCAAAAAATTTTCAGTGATGGAAAGGTAGTTTTGAGGTCCCAAAGAGGAGAGGGTCATCCCCTCTCCTTTGTGTTTTGTATGCTAGTATAGCAATTTGTTAGTGGCATATAATCACAATAATCTGAAATCAAATATTAATTAAATTCGTTAATATAACACTAATTGAAATTATGATCTGTATACATATATTTGATATATTGCAGGATGAAGCCGCTACTAAAATTTCAGCTTTTTGCCACGGCAAAATGTCATCGCTAATACTCCTAATGCCGTCGCAAAAAACTTTTTGCGACGGCAAGAGGGGGGTCGCAATTAGGGGCATTGCAAAAGAGTTTTTGCAACGGCACAATGCCGTCGCTAATGTTTTGCGATGGCGTTTTTGCCTTTTTCGACGGCACTTTATAGTCGTTAATAACGTTTGAAATTTCTTGACTTTTTGCGACGATACTATTTTATCGTCGCTAAAAATGTTATTTCAGACGGCAAAAAATGCCGTCGCTAATAGTCTTTTTTTTTGCAACGGCAAGAACACTGTTTTTGCGACGGTGTGGTGCCGTCGCAAAAAGTATTAAAAATATGAAAATTTTTATTTTTTGCGACAGTGTACTGCCGTCGCAAAAAGTATTAAAAAAATAATAAAATTTCTATTTAAATAATAAAATTTCTATTTTTTGCGACAGTTTAGTGCCGTCGCAAAAAGTAAAACTTTTAACAAAATCAATAAAAATATTAAATTTTTTTATTTTTTGTGACGGTGTAGTGCCGTTGTAAAAAAGAAAAAAAAATCCTGCGACAAAATTATTAAAAATATTAAAATTTCTCCATAATAATTGCATAATAATATAAAAATTCATGTATAAAAATAACAATTTCTCCATAATAAAATATTCTTCCATTCATAATTACACATCAACAAAATTACCCTACTACATAATGTTCCATAATACATATATAATGTTTAAATACATGATTTTGTTCATAATTCAAAATAACATAAACCAAAATTAAATATTTTTCTCATCATTCTTCCTAGATAACAAAAACAAAAGTTAACCACATTCTCCACAGGCATGCATTCCACAAGAAGCATACTCCTACGTGGGAAATATCTGAAAAATAAAAATAAAAATAATTAATGACAATATAATTATGTGTTAATGTTAATTACAAAAAAAACATAAAAATTTAACTACTATAGCATCAAATACAACATTTTTTTTTGTTAGTCATCAAATCCCACATGGATAATTAAACATCTCAATCAAATACAAAAATAAAAATTTAACTACTATAGCATCAAATACAAAAAAAAACATAAAAATTATATCTGAAATTTGGCTCTAACTCCCAACAACATCAAATACAACATTTTTTTTTTTTGTTAGTCATCAAATCCCACATGGATAATTAAACATCTCAATCAACAATGAAAACAGATGCATTTATGAGAAAATTAGGCAATGGAAATAAGTTATAACACCTTCAAAGAAATGTCAGCCTTCTAGTATCTATACAAAAGTTCATCATCCTTCAATTAATTGGCACACACACATATATTATGTTTGTACACATAAAGGTATAGATATATCCTAGATTGGGCTATATGCTACACAACAAAATGTAAACCTCTAGACTTATAAACAACAGATATTTTATTCGTGGAGTTCCATAATTATGTTAATTTGTGGTTAAGCAAGCTCCAAATGCTCTTTTGGAAGAATCAAATTTTTATACACTACTCAAAACGGACTTCTTAAAAACATAGTTCTTTCTAATGTCGTAACTACAACCCATTATTCATCAAATAGAGGTTAATATACAACCTTTAAATAAGATGACAATTATAAAAAATTAAATAAAAGACCTAGGAACAAGTAAGGAAGATTTTTAACCCCCAATGGGATCAATTTGTAATGTCTCTAATGAACGCAATGATAATTTCAAATTTAAATGGCCTTAAACATCAATCAGTGAGTCCAGATCAAGTTTAAACGAAAATTTAAATTGAAGAAACAAAACCACTTACAAACTTCAGAAGGCTATATCACATTTTTTTAGATAACAGCAGCAAAAAAAAGAGGAAATACCATGGAAACAGATATCTCTACACCAAACATCTCATCCAAGGACACCACAAAGACGATCCGCGGTTTTAAAAACCTTTCCCATAAGAATATATTTTCCATTAAATAACTCCAAAAGAAATCAAAAGAAACAACTCCAAAAAAATAATAATAATAAATAATTTTTTTTAAAAAAACACAGGAGTATGGATAGCATTTCATGGAAGCTGAAATGATTAGAAACTTCAGTGAAGTACCATATGGATAGCATTTCACAAGTATCTATCTGTGCTTTCAATGTGAAATATAAATTTGACTTTTCTAAGACAGAATGAGCAACAAAGGAAGAGAAAAATACAAACTACCTCTTTGAGGTGCCATTCCCATGTCTTTCCACTAATATCAAATTTGGTTCAACCTGCCCTCTACAAATAGAAATGATTATATGAGAATAATTAATTAAAATAAAAGGGGATAATAGGAAATGCAAAATAAAATGTTGAGCTTTATGGAGTTTCCTTTGCTTTAATTAGAGTCATGTTAATATAAAATTTTGGAGTTCGTGCATGTAAATTATGGTTGCTTGTGTTAAAGAACCTCAGGGTTAATATTTGACTGAAATTACTGTGTAAAAAATTTATGACACTTGCTACACTACCAAATAGATACATGCATTAAAAAAAATTCAAGATCATAATAAACAAAATATTTGTATGGTAAAATCATAAATAAAATCTGTCTCTTGTAATTGTGTTTCTCCTACCCACTATTTTTTTTCTTGGTTTCAGTGAGATAAACTACACTAACATTTCTTAAACACTTATTATTATTATTCATGAATCACCACATTGACGAGTTGCTTGAGGGAACAAATATTTGAGGAAAACAACTCTAATAAATGTCTTGATTGTATGAAAACACTGCAATCACTCAAGAGACGCTACTGTGAAATATTTGAAAATAATTGGATTCCAAGTAGCAAGTGCAATTCACTAAGGATCTGTTAAGCTTTTTCATTCATTCTTTCTTTCTTTTTTTTTTCTTCTTTTTGTTCTCTTCTATAATTTTTTTCACAAACCCAAGGAAATTTGAAGTTAGAAATGTTACTCCATTGATATGCAGAAATGAGTGTGTAGCATATGATTCTGTATATATTATTGGAAATTCAATTTGGTAATAGGAAGAATTATTAGAGATTCAGTGAAATACGAACCAAAAATCTTAATTCAAACACGCACACACACAGTACATTTAGTTTGGAATCTTAATTCAGTCATTAATTTACACAACTGCAAAGACTGGTATCAAAAGCTGTTTATATCACAACTAAAACCAGAAATGAAGAAGAGGAAATTGAGATCCTCTATTAATTTCAAACAATAATCAGAGGCTCAATAAGCACTTACGAAAGAAATGTCAAATTAAACATCCCTCTAAGACACCAAAAGAGCCCCGAAAAAAACATTTAAAAAAAATGCATAAGCAATAATGGCTTATTAGTCTTTTAAGAAAAATCCTTTTAGAACAGATCACAGCATAAATGCAGTTTGCAGTATGATAAATTAAGGCTCAGAAAGATAGTTGTGAATACACCTTATTATGGATTGTTCTGTCTGTTGTATCAACATCAACATAAAAGCCAGCTTGATGGATCATGTCCTTTACCTATTAAAATTGAACACAAGAAGACATTCAAATTCCACAACTTTTGGAATGTGCAAATGAGAGAGACAAAGAATGCTTCTTGATATATGGTGACGACTTTAAAACCCTAGAGACATCGCAGTTGTTTACAAACCAATTTTGCAATTATTTTCTGTTCAAAGGAATAAAAACATAACAAAATAAAGGCCCAACACAAACATATCAAAAGTGTAATTTGTACATGAGCTTGCTTTGAATTTCCAATTCTAAGAAACAAAATCCTATATCTGCTATGGTTAACCAACCTGTAATGCATATGGTTCAGATTTCACTGACACAGGGCAAATATGTTAACCAACCTGAAATTCAATTCATATATGTATGTATGTATAAACATGTGTGTGTTTGTGTGTGTGTGTGTGAGAGAGAGAGAGAGAGAGAGAGAGAGAGATGAGTAAAGAGTAAAGAAAGAAAGACATAAGAGATATTGAGATGGCAGAAGATGAGGCAGACACTGCTGCTGCTCCGATGCTGCTCCTCCTTCGACGACGCTGCTCCTCCGCCGCTCGCCGTTGATCGAGAGAGGGAAAGAGAGAGAGAGAGAGAAGGTAAGAAGAGATTAGGGATTTTTGGGTTTGAGATTGGGGATTTTTTGTTTTGTTTGGGGGGGGAAACGGAGCGGGAATGGGAAAAAAAAAAGGGGCGGGCATAAAAAATAAAAAAAAAAATTTTTTTTTGGGTCACAAATGAAATTTAAATAACAAAATAACGCCGTTTAACTCTTTTTTTTTTTTTTTTTTTTTTTTGCGACGAGGGTTTCCGTCGTCAAAAAATTTTATTTTTTGTTAAAATATATATTCCTTTTGTAGTTAATGAATTTTTAAAAAAAAAATTCTTTTTTTTTAGTTACTAAGATAGAAAATTTATTTGTTTCATTTTTATTTTAATGAAAAAAAATATTATTATTTTTTATTTGGTAGAAGTATGGGTAATATTTTAATGAAAAATATTTTTCACTAAAATAAAAGTTAATTTTCTGTGGTCAATAAAAAATATTTTTCTACAGCCCATTTTTTTTTGTTATTAAAAATCATGAACTAATTTTTTGTGGTAGAGAAGAGGGAGCAGTAGTAGTGGTAAAGGTGGTGGATAAGAGATGATGGTGGTGGTGGTGGTGGTGATAGCGAAGGAGATTAGCGGTGAAGTTGTGGTAGTGGTAGAGTAAATGGAGTGGGAAGGGTGAATGAGAGGTAATGGTAGTAGTAGTGGTGGTAGTGGAGTGGTGGCAATGGTAGTAGTAATGGTAGTCGTAGAGGTGAAGTGGCGACAGTGGTAGTAATGGTGGTAGTGAAATGGCGTTTGCAGTAGTGGTAACGGTGATAGAGGAGATGGGTGGTGAGAGAGAGAGAGAGAGAGAGAGAGAGAGAGAGAGAGAGATGAGTGAGAGACAGATAGAGGAGAGAGAGAGAGAGAGAGAGAGAGAGAGAGACAGAGTGATGAGCGAGAGAGAGACAAAGTGGTCGCTAAAAGTGCATTTTCTTGTAGTGGATAGTAAATCGAGAGGGAACTTAGTAAATAGAGAAGACGGAATGGTGAGAGTGAGCAACGCGAACACAGTGATCGAAAGAGAGAGAAAGAGAAAGAGAAGAGAGCGAGAGACAAAAAGATAAAGAGATAGAGAGTGAGAGACAGAAAAAGTGACAAAGAGAGAAGAGAGATGAACGAGAGAGATAGAGAGAAGAGAGATAAGCGAGAGAGACATACAGAGAAGATAGATGAACGAGAGAGATAGAGAGAAGAGAGATGAGCGAGAGAGACAGAGAGAGATGAGAGATAATAGAGATAGAGAGAAGAGAGATGAACGAGAGAGACAGAGAGAGATAGAGAGAAGAGAGATGAGCGAAAGAGACAGGGAGAGAAAAGAGATGAGAGAAGAGATAGATGAGTGAGAGACACAGACAGACAGAGAGACAGATAGACAGAGAGAGAAGAGTGATGAGTGAGAGAGAGAAAGAGAAGAGAGAGAGAGGAAGATGAAAAAATGGGTGAAAAGATATAGATAAAAAAGGAGAGAAAAAAAGAGCGAAAAGAGATAAACGAAAGAGAGACAGAGAGAGATGAGCAAGAGAGATAAAAAGAAGAGAGAGAGAAGAGAGACAGAGAGAGAAGAGAGATGAGAGAGATAGAGAGAAGAGAGATGAACAAGAGACACAGAGAGAAAGAGAGAGAGACAGACAAACAGACAGGCAGAGAAGAGTGATAAGTGAGAGAGAGAAAAAGAGGAGAGACAGAGACACAGAGAGAAAGAGAGAGACAGACAAACAGAGAAGAGTGATGAGTGAGAGAGAGAAAGAGAGAGAGAGAAAAGAGACAGAGACAGAGAGATAGGAAGATGAAAAAATGGATGAAAAGAGAAATGTTCAAAAGAGTAAGACGACGTCGTTTTTTTTTTTTGTGACAGAAAAATACCGTTGCATTTATTTAAATCATTTTGTGACTATATATATATGAAGCCGTCTCAAAGCCACAATATATATACATATATATATTTATTTATTTTTACTTTTTTTTTTTGTGTGCAACGGTACCTATTACGGTCGCAAAAAACTCTTCTTCTTTTTTGCGACTGCAGCTGGTACCGTCGCAAAAACTCTATTTTTTTGCGACAGCAAGCTTTGCCGTCGCAAATACTCTATTTTTTTTGCGACAGCAATTTCTACTGTCGCAAATACTCTCTTTTTTCGTGACAGCATTTTATGCCGTCGCAAATACTTTATTTTTTGCGACGGCAAGTTGTGCCGTCTTAAAAAGTCACATTTTTTTTTTTGCAACGGCAAGTTATGCCGTCTTAAAAAGTCACATTTTTTGCGACAGAAAGTTGTGTCGTATCAAAAGGTCACATTTTTTGCGACGGCAAGATGTGCCGTCTCAAAAACTCATATTTTTTGGCGACGGCAAGTTGTGTCGTCTCAAAAGGTCACATTTTTTGCGACGACAAGTTGTGCCGTCTCAAAAGGTCACATTTTTTGCGACGGCAAGCTGTGCCGTCGCAAAATATTTTTGCGATGGCAAATGTGTTGTCGCAAAAAGTTCCATCTTTTAAGCCCACTTTTCTTGTAGTGAGCATATGAATGTGTTGGATTTGGGCAATAAATATGATTGCTATTTTTGATAAGTTCGACAGATGCAATGGGACTTAAAAGTCTAAGATGGTTAGATTTTTTGTGCGTTGCAACTGTTTTTATGCACTTGGTAAATTACTCATCCTTCTCTAAAATTGAAAGAAAATACATTAAGGGATGTTTAGAAATTAAATTGTGGAGACAATTCTTTAGGGTTGTCCACGTAGTTGTTAGTCGATGTGTCACGTAGAGCATCTAGGGATGATGATGTATGATGCAATCATATCAGAATTCAAAATATTTGGATACAGGACAAGAGTCTTAGATGATGTTAGATTACTTATTTGGGTAAGGTTGGACTCTTAAGAGAGTTGATCCTAATCTAAATAAGAGGAGTCTTGAATAAGTGATATCCTTGTAAATGATAGAGTCTTATGAAGTACGATTTCTAGGAAAATTTAGAAATTGATAATTATATAAAGAGAGCACTCCCGTGGGTCTAAGGTATATTCTCAACTAATTTTATTTGGACCGATATCTTTAAGAGATAAGTTACTGATATGATCATCGGAGTATTCCGAGTAGATGAGTCACCATGGTGTTTCTTATCTTCTTGTGTGCAAGTGATTGGTTTAATCTATTCCGCCGCATGCTCCCCAGCAAAGTTCCCTAAATCTCGGTAGAGAGATCTGTTTGGTTATGAGGTCAAAAATCAACATCCTCAATTTCGCACCGTCTGTGAGAACTTAATAAGAATAGATGGCCAATATTGGACAAGGAGATCAAGTCAGATACGATATAACCAATGATGATGTGACATATCATGATGTTGGTACGAGGGTTGAGTTTGTTTTTGTAATGGCTTGGTTTAGACCCAATCCTTTTATGTTCTTAGATCCGGAGTTCTATATCTTTAATTGTTGATTATACATTTTTCATCTTGTTGATAGTTGAGTTTGGTTGTGTTTGAATCAAGTTGGAAGTTAGTTTTTCAAAAGAGTTACTGTCCATTTCATTTCTTGTTCGCTCAATTGGTGCTTTAGTTGCTCGGCCAGTCTTTGAGACCTTTCAGTATTTTAACAGGTCTGCAAAATTTCTGAGAATAGGGTGATTTTCGCTCGAGTGGTCCTTTCTTTGCTAGAATGGTCATTTCTTCTCTCGAACGGTCTTCTGCTGTCTACAAACTACTAGAAGGGGGTCATTGTGTGCTCGAGCCACATTTTGGTCGGTCGAGCAGTCTTACTTATTGTGTCAGACGGTCGAACAATGTTTTTGTTGTTTGAGTGGTTTGTGTGTATATCAGATCGGGAAAAAGGGATTTTTGTCACTTTTTCATTTCATTTCTCTCTCTAAAACACTTATAACTCTAATTTCTTCCCCCCTCCCTCTCTAGTTCTTACGTAAACACCTCCATACACCCAAATCTATTGATTTCTCCACCATAGTTCTTTGGAAGAAATGGTAGAGCTCGTCGAGGGGTTTATTTTAATCGGAGAAGATTTTGTTTTCGGCTTCATCAAACTTTTACTCTCGCTCCTTTCTTTTTCCACTCTTGAGGTAGGAATTTCTTCAATCTTTTAGTATGATTCTTAACTTAGTTATGTGCTCCTTGTCAAAGTATTGTGATTAGGGAGATAGGGGTTTTGATTTAGGGTTTTGGGTTTGAAATGTAAAAGAGGAATTTTCAAATGGGTTCTTGAGGAAGGTTGTGAGGATGTAAACATTGTTGAGTTATGTAGAAATGATGGAAAATTTTATTTTAAATGTGTTATTTTTGAAAGTAAAAGATGTGTGGTTTGAAAATCATTGATGTTTGATTTATGAAAGAAAAAAAGAATGATGTTGGATCTTGAAAAGATAAAAGGAATATATTTGTTGATAATAAGGATAGAGTTTGATATGTATTATCACTCCCATTTTGAGATTTCGACATTTACACTTGTTGTTGGAAAATATCTGTTGAGTAGAGATATCTGTTTTAGGCTATTGGTGGAGGATAATTTTGATTGTTGTAGAAATTGCATGAGAATTAGGTTAATTGAAACTAATTACTCATACATATTGCATTGAGCATTGTTTCATACTTCAATATTGAAAATGCATTGTTTTGAGAAAAATGGGTATATACCTTGGTGAATGTAGTTAGCGGGTGTGATTGTGGTTTATTATGTTGGCCTGTGTATCCTTGGTGAAAGTCAAAAAACTCACGTGGTTATGTGCTGATCCTTCCGATTAGTACGAGAAAATAGCTTTGTTATTGCTTGTATAGCTTACTAGCAGACATGTTGTCACGACCCAAACCCGCCTCTATAGGTTTAGTGTCGTAATCGGCCAGTAATCTTTAGATTACCAAAGGCCTCTATAAAAAAGCATATGATTAAGAGGCTAGCGGAAGCAAATATATAAAACATACATAGTCTATTGAGCTATGCCGGTGTAAATGAAACTGATAATTTAAAACTTTATATACATGCACGTGATGTTATAATTACAGTAGTCTTACATTACCCACAGATACAGATAAAACAAAAGTGGGACGAGCCCAAAAATAGATAGTCAGAAACTTGTTCAAGATGTACAAAAAGAAAATAAGATTTTAAACATAGTTCACAAAACATGACTACCTGACTTGACATAATCCGGAACCTCCTTGGGAGGCACAAAGGGTAGCCAACAGAAAGGAAATCCAGGCAATCATCATTAAGCCTGGCCATGTGCTTGATCATCTACATACATAAATAATACGGTGAGCGGAAGCCCAATGAATAATAACAGAGTAAAAGAGTTTAAATTAATGTTATCTATAATAATTACAAGAACCAGAACTTATAACAGAAACAGATTCAGAATCATAATTAGGATTGATAGTTAATCATACGTGGTATATCCTTTAGCACTAGTAGAAACAGTTGACCTATAAAGGGATGGCCATAAAGGCATACAGTTGACTCACATGCACGGAGACGGTGCATTTGGCTCGTGAGACGTACAGTTGGCCCATAATTAGGACATAACAGAACAGATAACCAATGTCATTTGAAACTAATGATGCTATGAGTAAATTACAAAAACATTGGACATTCATTCATTCACACAGAAAATAATATTTCAGAAAACATTTCATCTTTATATCATTCAAAAAATACTTATAAATTAAACATAGCTTTACAAAGTTATTACTCACAATTGGCTTCGCTAGCAGATCAAATAAGGTAGACAGATTAGAGCAAACAGGTCAAATAGCTTACGGCGCATGACCTACACAAACAGATAATGGATACATACTGAAACACATGTTCGGAAAATAATTAACTTAGTTCTTCCTTATATTGGTATGTTTCTAATCCTCATCCTCATTATTGTGTCCTAATTAGGGCTTAAGAATGCCTAAGATGTAATGAGGATGCCAAACTGTAATTCAAAACACTTAGTTAAATTTGCTGAAAACAGGGTCTTTGCTCGAGCGCAATTTTCTTTGCTTGAGCGGAGGTTCAAAAATAAGGGTGGTCGCTCGAGTGCAACTTCGGTCGCTTGAGCAATCTGTAAACTCTGCAAAAGTACTGGTTGTGTAAATTTTTCGCTCGACGGTCACTCGACCGTAAGACTAGGGTCCTCACTCTAACGCAACTTTTGTCGCTCGAGCAGTTTGCATATCTTGTAAACTTTTGGGAGCATGAATTTTATGCTCGAGCCAACTTTTGGTCGCTCGAGCGAGAGTGAAAAATACAGAGTGGTCGCTCGAGCGTAGGTTCTGTCACTCGAGCAGAGAGGCAGAATTCTGGAATTTCCAGATTGCTCTCAAGCTTCAAAATCCAATTCCAAACCAACAAAACGCATTCTCTTAGGCCAAAAACTTGAGGAAACACATGCAAACTTGTAAAATATTAAGAATTAAAGACCAATTCATGAAATTAAGGCCCAAAAACTTGCCAGTTGTTCAAAATTCAACTTGAAACTTAAGAACATAATATGAACATGACATGCATGAATTGTTATGAACTTAAACTCTCCAAAACATGATCAATTAAGGTCAAATGGTAAGAAATGTGATGAATTCTTAAAATTAAGTTAAGATAGACACATGCATGTGAGATTTAATTGAAATTCAAACTCAAAATGTGATGAAAATGCATGCATGCATGAATCATGCTCAATTCTATCATCTAAGTTTCATTCTTGTATTTAATCTTTCAACTCTCTTGAATTCACATGTTACTAACTCGATGTCACAAGTCTAGAGTTGAATTCTTACCTAGAATTTTCAATTCCTTTGAATTTTTAGCAAGGCTAGCTTGGTTCCTCCAATTTCTCCACAATTTGCTTGTAGTTCCCCTTTTTCTTGTTGATCTCAACTCTCTTTTGGTCTCTCTTTCTCACATGTTTTGTAGGCTCTAAGGATGAGGAAATGAATGTGTATGTCTTATCCTAGAGTCAATTATTGGCCTTATATAGGCTTGATTAGGGAATTCATTAATTAGGCTTAATTGAGCATTATCTATTCCAATTATTTTGTTCTGAATCGAATTTCAATTGAACCTATCATGATGTTCTAAAAATTTCAAATAACACATAAATCAAGTCAATTTCGTGATTAGATGCTGATAAGGCCTTGAATTCGTAGAACAAAACAGAAATACAAACAGATATTTCTACCATGAGCGGATATAAACACAAAGAGTGTAACATACATGCAATTAATTCATAATTTCACTTTAATTACTTATTAGGCATTCTTAATCATGGATTAATAGTTAATCACAGGTCAGAGTTATGATACATATACCTAGAGATTCCTAGTATTTTCTATCCACTGCCCTGTTTTTTTTATTTGAAAAGTATTGTTCATTGAATTGATATACATATAATTGAGACATTACATTGCTTTGGAAGAGAAAGCATAATATTTTGGAAAATGATATGCATCGCACTACTATATAATTTTGTTAAGTTTCATATGTTGTGGTCAAGTATCTTTATTGGACTTTAGCTCACCTTGCGTGGAAAACAACTTTCAAGTGTTGATGATATACCTCTACCAAGGACATAGCTTGGGAGGACTTGGTGCCAAGAGTTTCGTTTTGTTTCTTTGTGTAATTATTTTGTACAAGCCTTGAGCTTTCTTTGTATTGAGTTGAACTCACTTTTGGTTGTACCCAAACATTGATTTGGAAAGATGTAGCCATTAAGGCATAAACTTATCTGTGCTTTTTTCTGTTTCAATTTATTTACAAATGTCATATGCTATAGATTCAGGATCTAGGATTTGTGAATGTATACATGCATATATCAACTTTTGCATGTTGAAGAATATCACGTAGATTTTTATTTTTCTATCGAATATCATAAGATGGGTTGCTGTTATTATTTTGGGACGTTACAGCTTTGAGTTGACATATTTCAAATCTTGATGCTCTTGAACTTGCGAGTTACGCTCTTGGCTAGTAATGCGATCTCGGTTGAGATGTTGGACTTGGATGAGAAAGAACAATTTAGTTCTTGGTTTTTGACAAATGGACACATGCAAGTCCTTGTTTCTTGTGTTGATGAGTCATGATCTTGGTCGGGGAGCATCCTCCAACATGTTGTTTAGCTGATATGTTGGGAGGGTAGACGATGTAGGTTTTAGTACCTCAAGTTGATGAGGTAATAGAACTTAAGGAGCAGTTGTGGGGACATATTTTTAGGGTTGTCCACGTGGCCTAGGTTGTTAACTAAGGTGCCACATGGGAATCTAGGGATGATGATGTACGATGCGATCATATCAAAATCTGAGATATTTGAATAGATGACAAGAGTCGTGGATGATGTTAGACTACTTATTTAGGTAAGGTTGGACTTTTAAGAGAGTTGATCATAATCTAAATAAGAGGAGCCTTGGATAAGTGATATTCTTGTAAAGGATAGAGCCTTATGAAGTAAGACTTCTAAAGAAAGTTGGACACTAATCATTATATAAAGAGAGCAACCCCACGAGTCCAATGTATGTTCTGAACTATTTTTGCCGATATTTTTGAGAGATAAGTTACTGACTTGATCGTTTAAGTGTCCCCAGATAGACGAGTCACCTCAATGTTTCTTATCGTCTTGTGTGCAGGTGATTGGCTTAATCTATTTTGCCACGTGCTCTCTAGCTAAATTCCCTAGATCTCGGCAGAGAGTTTTTTTGGTTTGTGAGGTCGAAAATCAACACCCACATAAATATTTTAGTCAAAAATCAAAAAGCTACTAAAAAAATTGCATAGAAAAAAGTCAAAGGTTCCTTATATTCTGTAGCACCTGTATCCTTCAAAGCTTTTGGGAAGTGCATTTGAATCCTTCATTTTATTTTGGAAATCTTTGGTGTTGTTGTATGTTGGTTTTGGAGGAGTATAATCCGATTTAAACTCGTTGAGTTTGTTTGTTTGCACTTGTTCTTGTCAAAAAGTTCCTTGGAAACTTAGAAATTCTATTCTAGGGTCGACACCAGCATTCCTAAGGGTCGACCCTTACTTGTTGGCGAAGTTTCTGGAAGTGGTGCTGGAATTTAGGGTCGACACCAACCTTAGTGGTGTCGACACCTACTTCTTGTTGCTGTCCACAAGGGTCGACACCAGTCTAGGAAGGGTCGACCCTTGCATGTTGCTGAATCTGAAAATTGCTTGCTGAAATTTAGTGTCGACCCTTCTTGTTCAAGGGTTGACACCTTGCTGTTGCACTCTTCGCTTTTCTGTCTGAAGGGTCGACACCTCTGCTGCAATGGTCGACCCCTGCAAACTTTTTTTTCCAAATTTTAGTCCGATTTAGACCCTACTTTTTGGGGATTTTGACTTGATCTTTTGGGTTGACTTTGGGACTTTATTTTACTTTGACCTAGCACTATAAATAGGTCCCTCACTTAACCTTTTCTTTATTTTTTCTTCTCTTCTTCCCTCTCCAAACCGTGAGTCACTCTCTCCCTCTCCAAAATCACTTTTTGCTTAGAGATCTTTAGATCTACTCACTTGGAAGCATCTCCTCACCTTGCTCCTTTGAGATTAAGTGTAGAGCTTGTCTAGGGCTTCGTTTTGATCGGGGCAAGTTGTTGTTTTGTCGTCATCGACTTTTGGATTTTTCTCCCTTCTCTCTCTCTTCTAAGCTTGAGGTAGGGATCTTTTCTACACCTTCATATGATATTTAGCTTAGTTATTTGTATCTTGTATAACAATGATGTGATTTGGGGGTGTTTGAGGCAAACCTAGGGTTTGGGTATAAAATGGAAAGAGGGATTTTTGGGTGAAGGTGAAATAAATGCTTGAAGGGTTTGAAAATGATGTTGTATTGTATATGATTTGATGATTTTGGCACTTGGCTAATATTTGGAGAAAATTGGAGGGGGGGATTTTCCCTAATTGAATCAAATTATTATTTTGTACAAATAATGCAAATTGACATTGAAAATGTGAAATTGAAAGGGTATTGATATGAATGGTGGGATTGGTTATGTGTTACTCCATTCTTTGGTAGTTTCGAATAAACTATCTGTTATGAGATTTTATATCTGTTTAGAAATAACTGTATTGGGCTATCAATGGAGGATAACTATGATTGTTGTAGAAATTGCATGCTGATTAGGTGAATTGAAACTAATCACTTGTGCTTGTCATTGAATATGACTATATTTATATACATTGTATATGTATGGTTATTTGGGAGTGGAAAGAGGATGTACTCTATTGTTTGAGTTTGTGATTAAATACATTGTATTGTATGAATGATTGTTTGGGAGGAGAAAGGGGATGGACTCCATTATAATTAAGTTGGTCGGAGTGTCCTAGGTAAAAGTCCCGAAATTATATATGAGTGCCTAGCTCGCGGACGAAATATCAATAAAATGGAAATTGTAGTGCTTGTATAGCCTACGTTTACATAGGTCTCGTTTGATAGCTACTTGCAGATGAAATATCCGTGAAAGAATACATGGGTCCCGTTTGACGGTTGCACGCGGACGAAATATCCATGAAAGAAAAGTTTGAAGTGCTTATATGTTGATAACATGGTTCTAGAACTAATGAGTTGTAATCTCATTTGGGTTGTTGAGAAACGATGAAATTGGCTTATGTAATTAAATGAAATGAAATGAAGGGAAATGGCTTAATGATTGAGTTTGGCAATTTAAGACTATACAAAATGTGGATGCCTTTATCTTTGACGTTGTATATGCATAGTGTACTTATACCTTTGCTAAATTCCATATACTGTGTTAGATGGTTTCTACTGGGCTGTGGCTCACCCTACTTAGCAATAACATTTTCAGGTAATGATGGTGTGCCTCTACCAAGGCAATAGCGTCGGAGAAACTTTTGGAAGCAAGGGCTTCTCATTTTGATTGTGTATTTTTGTAAAGCCAAGGCCTTAAGATGTAATGAGTGAAACTCACTTTTGATTGTAACCAAAATATGTCTTTGAAAGATGTAAGCCCATAGGGCATTTAATTTGTTGTTATTAATTTGCATTATATGCTATAGATTCAGAATGAACGTTTATGAATGTATAATGCATGTAATCTCTTTTGTAATACGAATTCTGTTATGTGAAAGTGTACCAACTATGTTATATTTATTTCTCTTATGAGTTAGGTTATTTGTATTATTTTAAGGGCGTTACATATTCTCTTTATTTTTGCATTTTTTTCTGTAAAAAAGTCAAAAAACTATTCCCAAACACTTTAATTTTTTTTTCACCTCATATTTTAGCAAAAAAGTTATTTCCGAAACTAACCCTAAGTCCCACAAGTCCTTAAAGTTTTAATTCACATAACATTTAACTCACTTTCAATCAATAATTTGTTAGTTACATGAATGAAAAATTGATATTATTATCTCTTTTATACTGAAATGTCTATTTTATCTTGTTTATCTTTGTATTTTCACACTATTTACACTAGTTCCCATTCATTTCCTCTCATTAAAAAGGAAGTGTTTGTAATTATGTTAAAACTATGAGGTTTATTGTATTTTTTTTTAAAAATCTCAGTATAATTTATCCTCTTTTTTTTCTTTTCTTCTTCTTCTTCTTCTTCTTCTTTTTTGTTTTTGTTTTTGTTTTTGTTTTTTAAAGAAAGCATAGAACTGCAACAATATATTAAAGGAAAGATAAAGTATAACATAGAGCTATTACAACATTACAATAAGTGGACAGGGAAAAAAAAAAAAAAAAAAACCAAAACATTACAATGAGTGGACAGAAAGACACCAAATAAGCACCACAATAATTAAAAAGCTCCAAAACCTACAAACTGTAAATCTAGATTAGTAGAGAGAGCTTCTATCGACAACATCTATAAGTAGTTGCGCAATGGGCACAAAACAAAGGATCATATCATACCTTGAAGATCATGTCACCGATGAAAAGTGTCGCCATGAGAAACACGGAAAATGCTTGGGTCTCTTCAACTATCTTATAAATATGCTATGTTCCCTTTTTTTCGCTTATTATGATCATTGCATTGAGAGACATAAATATATTCCATTGCAACAACAAGATGGTGGATGTTTACGTTTGATTGAAGAACTTGCACTCTTTTAAACCCACTCCCATGATAAGACATAACCTTTTTCACATATCTCTTGGACAACTTATGAGTTTGTGCAAAAGAAAAAAGTAAACTTTGATCTACCTTTAGGACATCCACCAAGAGTAGACAAATTTTTTCACCTGAAGTGACCTCTGGACTACAAAATTTAGGTGACTTACCAATAAAACTAATTGTTAGGATTAAAGACACCCAGAAAAACATCAACAAGTAATCACACACACAAATGAGACACAAATATTTACGTAGTTTGGCCCAATGCCTATGTCCACGGGAGAGAAAGCTTCACTATAAACAAATACAAAACAGAGGAGAAGGAGTCTCACTCTCTCAACTCAACTCACAAATCATACACTTCTGACAACTCTCTCTTTTCTTCACACTCTGATATATCTATCTCAGTTCACAGCTCTTTCCATTTATACACAAACGAGAGAGCCAAAAAAATCAACATCTGCTTGCCAACAACCAACTACCAAAATAAATGGAAAACCATTAGCACAGCCATCCTAGGTTGGAAAATCTTCAGAAAATCTGTAGCCCAAAAATCTGTAACAGCTACATTTGACTTCCATAGCCTACTTCACATGGCGTGGATACTTAACAATTCTCTCCCTCCACACCTATGATAAGTAGGATCCTTACTGGAAATTTATCCCAGCAATGTCCCCTCATACTTCGAGTTTATCTCTTGAGACCACATTTGTAAACATGTCGGCTGGATTCTTATCTGTATGAATCTTGACTAGTTCCAATAACTGTTTCTCCATCACTTTGCGTATTCAATGATACTGAACATCAATGTGCTCATGCGAGAATGGTACATAGAATTCTTGCTCAGGTCTATGGCACTCTGGATATCACAATGTACCGTGAACTCTTCTTGTTTTAGTTCCAGTTCTTAGAGAAATCGCTTTAACTACAATATCTCTTTCCTAGCTTTTGTTGTGGCAATATACTCTGTCTCGGTTGTGGATAAAGCAACATACTTCTGTATCTTGGACTGCCAAGACACAGCTCCCCCTGCAAAAGTAAACGGAAGTCCTTATGTAGATTTTCTACCATCAAGATCGCCTGCCATATCTGAATTCGTATAACCTTTCAAGATTGGACTAGCCTCTCTAAAGCACAAACACATTTTAGATGTACCCTTAAGGTACCTCATAATCCACTTGAGTGCTTCCCAATGCTCTTTCTCTGGATTGGAAAGAAATCTGCTCACTACTCCAATAGCATGAGCAATATCTGGTCCGGTGGATACCATTGTATACATCAAACTCCCTACCGCAGATGAGTAGGGAATTGCCTCCATCACTTCTCTTTCATTTGTAGAGGATAGACAAGACTTCTTACTCATCTTGAAATGGTTAGCCAGTAGAGTATCGACTGGCTTGGCATCTTTCATTTTGAATTTTTCAAGCACTCATTCAACATACTTCTCTTGTGATAACCACAACTTCTTGGCTTTCCTGTCATGTATAATTTTGATACCCAAAATTTGTTGCGCAGAGCCTAGGTCCTTCATGTCAAAGGACTGTGATAACTTCTTTTTCAGTGATATGATTACTGTGGCATCCTGTCCAACAATCAGTATGTCATCAACATAGAGCAGGAGTATGATGAAGTTTCCACTGAGAAATTTCCTAACATATACACACTGGTCTGCAACAGTTTTCTTGTACTCATGACCAACCATGAACGAGTCAAACTTCTTGTATCACTGTTTCGGCGTTTGTTTGAGGCCGTAGAGACTCTTTTTCAATCTGCAGACTAAATTTTCTTTCCCTTTTATTTCAAAATCTTCTGGTTGCTTCATGTAAATTTCTTCCTCCAAATTACCATGGAGGAATGCCATTTTTACATCCATTTGTTCGAGTTCCAAATTCAAACTGGCCGCTAGTCCTAAAACTACTCGAATGGATGTCATTTTCACAACTGGCGAGAAGATTTCATCAAAATCAATACCTTTCTTCTGCCCAAAACCTTTGACAACTAATCGAGTCTTATACTTGACTAGCTTTCCGCTGCCATATTCTTCAACTTGAACACCCATTTGTTCTTCAGTGCTTTTCGACCCTGGGAAAGTTTTACGAAATTGTAAGTTTGATTTTTCTGCAAGGACTGCATCTCTTCTTGCATAGCTTGTTGCCAATTACTCTTTTCTTTATGATTCTGAGCTTCTTGAAAACTTTCTGGCTCCTCTTTATTTGTAAGCAAAATATACTTAGAAGCAGGGTATTTTGACGACGGCTTAGTCTCTCTTGTTGATCTTCGTAACTATGGACCAACAGTCTCTGGCGGCGGGGAAGCAGGGTATTTTGACGATGGCTTAGACTCTCTTGTTGATCTTCGTAACTATGGACCAACAGTCTCTGGCGGCCGAGGGGGGGGAGGGGGGGTTATGGCTCCCCCTGCTTAACACCCTCTTTTTTGGATCTTCTTCTTCTAGAAAACCATCATGTAACTCTACATCATTGGTTGCATGTTGCGGTAGATCTTCTTCATCAGTGGCATACTGTGATGGTGTAGGATTTGGAACAATTTCTGAAACATCATCAACTTTGGGTTTGGCTGGTTGCTCAAAGTCTTCTAAGGTTTGGCCTTCTTGAAACACCACATCTCGGCTTCAAACGACCTTCTTATTTTTTGGATCCCATTATCTGTATCCAAATTCTTCATCTCCATAGCCAATAAAAATGCATAGAGTAGTTTTATCATCTAGCTTTTGCATGTGTTCCTTGGATACATGTGCAAATGCTTTGCACCCGAACACTCTTAAGTGAGAGTAAGACATCTCCCTTCCAGACCATACTTTTTCTAGAATCTCAAAATTCAATGGAACTGATGGCGACATGTCGATCAAATAGCAAGCAACACGAATAGCTTCTCCCAAAAATGACTTTGGCAGCTTTGCCATTTTAAGCATACATCTAACCTTCTCCACAATGGTTCGGTTCATTCTCTCGACTACACCATTGTGTTGTGCGGTTCCAAGAACAGTTTTCTCATGCCAGATGCCGCGATTAGGATAGTGGGCTTAAACTCCTTTGATGTGTACTCGTCTCCATTATCTATTTGGAGACACTTCAGTTTTTTTTCTGGTCTCCCTTTCCACCATAGTAGGGAATGTTTGAAAATGTTGGAACAACTCAGCTTTGGTCTTTAAGAAATAAACCCATACCTTCCGTGATGCATCATTAATAAACGTCATGAAGTATTTTCTGGCACCCAAAGATTCCACTTCTATGGGACCCCATACATCAGAGTATACTCTGCTCAACAACTTTGATTGTCTTCTAGATGATGAGTGGAAAGAGACTTCTATGATGCTTCGCAAATAAGCAGTTGTCACAAGGGTTCAATTTCGCATCTTTGACAAAGGGAATAAGAGACTTCTTTCCCAAAATCTGCAACCCTTTCTCACACATGTGGCCCAGCTTTTTGTGCCACAAATTTGGTGATGCCTCATCTTCTGCTACATTGAGGCTATCTGAAATCATATTCACACGAGTCTTGTACAACGTACCAGTTGCTTGTCTTCTGGCTACCACCAGAGATCTCTTCTTCAATTTCCATATGCCTTTGCTGAAGTAGTTCTCATAGCCTTGTCGATATAAGGTTATCCCTGATATAAGATTCAGGCATAAATCAAGAACATGCCTGATATCTTTCAACACCATCGTGCACCCAACTTTGGTTTGAATGCAAACATCACCAATTCCTACAATCTTCAAAAAAATGGAGTTACCCATCTTCACTGTACCAAAATTTCCAGCTTGGTACATATTGAAAAACTCTTTTTGGGGTGTGGCGTAGTGGGAAGTTGCTGTATCTACCACCCACTCGGTGTCGTTGTCTGACATACAGAGGCATTCTTCTTCTCCAACAGAGAATAATGCAATATCCTCTGAGACAGTAACTGCAGTGTTTCTATCTTCAGTTTTTGGCTGTCTATTGCCTTGTTTTTGTTTTCCCTTCAAGACGTAACAATATTTCTTTATGTGACCCCTCTTGGCCACATTGGTAACACTTGAACCTTGGCCGGCTCGTACCTTCTCTGGACTTTCCTTTGTCTTGAATATTTTTGCTTATTCCCCTGCCTCTGCGTCTACCTTTATTTTCTGTAACGAGGGCATGAGACTGATTTCCACCCATGTCTTTCTTTTTTTCCTCTTTACTAAATAAAGCATCGGTGACCATGTTCATGGCCAGTCTTCCTTCAGGTGTAGAGTTGCTGAGGGACACCACTAATGTCTCCCAACTATCTGGCAAGGAGCTGAGTAGGAATAGGGCCTGCATTTCATCATTCAATTCAATTTTGACAATTGCTAGTTGGCTCACCAGATTATGGAACTCACTAGTGTGTTCTGCAACAGAGACGTCGCCTTTTAGCTTCAAATTTACAAGCCTTCTCATTAGGAAGGCTTTATTCTTCAACAGGTACATGCCTTCTAATTTATCCAAAGAGCATAGGCATCAGTCTCTTGGGCGACATGGTGGAAGACACAATGATCGATCCACTGTCTAATTTGACCAATGGTATTTTGGTTTTTCCGCTTCTAGTCTTCATCCTTCTCTGTAGCTAGTTTAACTCCATTAAGCTCAATGGGTTCAAACAAATCTCGGCAGTACAAGACATCCTTCATTATGGGCTTCCAAATTGCATAGTTAGAAGCATCCAGCTTGATCATGGATCCCAAAGTCGATGTTGATTCCTCCATCTATAATTGTCTTTACAGAAAATGATCTCTGTCTGAAAAATCAAACTTCGCTGTTGAGTTTGGACTCGTCAAATTACCTGGAAAAGCACTTCAGATTGCCAAAATAAAAACTGTAAATTTTTGAAATTTGATTTGCAAAATCTAACCATACGGATGTGTTCAAAATATTCCAAATAGTTGGAAAGCACAATTGGATCATCAAAAACGGATTTCAAATGGCTCAGATCTAACCAAAAACAATTTTACGGTTTAGATAGGCAAAATTTGGAGCGGCTGAGAAGTATCGGATAATTTCTCAGTTTCGGCTGGCCTCAGGCTGACATCAGCGACGGCGGCATGGCTTGGTTAGCGGCTCGGTCAACAGCTCGGTCAACACTGCTCGGCTCTAGTTAACAATTCTAGTCAGCGGCTTGGTCAGCAGGTTAGAGCGCGGGTTGGAGCAGGTCAAACCGATGACGTCAGCAAGATGGTGTCATCTGCTGACGTCAGGTCATTTTCTTTCCTGGTTTCGCCGGTGAAGCGCGTGCGGCCCGTCTCCAGCGCGTGGGAACGACGTCAGTGGCGAGTGGAGTGTATGCAGCCTCCTCCGACCTCCGTTTTCAACGCGATTTTTTTTTGTGTGTTTGTTTGGTCGAGAGCTTCAAGATGGTGTGATCAAAAGTGGATTTCGACCACTTTGAAATCTGGGCAATTCTGAAAAATGAACTTTGTTTTTCCGAAAGACACACAACTAGGCTCTGATACCACTTGTTAGGATTAAAGACACCTAGAAAAAGATCAACAAGCAATCACACACACAAATGAGACACAAATATTTACGTGGTTCGGCTCAATGCCTACGTCCACGGGAGAGAAAGCTTCACTATGAACAAATACAAAACAGAGAAGGAGGAGTCTCACTCTCTCAACTCAACTCAGATCATACACTTCTCACAACTCTCTCTTTTCTTCACACTTTGATATATCTATCTCAGCTCACAGCTCTTCCCATTTATACACAAATGGGAGAGCCAAAAATCAATATCTACTTACTAACAACCAACTACCAAAATAAATAGAAAGCCATTGGCACAGCCACCCTAGGTTAGAAAATCTTCAGAAAATCTATAGCCCAAAAATCTACAACAGCTACATTTGACTTCCATAACCTACTTCACATGGTGTGGATACTCAACACTAATCACTGTGGTAGAAGCACTGGTACCCATACATAGGTTACTTGAGTTTGCATATTCTTGAATATCCACTTCAACCTCCATGCTTGATTGGTAAATCTGTTTTGACAAATGTCATTGTAGCCTCCCATCCAAATTCAAAATCATCACAAAGGGTATCCTTAAGTGTCAGTTCCAGAGGATCCAAGTGAAAAAAACATATCATAATGTACATGCCTTTTGCCTTGACAAACAAGATTCCGGCAATATAACGCTTGCTTGGTTAAACTTCGATTTTCAAAGTTAAGGAAAAAACCTTTTCTTCAGCATTCCCAAATTGATCAAAATATTGCTAATTTGTCAAAATTCAAACCAAAAAGTTCAAACCAAAGCTAAAGGGCGTGTTTGGTTTGTGTTTTGAAATATGTTTTTGGAAGAAAATTTCCAAAAACATGTTTGGTTATAAAATTTTTTAAAAAAATTTCAAAATTACTTTTTTCTCTATAACATATCAATCAATCACTTTTTCTCTCTTATCTTTCCTTCTCAATCATTTTTTCTCTTACACACATTTACTCAACTATAACAAAATATCAAATCATTCCAAATTTTCAAATTCAAAAATTATTTTCAAAACATACAACCAAATATGCACTAGTGAGTCTGAATTTAAGAAGACAAGACAAGCCAAGAGCAAATATATGTCCAAAATGTACATGCAACAACAAAACACACTAGATCAGGACATCAAAAATCAACAGTACCTGGATGATTTTTGAAGACCTAACCAACATTGAAAACACTTGTGATTTATGGTGATTTATTAAATTAGAAGCAAAAATCAAAACATTATGATTGGTTCTTAAATTGAAATGATATATTTTTCTTTTTTTGCCATCGGTTAAAAAATATAGTACATATATAATACCATCTTACATTGAACTAGACATTTAAATAGGAAAAAAATTAAATAAATAGTCACAAATATATAGCAAATGTAATAAATTTAATATAGACTCTAAACAAATACAAAGAAGGAAGACTCAAGCATAGTGAAGAGTTTTCAACAAATTTAACAAGCACAAAGACTAGAAGGAAAAAAGATTTCAAGCATAACAGAGAGATGGAGTCGTTTATTAGCGATTTTATTTATTTATTTATTTATATTTGTTTCTGAAAATTTGGAAGTAAAAATTTGTTTGATATTGTTGTTTGGGAGAGACTTCGGCTTTTGAGCCTTTTGAGGCCCACCACATGCCTCACTTTGACGATGTAGATAGATTATTCATTTTGTTTGATTCTGCATGTCAATCATTCATAAAAAAAATTCATATTGATCTGACGATAAGATCATGAGTTATGATTATTGAATCAAAATCAACGTGTTTGGATATGGTTTTTCAAATTTATGTTTTTGAAAATTTTAGAATTTTTGTTCCGTTAAGTCCAAAAATCAAAAAAAAGTTTTCAATTTTTTTTTTTCTTTTTCGAAAGCACACTTGAAAACAGAGATGTGATTCGATATGACTTGTTCTTTTTTGTTTTCTTTCTACTTTTTAATGTCACTTGTTCTCTTTTGTTTTGCTTTTTATTTTTTTTGGTGTTGCTAAATGGTTTCAGTAAGTTGACCGAAAGTTCAATGTGGCGAGATTTTGAATTTTACGTTAGCACAATGTTTAATGTGAAGGGATTTTAAATTTAAAAACAAAATAAAATTCAAATATACTTTTGTATTTGATTAAAAGTTTGTAAGTTGGTTACTTCATTTTTTTTATGTCAATTTGTGATTAAATTATGTATTTTGTGATTTATATCATGCAAATTTTATATTAAAATCACAAATTTAATAATAGGATATGCACCCATAAAAGAGTAGACACCAAATTATTTTTTGATACATATATGATATGTACATATGTATACATAAAATAAATATGATAGTACTTTTGATGTGACAATAAAATAAATAAATTTATTATTTAATACATCATTTAGGCTGCCCCTTCCCCTCTTTTTTTTTTTTTTTTTCTCTCTCTCTCTCTGGAGGAAAATTTGAATCAGTAATGCTACGTATCATGAAAAATCTTTCATGAAAATAATCATAAAAACTTTGTGACCCTTGGATTACATTTAGAATAGAGCACCACACATTAATCAAGGTAATCCAATGATCATAACTCTTTCATGATCATTTTCATGAAAAAATTTTCATGATCCCTAATTTTTCTCAATTTGAATTTCTTTCCAATAGTCAAATTTTTAGAAACTAAACACACATCTATTTCCAAAACATAATTTTTAAATTACTGTTGTAAAAGACAACTCATAGAACAAAAACCAAACCTAATGAATGATTTCTTTGTGAATGGTCATCACAAATTATCAAACTAAAATACACAGTTTAGATCATTTGTTGGGCCCAAGATAGGCCCCACAAGGCTCAAAAACATCTTCACTCCACAAAGTGGACTATTCCAACCTTTCTTTTTATACTTCATCAAAATTTTGGAAAATTAAAATAAAATAAAATAAAATCTTTTTGTTTGTTATGGAAACAAGTTTTCACTCTTCTTCCTCTCCCCATCCCACCTTCGCAGTTCGCCAACTTTGGTCATCACCTAACAATTCACTAAAGCCTGGTTTGGCATGTCTTGAAAAAAATAAAAAGTCAAAAAATTATTTAAAAAGTTAAAAAGTTATCACTATTCATAAAAAAAAATAAAAAATAAAAAAAATAAATTTACACATAAAAAAATACAACTCAACTTTTTACTGAAGTGATGGGCTATCCGCATGATTGGTCTGCTATACTGGTCTAGAAATAATTGCCTTATTCGCGGACAACCATTTAGACTGTGTTGTTCGGCACGTGGGGGCCACCACGGGACACATTTTGATAATCTGAACCGTTCAATATGTAAAACTTGTTGAATACTATATGCCTATAAACAATCACGTTGATCAGATATCGCTAACTATATGATCAAATCAATTTTGTATAAAAAAAACGAATGGTGTTATAGTTAACTGGTGAACAAAAACTAATCCGATCAATGTGATTTTTTACAGTCATATAGCACTCGACGAGTTCTACATATTGAACGGTTCAAATTATCAAAATGAGACTCGTGGTGGGCCCCACGGGCTGAACAACACAGTCCAAATAGTTGTCCGCGAAGGAGGCAATCATATCCTTATCTCCTACACTCTGCCCAGAAAAATGTGTCGTACAACCTATTACACTTATTTCTCCTGTACACTTATTTATAAAATTTTTTATTTCACATTTTTTCATAAAAAGATAAAAAGTTAACCCAAATATTCATATTTTTTTCCTCAACTTTTTAGTTCAAAAAGATAAAAAGTGTACTTATTTAAAACACCCCAAATATATTTTTTATTATATTTTTTTTCAAATATTTATATAGACCGAAGAAATTTTTTGGTTTTAATTTTTACAAAAGAAACATAAAACTTATTTTATGTTGTATTTGATTTTTACTCCCAGTTGAAGAATTTCTTTGTATAAGTTATAAATTGTATTGATTTTGGTGGACTCGAACCAACTAATCGGTTGATTAATTAGGATTGATGTCTTCTATTTATTCGTACTGTTGGATGCTTTGAAAATTACTTTGCACTCTTTCTTTTATGAATGAAGTGTTTTTGTTTGCAAAAATAGAGAAAATTGGAGTGATTTCCACCACATTTGTGGCTTTACCTAATTATGATTCTTCCCTTGTTGGGTGGGTTGTCCTTCAATGTTGTAAGTATATTATTTGGAATGGGTTGATTTACGTGTTTTATTTTAATAATTTGAACGGTCTATTTTGTAAGATTATATATATATATATATTGTTCATGACAAAAGTTAAGTTTATCTTATAATCATAATATTTTTATTTTATTACATTTGTTTCAAAAAAGATAATAAATATTTTTTTAAAATAAACAATTCATTTATTTGAAAACAAACATGATAAAATAAAAAAATTAAGATTATCAGAACAACTTAATTTTTTTAATGGATAGCACACTGATGATTCTACAAAATAAATGATTCAAATTATCAAAATGAAACCAAAAGTATGATTCACGGACCTCTCAAATTCAAATTTAAACTTAGAGAAACTCAACCTAGTCAAAATATCTAACAGTTTTGTTATTTTGTGGCATTTGGATATGGTTGTGGGCATGCAAAATGAGAGTTTTAATATCATCACAATTCACAAATTAGTTATTATCTTGCATAGCATGGCTTTTATTTTAATTTTTATTTTTATTTATTTTATTTATTTATTTTACTTGGACAATTTCATAATTTTTATATTTTGTTTACAATTTGTGTCTCTTTTGATAACACTTATAAATCAATTATTTAAAAAAAAATCACTAATTGTTTTTTATTGTAATTTTAGATTATAATTTAGAGAGACTTATTTATAAGTTTTATTTCGGACACTTATGCTATGTTTAGTCCTGTGTAATTTCTTATAGAGTCTCAAGTCCTATTTAGATATGAATGTATTCCACAAGATCCTATGCGTTGTAAATAAATGGTATTAATATACTATTATATACTATAATGGCAAAACCATATATAAGAAATTGAATGTTACCATAGAAAGTAACATCTTCACATTCAATTAAAAAAATCAAAAACCTAGTAAGTTTGCGAAACGTAACGTGACACGTTACGTTACGTTTATGTAGGTGTCACGTTACGTTTATGTAGATGTCACGTCACGTTACGTTTATATAGGTGTCACGTCACGTTACATTTATATAGGTATCACGTTACGTTACATTACGTTTATGTAGGTGTCACGTCACGTTACGTTTATATAATGTCCCACCTGATATGGTCACGTTACGTTACATTTATGTAAGTGTCACGTTACGTTTCGCAAACTTAATCTATGGTAACATTCAATTTCTTATATATGGTTTTACCATTATTTATGATATTAATAACTAATATTGAGGGTAAATGTGTCAATAAACTTTATACAGGACTTATGGAAACATAAGTTCTTTAGTAAGATTATATGTAGTATAAGTCTCCCTAATAGGATTTATAAATAATTTTCCCTATAATTTATTTCATTTTTTCAACAAAATTGAAAAATAAAAAAAAATTGATTATAATTTTTTTAGTGCATGTAAGATATATTTGCACCTAACGTGTGGCCAAATAAGTTTAACCTTAATATATATATATATATAAGGTTATGCTAACAAATTTACAACTTACTTTAACTCTTTGAAGCTAATAATCTAAAACGATATAATTATAAAAACTTAGTAATAGGTGATACTAAATTACATGTGATATCAAATTAAGTCATTATCTATCAATACTCTATTTATAATAAATAGGAGTAGAGACTCATTAAATCACTAAAATTATGACACATAAAATGATAATAAAGTATTGTACATAAATTTGTCATATTAATATTCATTGTTATTCAATGATGAGAAATAATATACAAATATTTTTTTTGAGTTGGTTTTATAAATATTTTTAGTAAAGTTTTAAATTTTTTTACCTTTTATGATAAGGTTATTATTGCTAGAAAAAACCTATATATTTGATAAATATTAATTTATTATTATTATTATTATTAGGTAAAATTTAAGTGAGTGTTGGATAAGATAATACCAAATGTTGCTTAAAAAAATAAGAATTTTATGGGAGTGTTTAGTGATTAAAAATGTCAAATATTGTTACTTAGGCAAGGGCTATCAATGGATTGCATTTAATCCAAATCCGATCCGAATCTGATTCGATAATTCGAATCCGTATTATTTGTTTATTAAACAGATCGAACATGCAAAAATCCGATCCGATTATTCTCAATTTGAATGAAGAGAACAAAAAATGAAAAAAAAAACCAAATTATATAAAATTGTAGCTCAATAAATAAATGGATCGGATCAGATCGGATATCCGAAATTATCGAATTCAGGCTCAAATTCGGATGATCTATAATTGGATATGGGACAAATAGATTCAGTTCGGATTCGGGTTTGTCTTAATCGGATCTCTTACCCCCAATTAAAAATATTTTTGAGGGATCATTACGAAAGAGAAAGACCCCCATATACTAGCCCCTTTAATTCATTTCTTTTCTTAAATGAAGAAGTAAAAAAAATAGGCAGAAAATAATATTTTGTTTGTAAGTCGAAATTTCGTTCAATACGAGTTATGTCAAAATTGCTGTCTCTCCGTTTGGAGGTAAGACGACTGGATTAGATCAGGGATACACAAAAATAATATCAACAATTTATATACTGACGAAGAACTCTCCTCCTCCTCTGATAACAGGAACCAGAACAGCGGCCCATCCGCCCAGTCTTCCTCTACCTTGAAGGACCCTCAAGAACAAGCAAAACCGCCTGGGCTAGAAGCCTTGGACGACACAATTATTTCTCCGGCAGAATAAGCTTCAAGGACTACGATCAGGATGCCATCTACAACGTCATAGATGATATCAAATACTCGACAGTCCCTACGGAATTAATAAAAAATTTAGTAGGCTGCCAGAGAGTTTTCTATGTATTTGTTAAATTCCAACCAGATCTCACTATTAGATGAAGAATTCCTTTTATTATATTAACTAATGGGGACAGTAGTTGGTTAGATTCAATGTCCCCAAAAATGAGAGAATGGTTTGATGTTAATGTAATCACTGTCATGATTAGTGAAAATTTTTATTAATTTTATTTATGAAACCACTCAAAGTTTTATTTACTTACTACATCTCCCTTATCATCAACTATTACATCTTAAGTCACGTCACTATTTTTTACACTGATGATTACATTTCGTAAAACATTAGAAAATTCTGCAGGGTCCATAACAACTAATCCTCTATGATCAACTTCCTCTTTGCTAATACCAACCTTCAAAATCAACGGACCAGGATCAACATCACTAGTGCCATCACTACCTCTGCGTACATCAATCTCAGGCAAACTCAAACGACCTCTGCATTTATGAATAACTGAACCACTGTGATACCCCTGTTCTGTAATATATTAATTGGTCCTTAACATGAATGTGATTATGTGTTTTGTTATGATTTTGTGTACCATTATGTGAAAATATGTGATTTTGAATTTCTATTTGTTCACCGTAGGAATATCTGTTTGATTATTTGCTTTGGAAATTAAATTGAGGGCCTTATCGGCCACAAAACTCGAAATTGATTACGCCATTGTGGTTGGCATAATTTTTAGAGCCTACGGTGAAATTTAATTGAAAAATTGATTCGGGTCAGATTAAATCGATTAAATTGGTGGATTAGTACCCAATTGCCTTATTATTATTATATTGACTTAGTGGGACTTGATGTATTTGAGCACTACACCTCATTTCCCTCCTTTAGCTCATTTTGATTAATTCTTGGACTCAACTTGAGAGAGAGAGAGCCCAACTATAGAGAAGGAGAAAGAGGGATTGTGCAATTGTGGTCTTGAAACTTGGAGGTTGGAAGTCTAATTCAAGATTTAATCATAGATTGTGAGAATCAAGCTCCTAGGTGAGTAATTCTTGGATTATAGTTTGTAATTTTTGTGTGCTCAAACTAATTTGGTGATCAAGAGTAAGATTGAAATGAAATTGTGTTGCATTTGTTTGAATTGAAGCTTAATATGTGCATGCATGTAGGAAATCACCTTGATATTGCATGTTTGAGCACAAATGTGTATAATCCATGTGAAATGTTAAAGGAAACTCATGTCTTGATCACCCTTTGTGTTATCTAAGTAGAGAATGTGGCTAATTCATCACATGCATGTACAATATGAGAAGATATGAGCTTGAATGCATGAGTTTGTTATGTTGATGTTGAGTTTGACATATTTTGGGACATGCATGTGGATAAATCAAGAAATTGAGCTCCATAATGTTATAATATTGGGTTAGTGCCATGTTAGTATGTGTATATTTGAGATTTGAGCCATAACATGCATGTTTTGTTGGTTGAAATTCGAATATGGAGCTCAAGAACTCAATCCGGAAAATCCAATTTTTAATGTCCGCTCGAGCGGAGGAAGAGACGCTCGAGCGGAAAAATCGTGCTCCCAGCACTTTTGCAGAGTTAGGTATCCGCTCGAGCGGGATATCTCACACTCGAGCGGGGAGCTTTTGTGGACAGGCCTTCCGCTCGAGCGCTCTATTCAACACTCGAGCTCATTTTTCATGCAACCAGTACTTTTGCAGGCTTAAGGGTCCGCTCGAGCGGGGAAGTCCACGCTCGAGCGGGGACCCTGTTTTCTGAAATTCTGTTTTTGCATTATGTGTTCTGTTTTCCGTTCTCTTTCACTTGTAAGCACTCTTAGGCATATGTTAAGTATCGTAAATGAGTTAATGAGATGGGAATAAAGCCTAATGAGGAACATGTGAATTAAAGAACGGATTAAACTATTAGTGACCCTTTTGTGTTCATAAAATGTGTAGGGTCAAGCTCTGGGGCAAATCCACAAGCCGATCACTGTGAGTAATATTGATATTCGAATGCTTGTGAATGTCCAATTGTTTATTCCCTTATAAGCTTTATGAGTTGCTAATTGGGATTGTGGACAAAAGTCTGACATGAATAAATGAATGGACCGAAGGTCGTTTTGATAAACATAAATGGACCAAAGGTCGTTTTGATAGAATTGAAAGGACCGAAGGTCGTTTTGATAGAAATGAACGAACCGAAGGTCGATTTTGACATATATGAATGGACCAAAGGTCGTTTTGACATACATGAAGGGACCAAAGGGTCGTTTTGACAAATATGAATGGACCAAAGGTCGTTTTGACATATATGAATAGACCAAAGGTCGCTTTGACTTATATGGATGGACTGAAGGTCATTTTGACATGAATGAGTGGGCTGAAGGCCGTTTTGACATGAATGAGTGGGCCGAAGGCCGTTTGACAAGAATGAACAGGCCGAAGGCCGTTTTGACATAAATGGAAACCTGAATGGGCCAAAGGCCAAAATGTTGAAACTGCAAGTCACTTGATTTGAAATTCGTATAGTTATACATCTGTTAAATAGAAATATGAATTGGGCCCAAGGCCGTTTGGAACCTGTTGTTCTACATTGATATGTAACTTCTGTATTTGATATTATTCACTGGGCTATCGCTCACGCTAATTCATGTATTTGTAGGTGAGCCAAGAGAAGTCCAAACCCGGCCCCAGTGGAGTCTGCCAATGAACAACACGAGTTTTGGAGAGTCAGCCTTGTGTCTCACGCACGAGACCCATCCTTGCCATTTTGTTATGCATTTACGTTTTGTTTTGTTGGCAAGGACTTTGTGTATATTTGTATATAGTTTGTTAAGGGTTGGCTCAGCTTAGATGACCCTGTCTGTAAAGAAGTTTTACTACTGTACTTTTGATGTGGGTTATTAACGTATATGAGCATGGTTTGTTGATGTGCATATAAGCACGGCTCTATGGACAAAGTTTCAAATTTTTGCTTCCGTTTGGCCCCTTTACTCTAACGAGTTATGTCTGTTTTGGTCTGAGGCCGTAGGTAATCACAGGATTACTGGCTGGTTATGTCCTTAACCCATAGGGGGCGGGTTCGGGTCATGACAACCACTTTTCCCAAAACCTTCTAACAACAAATCTCTTCGCCTCTCCGGTAAACCCAACAGACTTAGTCCGTGTCAGAATCGGAATGGCCTTCGCAGGAGGACAATGTCAAACATCAACATTTTCATTATTATATTTTTTAGATAACACAACAATAGAGGGGGCCCTCATTTTGCGAATCTTCTGGCATGTCACTGGTAAAATACTTCAGATACCCCTTCATTTTATAACACGCAATCTCCCTTTTTAATATTCAAATTTTCAAGTTGATACTTCACAATCCATGCCACATGTTTGTCATTAATTGAACAATAACCATTCCCATAATAGACTAACTCGCATTGACAATCCACAGGAAAAAGAAACCACGCCTGCAGACTGTCATTACCATCTAATGTCCGATCATAAACATTTACTCTGACCAACCCACTCGCATTGGGTACGCAAAGGGAGGAATATTTTATCAATATTTTATCAACCTTAATACTCTTTTGTTTGTATCTCAACCTCAACTGAGAAAATAAATTAGGCAAAGCAAGTTTAATACAACTGAAATCACTTCCTGAAACACCTTCAACATCACCAGTTTTTATATACATCACCAGTTTTTATATTGTCGGTACTTCGAGGTAGAGGGAGATTGGGCGGATGGGCCAGTAATTTTGACAGTAATCTTGACATAACTTGTATTGAACGAAATTTTGACTTACAAACAAAATATTATTTTCTGCCCATCTTTTTACATCTTCATTTAAGAAAGGAGATGAATTAAAGGAGTTAGTATATGGGGGCCTCTCTCTTTTGTAATGAGCCCTAAAAAATGTTTTTAATTGGGGGTATTTTGTGACGTAATCGGTGGGACATCTTTCCTTGCAGAGTACAAAGAATTGTTCCTCCATTTCTGCTTCTGCAAGTATTCTCCTCCAGAGTTCATCTCTGTTCTTCGAAAGACTTTTCCCCTTAGATGAAAATTCTCTCCATTCGATGAACTCGCCCATTTTCTGTATATACTGTCGACTTGCTGTTGGCGAGTGGCGTCTTTCTATATTTGGATGGTAGATTCTGCCATTGGTTCCAGTGAGATCGAAAAATCTCGAGTTGGAGGTTCGGATCGTCTCCGTGCATTGAACCATGGCATGAAGGTGAGGGTTTCCATCTTCGTAGAGCTCTCTTGCGACAAGTATGTAGTATGTGATGGACCACAGCTTCATCTTTAGCAACTTGTCCCAATTGAACATTCCCAATTAATTTTATACCCTTAACCACGATCTTGTCTGATTGACAGTTACATCTCTTATTACACAACTCAATACATATTGTCTGATTGACGGTCACATCTCTTATTACCCAACTCAATATCATTAAGCAATCTCGCCACACCTTTATTATCAAATTTAACATCACTTAATTGTTCATCGTACAGTTGTAACTTCCTTACTTCCCTTTTAGTCCAAATTCTGCAGATTCTCTTACCTCTGCTAACACTTCTGTTCAGACACCTTAGCTTTGATATTTTTCCCTCTGCTCCTTGTACCCATAAATGAACTTCGCCGGAGCTATGTGACTGGGGGGACGCTGTATTAATATTACCAGCGCCCCCCTTCCGCTGATCTAGGCCGTCCATTGTTGTACTTATGGACACGTGTATGGATGAAGTTAAAAGGAAGTCACACCTGGGCCCAGGTGTGAGTACTTTTGATTCCTTTGTCAGATAGTGCTATACACGTGTCACTCTTCTGGTGGTTTGCGTGGTTGTAAAGTAAAGATGCTGTCAGAACGAGTGACATAAATCAAAGGCGAGAAAATATATGTGTTTGAATTATTTTGAATAGGGTATCTTCGTCCTTACACATGAGACACTTTTGCAATATATTTGATACCAGAAAACATTTTATGACATAAAGGAATATGCTTTTGCAGTGGGACAGCTATTGTGGTGAAGTTGTTTTCTGGTACCTTGTTTCGTCTCTCATTTTCAGTCTTTTGTTGTTGTTAATTATTTTGGTATACAATGTTGTACTCCTTTAGACAGTATTCCGAGAATTACGGGCAATTCACTCAAATGTGAGTTATACTTCAAATTATTTTCCTTTTTTATCCCGTTAATAGTAAAAAAATTTAAATATTTTTATTGCATCCTAATCAAACATAATGTAATAATCTCCAATTCTTATTTAAGAGTAATGATAATTACAAAAAAAAAAACAAACAAACAAACAAACGTAGAGTTTGAATCATATAACAAAATAAACTTTGAATTTTTAATTTTTTCAATTTAAACCCTAAATTTTTTATTTGATTTCAATCTAAACCATTTGCCTACTTTTGTTAAGTAAAATAAATTAACAAAAATGTATTTTAGACATAAATTCAACGGAAATTATATTTTAGATATTTGCTACACACTTGCATTGAGTTTAATGATTAAATATAAATTTTTTCGTCCGTTTTATTTAACAAAAATAGACAAATGGTTTAGATTGAAAATAAATCATAAGTTTAGAATTTAAGTTGATAAAATTAAAAATTAAAAATTAATTTTGTTACATAGTTCAAACACTGTGATTTTGTTTTGTAATTTTTCCAATAGAATTTTATACAAATATATATATATAATAATATAACTTCTTTTGGTTACTTCATTTTTAATCAAAATATAATCTATTATTGTCTTCATAATTTCAAAAATGTCAGTGACACTTCATTATAAATATTTTTTTCCTGTATAAATTTTTTTATTTGTAAACAAATTTTCTTTTATATAATTTTTTAAAGATAATATTGAGGAATGTTTGATTTATTAGAATAAAAGTGAAATGTAATATAATAATTATTAGTGAAAATTATAAAAAACAAAAAAATTCCAAGGGTTTGAACCCCATAATAAAATAAACTTTAGATTTTTAATTTTGTCATTTTAAATCCTAATCTTTTTGTTTATTTTTAATCTAAACCATCCATCTATTTTCATTAACTAAGGTTGACGAAAATAAAAGCATTTTAATCATTAAAGTCAATAAAAATAATATTTTACATATTTTTTATACATTTACATTGAGTTTAATAATTAAAATATTATTATTTTTCCATCCGTTTTACTTAACAAAAATAGATAGATGGTTTATATTGAAAATTAAACCCAAAAAAAAATAGAATTTAAATTGGCAAAATTAAAAATTAAAATTATGGATTTTATAAAATGATGTTATCTATTTTGTAGTAAAGCAAATACTATTTAGTTTTATTCTATAAGGTGTGTTTGGTTGGAAGATTTGAGAAGAGATTTAGAAATGAAAAGGAAAAAGTTAGATAAAATGTGAATAAAATATATCTACATTTCACCTAATTTCACACACATTTTCCGTTTCCCTTTCTAACTCCCCAAATCTCCCAACCAAATACAGTATAAAACTAAAAGTATTGTAGTTGTGAAATTTAAATTTATTACAAAAATTATTATTTTGTAAAAGATAAATTTATTATACTAGTATATCGGGGGGTTTTTTTTTTTCTCTAGTTTAGTTATATATGTGGGATAAAGTTGGCTTTTATAACTGTTTCAAAAAAAAAAAAAAGTTGGCTTTTATAATTAGTACTTTATGCAATATTGGGAAATAATTTGGATATGGTTAGAGACAATTCCACATTGTTTGAAATGTATCTTAAGTATAGGAAAATGCACGATGCACTTAGAGATTTGTTTTCCCTGTTTTACTTTTTCAGTGCTGTGAATATTTACTTGGCTTTGTAAATCAGTTGTAAATCAGCTAGGCATTAATAATATGCTTGGTTGTGTGTTTTTCAAAAATATTTTTTAGAAAATTCTGTTTTCTTATTTTTCGTATTTTTTTATTTTTACTAAATTTTTTTAATATCTTAAGCAATTTTTTTACTTTTTAGACATACCTAACATAAATATACCTAAAAAGTAAAAAATTTGTGAAAAAAACCTTTTAAAAATTCACTAAATACCAAAAATACAAAAAAAAATACGAGAATTCAGTATATTTTTTATATTTTTATGTATTTATTAAAATTTTAAAATATTTTTTCACAAATTTTTTACTTTTTAGATACATCTAAGTAAGGTGCATCTAAAAAAGTAAAAAAAAATGTTTAAAATTTTAAAAATATTCACTAAAAACAAAAAAATACGAAAGCCAAAAAACTGAATTTTCAAAAAATTTAATAACAAAAACTCAAACCAAACACACTGAAAAATTAAAAAGAATTATCAATACGTCTTATTTTACTATTAAAATTACTATGGAACCCTATCAAATTTTACTATGGACAACTAAGTTCTATTTTTGATAAAATATTTTTTAAATTTTTATTCCTCCATAATGGTGTATGTTACCTCAATTTTACCCCTCATTTATGAATAACAATTTCATATTTGTTTTTTAATCTAAGCAAAATTATAATTTTCATTTGTAAAATTTATGATATTATATTAAAAAATCATAAACCCCACTAAAAAATTACCAATAAGTTCCTTCTTTAAAAAAAATTACTATGGAGTCATATCAAATTTTAATATTAATAAATAAGCCCTTTTTTCATTTTTTATTTTGTAAATTGTTATAAAAAAACTTAAATTATTCATAACAATATAAATTATTTTAATTTTATCTTTCTCATTAAAATATAAACCAAATATTTAATAAATAATTTTAATTTTTTAAAATTTTATAATAAAAATATTTTTAATTGTTGAAATTATTTCAATTTTCATAAACAAAAATATAAGTACAAGATTCATCAACTATCTCATGCATTGAGAAATATATAAATTTGTCATAGTAGTATTTTCATGGTTTTTTGGAATATTAATAGAATTTAGCCTTTCAAATTGTTTATACTAAAAAAATTCATAATTTGAAATAACATAAAATGATGCATTTTATACCGCAGTTGTTTCGATGTAATTGTTATTTATGATTTTTTAAATATAATATTAATATTTTTAAAATTAAATTTTTTAATTTTAATTAAATTAAAATTGTTTATAAAATTGTTCATAGAAGGGTAAAATTAAGATAAAATACACCATTATGAAGCAATGAACCTTTTAAAAACATTTTATGATAAATATGATTTAATTGTCTATATTAAAACTTGGTACAAATTAATAGTAAGTTTGAAAGTAAAATTGAATTTATTGGTAATTTCTCTTTAAAAATAAGCAGCATAAATTAAGTCGTAATTATTTGCTTTGAAAATCAGCAATGATTATAACCATCCACACAACTTGTAAATAAATTTAGTGCGTTTTTGTAACAGATAATTCGTGAAAAGTCCAGAGTGTTGGGTCGTATGTTATTTGTGCTGGAAATAAAGGTTTTATAGGTTTATTTTAGGCTAATTTTGAGCCTAAATTTGGGTGGAGTCCACACGTTTTTTGAGGTGGGTCCGAATAAGTCACGTGTTTCTTACCGTATGTCAAGTCACACGGTGAAAACAGTTCGTCAAAACCATTTATGAGTGAATGGCAACTTGACGCCATTTTCGAGTTCGTGGAATGGACATTTAAAGAATTAAATGTGAGTTTCCTTGAAATGGATTGTCCCACATTGAAACTTTAAGAGAGCTTTTATGAGTCAGTGTACAACCTTGAGTTGGGAGAAGTTATGGATAATATAAACCTTAACCCAAACCACCACACACGCGCGCCGCCGCCACCGTCTGTCCGGGCGTGGGTGTGGATTGTGGGTTAGGTCAGTTCTAACATTAATTTTTTCTTGCAGGAAATTATTTAAATTTCAAAATGTATTTGAATTCAAATTTTTGTCAAAAAATTTTGTGCCTCTTTTCAAATATGAATTCCACAACTGATTAGTCAATCTGAACAGTTTTTCAAACTGTTGAATTTCGGACAGATTCATAACTGCCCAGACAGATTCAAAATCTAGACAGTTTTATAACTGTTGTAGTTTCCAGCAGATCTGTTTGAATTTTGAACTATATCTGTTCAAAACAATTTCATACATGTTCATTCAAAATGAAACCTATTCGGGTTTGTCAAAATTGCCTATAAATACCAGCATTTTCAGCAGTGTTCTGGGATAAAAAAACATCCAGAAAAAATCTATTTCCTTTCCGGTTTTGCTCTCTTTTTGCATTGTTCTTCATATTAGTTTTTAGAAAAATTAAAGAGAGCATAAAACACAAGGTTTTGTTCACTGTATAAGTTGTTTGGAGTGCTACAACAATTTGAGAAGATCATTGTATCTTGGGAGATAGATGTCACTTGTCCGTAAGCACCGTAGCGGGGCGAATCGATCTTAAGGATAAAGTGTCGCACACTCGACTTGATCTTTTAGGGTTTGTTTGGTAACGTTTACGTTTTCAGTTTATATTTACAAAAATTTTATAAACTGATTTTTGTTTATTTTTAGAAAAACATAAACTACAAACGTGTTTGGTAATTGACAGAATGTTTAAAAAATTTTAAAAATATAAAAAAGAGTGAGAAATGACAAGTGATGGCAAGTGGCGGCGGAAGACGGTGGTGGAAAGTGGTGACGGTGGATGGTGGGTGGTAATGGTAGGTGGGTGGGTGGGTGACGGTGGCGGGTGGTAGCGAGTGGATGGTGGTGGTGGTGGTGACGAGTGGTGGGTGGTTGGTGGCGGCAGGTGGGTGGCGGATGGCGGGGTGGTGGCGGGGTGGGTGGGTGGTGGTGGTGGGTGGTGGTCGGTGGGTGGGTGACGGTGGCGGGTAGTAGTGGTAGGTAGGTGGCGGATGACGGGTGGTGGTGGGTGGTGGTGGCAGGTGGTGATGACAGGTGGGTGGGTGACGGTGGTGGGTGGTGGGTGGTAACGAGTGGGTGGTGGTGGTGGTGGTGGTGGTGGCGGGTGGTGGGTGGTGGTAGTGGTGAGTGGTGGTGATGGTGGTGGTGGTGGTGGGTGGGTGACAGGTGGCGGGTGGTGGGTGGTGGTAGATGGTGGATGGTGGTGGCAGGTGGGTGGTGAGTGGTGGTGGCGGGCGGTGGTGGGTGATGGCGGGTGGATGACAGGTGGGTGGTGGTGGTGGTGGTGGTGGTGGTGGTTGGTGGTGGTGGCGAAGGGTGGGTGGTAGTGACGAGTAGGTGGCAGGTGGGTGGTGGCGGAAGACGGTAGTAGAAAATAGGTGGCGAGTGGTGGTTAGTGTTGGGTGGTAAAAAAAAAAAAACTCAAAACTCAAAACGGAAACACAATTTTTGAGTTTATATTTTTTGGCCAAATTTATAAACTGAGACCACTGATTTATAAATCAAAAATTTACCAAACAAGTTTTTATTTGAGTTTTTAAAATTTTTGTAAATATAAACTGAAAACTGAAAACGTAAGTGTTACCAAACGACACCTTAAATATTTAATTCAGTTTGGTAAAATAAATTCGGTACGTAATTTATTTTTATTTATTTGAATTGTTTCAAGTTATTTATTTTACATAGAAAATTGTTTCAACAATCTTAAGACAGATTCGAATTATTCTATTTACAGAATTTTTCGTTTGCTTCCTTTGCTTTTTCTTCTTCTTATAGAAATTATTTTCTTTGATTTTACAAAATAATATTCTGGTTGGAAAATAAATAGTAGTTATATACTGTTTGACAGATAGTAGTAATATACTGTCTATTTTCATTGACAACTAGTAGTAATATACTGGTGTCATTAACAATTCAGAATATTTATTTGTGGAATTTTGTCAGAAATTAATTTTGATTTTTAGAAATTATTTCGGAGTGTTCGTTAATTAAAATTCTGTTTTAGTATTTTAATTATTGAAGTGTTACAAAAATTTAATTTTCTGTGTGGAATTAATTTGGTTAAATAAAATTTTATTTTATTTTTAAATTAATTGGAAATAATAGTTACAATTCTTGTTTATTTTATTTTACAGAATTTAAAATTCTATGGTTTTGGTTTAAATTTTCTGTATAGTATAAAATTCTAATTATAATTTTGTTTTATAATTTAGAATTCATGACTACTGAAACTAGTCAAACTAATACTCAAACAAGTACTAGTATGATGGCTGCAATTACGTCTACCCCTCTTTTTGTTGTGACTGTGCTAATTAATCACAGTGAGAAGTCAGAGAAGTTCTCAAGAATTGATTTTAAAAGATGACAATATAAAATGTTGTTCTATCTTATAACTCTAAACCTGGCACGCTTCTCCATGAGGATGCTCCTATTCTGAAAGAGGATGAAACTGACCGGCAAGTGGTTGCTACGGTCGATGCTTGGAAACATGCTAATTTTCTTTGCTATAACTACATCTTGAACGAACTTGACAACATATTATACAACGTCTACAGTCCTATCAAGACAGCAAAGGAATTTTGGGAGTCTTTGGAGAAAAAGTACAAAACAGAAAATGCTGGCTCAAAAAAATTTGTGGTTGGCAAATTCCTGGACTTTGTGATGGTTGATTCTAAAACTGTGATCAGCCAAGTTCAAGATCTCCAACTCATTCTGCATGACATTCACGTAAAAGGCATGTCTTTCAGTGAATCTTTCCAAGTTACAGCCTTAATTGAGAAATTACCACAAGGCTGGAAGGAATTCAAGAACTACCTCAAACACAAGTGCAAAGAAATGTCTTTAGAACAATAGATTGTGCATTTGAGGATTGAAGAGGACAACCGCAATTCTGAAAAGCGGGCTGGTAAGTATCCAATGGAGTCTAAGGCAAATGTGGTGGAACATGCTCCAAAAGCAAAGAAATAGAAGTTTTCTGGAGAAAGTTCATTACAAGGCTCTAAAAGGGGGGAGAGGAAACTAAAAAGTACAAGTTTAATGGCAAGTGTTACATCTGTGACAAAGAGGGACATCAGGCCCAAGATTGCCGCAGCAAAGGCAAAAGTAAAAGAAGAACAAGTAAGAAGCCTACTCAAGCCTATATGACCGAAATGAACAATATTTCCAATGGTGTAAATGACATAAATCTTTCTGCAGTTGTTTTCGAGGCAAACTTTGTCAGAAATCCTAAATAATGGTGGGTGGACACTGGTGCTACTCGCCACATCTGTGCTGACAAAAAGATGTTCACATCTTATTCAGTGGTAGACAATGGTGAATAACTTTTTATAAGCAACTCTTCGACTTCTAAAGTTGAAGGATAAGGAAAGATTATTTTGAAGAAGACATCTGGAAAGAAATTCACTCTCAACAATGTACTACATGTACCGGACATTCCCAAGAATCTCATTTCCGGATCGTTGTTGAGTAAAAATGGGTTTAGGCTAGTTTTTTAAAGTAACAAGTTTGTACTTACCAAAAACAGGATGTATGTAGGAAAATGTTACATGTTTGATGGCATTTTCAAAATGAATGTAATGATTGCTATACCCTTTGTTATTAATAAAAATATATCTTCTTCTTTTTTGCTTGAGTCTTCAAATTTATGACATAGTAGACTTGGACATGTTAATTATGGATCTTTGCGTAGATTAATTAATATGGAATGTTTACCTAAATTTGACATTGATTCAAATCATAAATATGAAATTTGCGTTGAGGCAAAATTATCCAAAACTCATTTTCATTCAATTGAAAGAAGTACGGAATCACTTGAATTAATTCATAGTGACATTTGTGATTTTAAATCAATTCAAACTAGAGGTGGGAAAAAGTATTTTATCACTTTTTTAGATGACTATACTAGATATAGTTATGTTTATTTAATTCGAACCAATGATGAAGTTTTGGAAACTTTCATTCAATACAAGAATGAAGTTGAAAATTAACTTGGTAAGAAAATTAAGAAACTTAGAAGTGATAGAGGTGGTGAATATGAATCACCTTTTGGTGAGCTTTGTAAAGAACATGGAATAATTCATCAAACCACCACTCCTTACTCACCTCAGCAAAATGGAATTGCTGAAAGGAAAAATAGGACTTTAATAGAAATGATGAATGCCAGGATAATAAGTTCTGGATTACCTCAGAACTTGTGGAGGGAAGCAATACTTTTAGCTAATTATATACTTAATAAAGTACCTTGAAAGAAAGTGAATCAAACACTTTATGAAATGTGGCATGAGAGAGTACCATCCTACAAATACTTAAAAGTGTGAGGGTGTTTGGCCAAAGTGGCTATTCCTAGTCTTAAAAAGACTAAGATATGTCCTAAAACCATTGATTGCATTTTCATTGGTTATGTCAAGAATAATAGTACATATCAGTTTTTGATTGATAAATCAGAACATTCCGAAATGCATGTAAATATTATAATTGAATCTCAAAATGCATCTTTCTTTGAACATGTGTTTCCAAACAAGACTGGACAAGAGACTAGTACTAATAAAAGATCTTATGATGCTATTATTAGTCATGATCAAGAACAAGATCAAGAATAAGAGCAAGAGATAGATCAAAATGAGAAAGAGGAACCTAGGCGTAAAAAACGTGCTAGAACCTCAAAATATTTTGGTCCAGATTTTCTAACATTTTTGTTAGAAAATAAGTCTTTAACTTTTAAAGAGGTTATGTCCAGTCCTGTGGCTCCTTTATGGAAAGAAGCTGTAAACAGCGAAATTGAATCCATCTTGCAAAATCACACTTAGGAATTAGTGGACTTACCACCAGGTTGTAAACCTCTTGGATACAAGTGGATTTTCAAGAAAAAAATGAAAGCGGATGGATCAATTGACAAATACAAGACAAGACTTATTGTCAAAAGATTTAGACAAAAAGAAGGTCTTCATTATTTTGACACATACTCACCGATTACTAGAATAACATCTATGAGAATACTTATTGCTATTGCATCGTTGTACAATCTAGAAATTCATCAAATGGATGTGAAAACCGCTTTCATAAATGGTGAGTTAGATGAAAAAATTTACATGGAACAATCAGAAGGATTTTCTATTCTAGGAAAAGAAAAGAAAGTGTGTAATTGGTTAAATCATTATATGGTTTAAAACAAGCGCCAAAGTAATGGCATGAGAAATTTCACAAAGCAATGATGTTAAATAGATTCAAAATTAATGAGTGTGACAAATGTATTTATATTAAAAACACAGATAAAGGTTATGTTATTGTATGTCTTTATGTGAATGATATGCTCATCACAGGTAGTAATAATGACATGATTAAAACTACCAAGAAAATGTTGAATAAACATTTTGACATGAAAGACATGGGGATTGCTGATGTAATTCTTGGTATAAAAATTACCAAAACATCAGAAGGTTATGCTTTGTCACAATCTCATTACATTGAGAAAATACTTGACAAATTCAGTGAAGATGATAATCATTTTGCTAGAACACCTGTGGATGTTAATTTGTTTCTTTCTAAGAATGCACAGGAAAGTATTTCTCAATTAGAGTATACCCAAATTATTAGAAGCTTAATGTACTTGATGAACTGCACTCGCTGGGATATAACTTATGCAATAAGTAAATTAAGTAGATAAACGAGTAATCCAGGAGTAGAACACTGGAAAGCAATTATAAAGGTTCCAAGATACCCTAGATTTACTCGTAACATTGGGCTTAATTATACTAGATATCTAGCAGTACTTGAAGGATACTGTGATGCAATTGGATATCGGATACTAGAGACTCAAAATCCACCAGTAGGTATGTCTTTACTCTTGGTGGAGTGGCTGTATCTTGGAAATCTTCCAAACAAACTTACATAGCTAGGTCTACTATGGAATCAGAATTCATAGCTTTGGATAAAGCCAGGGAAGAAGCAGAATGACTTCGCCACTTCCTTGAAGATATTCCAATGTGGCTAAAATCGGTGCTAACTATATGCATACATTGTGATAGTCAATCAGCAATAGGTAAAGCACAGAGTCATATGTATAACAGTAAGTCACGACACATTCGTCGTCGACATAACACTGTGAGACAACTACTCTATAATGGAATTATTTCCATTGAATATGTGAAGTCTAAAGATAACATAGTGGATCCACTAACCAAAGGGTTAGTAAGAGAGTTAGTTAAGAATTCATCGAGGGGAATGAGACTTAAGCATATTAAATAAGAGCTACCATAATGGCAACCCAACCTAGTTGACTGGAGATCCCATGATCTAGGTTCAAAAGGACAACCGAGTTGTGTATGACTCAGAAGGATCACTGGGGAGTAAAACTCCTACCCATTTCTATGATGAAATAGTGATGTCTACATCATTTTAGGTTAAATAAAACTTTAATGATTCTTATATCTAGGTAAACCTAGTGGAGTATGGCAGGATACTCTTCATAAGAATCACCTATGTGAGTGTGAACTGGGTTGGTTCTATGAGATTTGTGAAGGGTTACAATGCTCCAGAGCACTCATGAAAGACCAGGTTACTCAGGGCCAAAATGAACACAATAGTGAGAATTAAACTGTGTCTGGGGATATACTGTGTGAGTTCTATTGTCTTGGTTTACACAAATGGCTGAACAGTTCAAGACATCATGTACACTGGTTAGCTAGTAAATCCGATAGTGTCTCACAATGGAAGGTTCAAAGCCAAAAGTTACTTATCATTTGCAGAATATTTTCAATTTTTGTACTCTCTATAATTAGATTATGTTGTTACATTTTCTCTCCGTCAAATTCCATTCATGTGGGGGGATTATTGGAAATAAAGGTTTTATAGGCTCGTTTTGGGCCAACTTTGAGCCCAAATTTGAGTGGGGTCCACACATCTTTTGAGGTGGGTCCGAATAGGTGATGTGTTCTTTGCCGCATGGCAAGTCACACGATGAAGACGGTTTATCAAAACCATTTATAAGTGAATGGGAACTTGACGTTGTTTTCGGGTTCGTGGAATGGACATTTAAAGAATTAAATGTGAGTTTCCTTGAAAATGGGTTGTCCCACATTGAAACTTTAAGAGAGCTTTTGTGAGTATATAAGCTCTAAATGTACAACCTTGGGTTGGGCCCCAAGGGGCATCCCAAGTTTGTTGAAGGAAGGAGTTATGGACAATATGAATCTTAGCCCAAACCACCACACACGTGCGCCGCCACCATCGTCCGTCTGGTCGAGCCGTGTGGGGCGCGGGTATGGGTTGTGGGTCGGGTCGGTTCTAACATTAATTTTTTAGACAAAATTTTTTCTTGTAGGAAATTATTTAAATTTCAAAATGTATTTAAATTCAAATTTTTGTGCAAAAATTTTGTGCCTCTTTTCAAATCTGAATTCCACAACTGATTAGTCAATCTGAATAGTTTTTCAAACTGCTGAATTTCGGACAGATTCATAACTGCCAAGACGGGTTCAAAATCTGGAAAGTTTTATAACTGTAGCAGTTTCCAGCAGATCTGTTTGAATTTTGAACTGTATCTGTTCAAAACAGTTTCATACCTGTTCATTCAAAATGAGACTTGTTCGGGTCTGTAAAAATTTCCTATAAATACCAGCATTTCTAGCAGTGTTCTAGAATAAAAAACATCCAGAAAAAAATCTGTTTCCTTCCCAGTTTTGCTCTCTCTTTTCATTATTTTTCATATTAGTTTTTAGGAAAATTAAAGAGAGTATAGAACACAAGGTTTTGTTCGCTGTACAAGTTGTTTGGAGTGCCACTACAATTTGGGAAGATCATTGTATCCTGGGAGATAGACGCCACTTGTCCGTAAGCACCGTAGCGGGGCGAATCTGTCTTAAGGACAGAGTGTCGCACACTCGACTTGATCTATTAAATATTTAATTCAGTTCGGTAAAATTAATTCGGTACGTAATTTATTTTTATTTGCTTGATTTGTTTGAAGTTATTTATTTTACACAGAAGATTGTTCTAACAATTTGATCCAAAATTTAATTTTTTTTATTCATAAGGATACATTTAATGAAATTATTTTGTGAGAAAAATAAATTATTGTTTTGAAGATTCCTTCCCCCATCTCCCCCAAAAAAAACAAAAAAACAAAAAAAAACAAAAACAAAAACAAAAGTTACCCCACAACTAGACCATTATCGGAAAACCATCGGCTAGCCACCGAAAAGTTCGTTGAAAAATTCTATGTTGTTATAAAATTCATCTGAAGTGACCGGAGGAAGGGAAGTAGAAAGACCATGAGGAGTTTAGATGAGAAGTAGAACATCAGGCAGCATTCGAAGCCATCAAAAGCTATTTGGGTAAGCCCCCTATGTTGATGCCTCCAAGAGAAGACAAGCCATTGAAGTTGTATATAGTAGCATAAGAAGAATCCATTGGAGTCTTATCGGCTTAAGCTAATGAAGAAGGTGAAGAGTAAGAAATTTATGTTGGAAAAATGGTTTCGAAACCATTAATAGTTGAATGAGAAATTGACTCCAAAATGCACCATTTGAGAATGGTTTGAAGACAATTTTTATTTAATGTAAAATTTGATTTTATTTAAATAAATTAGTTAATTTTTTGGGGTCAAAATTGAACATGATTCGATTCAGAATTTGAATTCTTTTGAAAGAACGATCATGTCTTTTCTGGTTGCATCTTTTCATAGAAAAGAGGTGACTCTTTTGAAAAGTCACCATGACCATTCGAAGAGCCACCAATTCATCTATATAAACAGGCCCCCATTGCATTTATTAAAAAAGGAAATTCATCTTGTGTTTCTTTTCATTTGCACTCTATTTTTCTGTAAGAGAATTCTGCACAATAAGGTTTGCTAGACTTGCTGTAGTAGTGCTGCTTCTTGCAAGGTTTGATCGTTGTATCTTAGGAGACAAGCGTCCAATAAAAACTTGTAAGCACCATAACGGGGGATGAATTTGTCTTAAAGAAATTTTGTCCAACACAAGCCTCGATCAAATTGTTATCGATTCCAAATTTATACAATTTGTTTGTAAGTATTTATAGTCCTATATATATGGTTTGGTTTGGTTATACCCAAACAATTTTTGTTGTTTTCAACTTATATTATTTTTATATAATTTGGTAATATATTTGGTGATTACGTGTTTCATACAGTACACTTAAAATGAGATTTTTCTTACAATCTTAAGACAAATTGCATAAGAATATTATTTTCTTGTTTGCTTGTTCAAGTGAAATACAAATTGTTCTTCTGTAATTTTTGGTTCAAATTGTTTTATCCAGAATCTATATGATTCTGCATAATCAGAATTTACTATGGATAGAATCTGTTTCTTTATTAGTTTGTGAATATGTTTTCAATTTTGACTATAAGGCTAATTTATTTTTGGTTGGTTGCTTTACTGACTACTTTTGTATAGATTTGAAATTTTGTGAAACGGTATAAGTTTTGGCTTTAAACGTAGTATATGAACAGCAGAGCTAATAAATGTTGTTAAACTGGCATCTGTTTGATTTTTTGTGATTTCCGTGTGTACATGCATAATTGTTATACTTTAATGGTGCTTATTTGCCATGATACACGTTTTTAAGTTTGTCTTTAAATTTCGTGTCGAAACTGCACCAGATCAAAAGTTGTGAGTTTCTTTCCTAACTACTGGTGTTGAATAAATAGGCTTGTGTATTTACTTCTTATGCCATGTTTGGAAGTTTGATTTTAGTGAATGAAATTTTCATTTTGATTGGTGGAGAACAATGGAGACTTACCAATTTTGGTGGGCCGATTATGATTATACTTTCTGGGTATAGAATATACATATTTGAATTAATTATATTTTGTGAATTGATTTTCATAGTTGGTATAATCCATTGGATGATGGTTTTCAGAGATTTATAGAAAATTGACTTATTAATTTTTATATTTATTTATTGTTCATTGATGTGTTTAATTATTTTTACCATTCATTGATTTTCATGCAAAGGCACTTGGTGGTGTCAGTCATGATGATGATGATGTAGTATGAAGAACATCTATTATAAATACCATAGCTTATTTTCATTTGAAAGGTTGTTCATCATTTATGCAGATTTTCTCAACATTTATAATAGTACCGTTGTGCTTTTACTTGCTCCGTTTGTGTGGGCCTTTTATATCCATTAATGGTGGTTAACAAATTATAATATTCTTTTACCTGCTTTGATAAATATATGGTGATCCTAAATTGAGTGCTTCTAAAGTATTTTTTTTAAGAGTATACATCATGTAAATGTCATATATATATATATTTGTTTTGTTTTGTTATGGTAGTAGCATATTTGCATCATCATAGCAGTTGTTGACATCATAGAAGTTTAAATAAGATTATTTAAATAGTAGTGTCGTTTCATTTAATTGAATATGAATCGTGGAATCTTTTGATAACCAGACAAACGAATAGATTATTATTTTATTAATAATCATAGTTTCGAATGTTGTGACATAGGTTGTCATAAATAACTATGAACCTTGTGTAGTAGAATTGGTTTAACCATGAACCATGATTTTAATGTGGGAGTTTATCTCTTACATTAGAAAAAATAATTTAATTTTCTTTTGTCACAAATATTTTTTGAAAAAATAACGTATGAATTTATCAAAAATGAGTTATTATTTGTGATAGTGACACTTGTTCGGAAATGGGTCTTGTTATTTGTGTTAATTTATGTATTATCACAAATGTAGGGGGAAAGAAGCAGAATTGTCTGCTAATCATGATTTATGACATGTTATCCATAGAAACTCGAACAAGAAATATTCAAATTTAAGAGTTTAAATCTTAATTTGGATGTACAAGTACTTTTTCTTAAATGCATTGTATAAGTATTTTTTCTTGAATGCATTTTCAAGATTTATACAATTAAATGAGATTTTTGAATTGTTTGATTATTAGGCAAAATCTTTATGAGGATATAATTTTGTCAAAGTATTAATTGTGACTTATAGTAGTCATAATTATTCTGGAATTCATAAATTCTCTTCAGAAGTTAGTTATTCAAGCACACCATAGTCAATAAGTGATGAATAGTATATTCTAATTTATATTAGAATTTTTGGGGTGTGTTGATATTTTCGTGTGATAATATCTTAACAAGGAAATTAATTTTTCTTAGAGTACTTAAAATGTGAGGGTGCTTGGAGGATTTTACCAAAGTAACGGTTCCGATAATAGGTCCACAAAGAATCTTAATTCTTTATATAGGACAAAATTGGAGTAGAAGTAAAGATGGTTTCATTAGCTCCTAAGGAGCACCTCTATGTTTATTGTTTAAATATGAAAATGGGAGTGACATAGAGTAACGGTATGTCTCCATGTAATCGAAGACTTTATACTGTAGGACATTTGCTTTCAGTTGTGAATATTATCTAAGGATAATATAGTGCATCCACTAACTACTCAATGATATATAATTGAGAAGTTCAAACGAAAAATAGCGGCAGCTAAACAAAAGGTTTGACTAAAGAGCAAATGAGGGAAAGTTTATCGAGGGGAATGTGATTACAGCCTATTAATTCTGAGTCGCAATAATGGTAGCCCAACTTAGTTGACTAGAGATCCCAAAATATAGGTTCAAAGAGACAACCGAATTATGGATGACTCACCAGAAATCACTAAGGGAGTCTATCTCTTATCTATTCCTATGGTCAGAGTGATATCTGCAACATGTGTTGTATGCAGGGACTTAGGGTAAGTTATGCTTTTAATGATCACTTATATCTTGAAAATCCTATAAGGATATCTTTCAAGAGGAGTATTTAAGAGACTCAAAATAAGGATCACCTACATGAGTGTGAAGGAGCCGCTTCTATGAGAATTGATAAGGCTAAATTCTCTAAAGCACTCATGAAACACCAAGACATGCCCAAAGCCAAAACGGGCACAACCATGAGAACTAAGCTGTGTCTGGAGATATTCTGTATGAATTCTATTGTCTTGGCTTACACAAACAGCTGAACAATTCAAGGCATCGCGTCCACTGATTAGCTAATAAGTCCGATAGCCTTTCACTAAGGAAGGTTCAAAGCCAAAAACTACCTATCCTCATGCAGGATATTCCCAATTGAATTCTCTTTGAGTCTTCATTGTGTGTTGCATACTTTTATGTCATTTCATTCATGTGGGAGATTATTGAAAAAATAATTTGGAAACCATTAATAGTTAAATGAGAAATTGACTCCAAAATGCACCATTTGAGAATGGTTTTAAGACAATTTTTATTTAATGTAAAATTTGATTTTATTTAAATAAATTCATTAATTTTTTGGGTCAAATTTGAATATGATTCGATTCAGAATTCGAATTCTTTTGAAAGAATGATCATGTCTTTTCTGGTTGCACATTTTCATGGAAAAGATGTGACTCTTTTGAAAAGTCGCCATGACCATTCGAAGAGGTTCACCTATATAAATAGGTCCCCATTGCATTCATTAAAAAAGGAAATTCATTTTGTTTTTCCTTTCTTCTGCACTCTATCTTTTCTGTAAGAGAATTCTGCACACTAAGGTTTGCCAGACTTGCCGTGGTAGTGCTGCTTCTGCAAGGTTCGATCGTTCTATCTTGGAAGACAAACGTCCAATAAAAACTTGTAAGCACCATAGTGGGGGATGGATTTGTCTTAAAGAAATTATGTCCAACACAAGCCTTGATCAAATTGTTATCGATTCCAGATTTATACAATCTGTTTGTAAGTATTTATAATTCTCTATATATGGTTTGGTTTGGTTTGGTTTGGTTATACCAAAACAATTTATGTTGTTTTCAACTTATATTATTTTTATATAATTTGGTAATATATTTGGTGATTACGTGTTTCCCACAGTACACTTAAGGAGATTTTTCCTACAATTTATTACCTTAGCAGGTTTTTAAATTATTGTGAATGTAAGTACTCAGTTATTGAGTAATTATGTTTGACCTTGTATTTTGCTACAATCAAATTAAGATATCACCTTTTACCTAGAATTGTACATGTAATTACTTCAACTAATCTAATCAAGTATATGTTGACAAGGCCTATCTTGAGTGGTAGGATTGGTAAATAGGTTTTAGCTCTATCAGAATTTTGCCTCAAATATGTTCCTCAAAAATCTGTTAAAGGACAGGTTTTGGCAAATTTCCTTGCTGATCATCCATGTAAAGAAAGGCAAGGAGACCAAAATGATATTGACCTGGTCAGTATTGTACCTTGAAAATTATGGTTTGATGGTTCAAAAGCCAATAGTTTGGTTGGAATAGGAGTTGTAATTGAATCTCCAACCAATGTGCAAACTAAACATGGTTTCAAAAGAGATAAACCAGATTGCTCTAACAACCAAATTGAGTGTGAAGCCTTAATCACAGGACTGGAACTGTTGTCAAGATGGAAGGAAAAAGTTGTAGAAGTCTTTGGGGATTCTTAATTGGTGGTTAACCAGTTAAATGGTATTTTTAAGTTGCAAAATCATGGTTTGCTACCATATTATGTGGTTATTTTATACTTGAGTTCTCATTTTAAGGATCTAGTAATATCACACATCCCTAGATTTATGAATGAACATGCTAATGAAATAGCACAGATAGCTTCGAATTATAAGAGAAGAGGTGAATATGAGACAAATTCATCTTATGCTTCTTTTGAAAAGAGGTTTCTACCTTCAGAAGAAAGAGGTTTAGTTATGGAAGTGTATACGTTGGATGTGCCAGAAGAAGAATGGAGAACCCGATTATTCAATATTTATCTAGTCCAGATGCAAAAATCTATAAATTATATTTATATGATGACAGCCTCTACAAGGGATAAGCAGATAGACTCTTATTAGAATGTTTGGGTCCCAAAAAGGCTAAAGCATCCATGGCTAAAATTCATGAGGGCATTTGTGGTGCTCATCAGTTAGGGGTTAAAATGAGATGGTTATTAAGAAATTTGTATTACTGGCCAAGTATACTTAAGGACTGTATGGAGTATGCAAAGGGTTGCGAAGCATGCCAAAAACATGAAATGATTAGGCATGTGCCAGTGGATGAATTGTATTCAGTAATTTGGTTTTAAACCTTTAGGGGATAGACAATAGTCATGATTGGAAAGATACACCCTCCATCTTCGAAGCATCATTGCTTCATTTTAGTGGCCACAAACTACTTTACGAAATGGGTTAAAGCAAAACCTTATAAAACTATAGACCAAGGTGAAATAATTAGTTTCATTGAAGCTTTAATTCATAGATTTGGAATTCCCCAAACTATTACTATTGATAATGGAACAGTAATTAAGGGTAGTCTAGTAAAAGCTTTTGCTGAAAACTTTGACATATAGTTAAATCCATTTCTTATTATGCTCAGGCTAATGGACAAACAGAGTCATGCAATAAAGCTAGGTTGAAGATAATCCCAAAAATTGGCATAATATACTCTCAGAAGTTTTATGGGCTTATAGAACTTCTAAAAGATCAAGTATTGGAGTCACACATTTTGTCGTAGTACTTCCAGTTAGGATCAACATTAAGTCTTTGAGGGTCAAAGCACAAGAATATTGTGACAATGATCAGTATAATCAAAGCATGTGTATGGAATTGAAAAACACTGATGAAGCCAGAGTTTTGGCCTTAAACAAAATGTTAATCCATAAGCAAAATGTTGCAAGGTGCTACAATAAGAGGGTACATCATCAAAGCTTTGATAAATATGATTTGGTATGAAAAACTGTCTTACCTATTGGCATCAAAAGTCACAAATTTGTTAAATGGTCACCTAATTGGAAATGACTATTTCAAATCCATAAAGTTCTTCCAAATGGCGCTTATCACTTAAGGAACCTTAATAGTTTCATACATCAAAGGAAAATAAATAGTGAATTCTTAAAAGCATAGTTTCCAATTGTTTGGAAAACTTCATGCAACAAGGAATTGAAAGTTGACAATAGATAAGCACAAGTAAAATGACACAAGAAAAGTTGATAAGTATAATTTTCATTCATTTGGTAGAAATTGTACAAAGTCCCATAGTTAGGTCCAAAATGTCTTACATTGTTTGAGTTGTTCTTGTACAATAAGATTTCTATTATCTATGGAAGGAAGTAACTCAAGTGACTTGGACATATCAACCTTAAGGTCCACTAATTTAGTACTAGAAGTCTGCATCTTCTCATGGTTGGTGACCAAGGTTGCTTCCACCTCTACAAGTTCTTTCTCTAGGGTTTATTTCCTTGCCAAAAGAATTTTTTATTGAGTTGAAGCCTCTACATACTCAGCCTTAAGGGAAACAACCCTAGTATGTGTAGTACTAACAAGAGCTTAGTCTTGAATAAGTTGATGCTGACCACTCAAAGCAAGCTCTTGCTGTTGGAGATGAAAGTCCAAAGAGACCATAGCCTTTAGCAAGATGGAAGAGAGAGAGATGATTGATGATGAAGCAATGATTGGCAGCATAGATGAAACCCTTGTTTGAATGTTGGATTCTTTAAAGCCAATAAGGGTATTCTGGAAAAGCTCTTCAATGGCCTTAAACAAACTTCAACACTCAAGATTTGAGGGGATAAAGTTGGCACAGAAGAAAAATGGCCAACAAAAGAGTCTCCTAATTGAAGAGGATTAGCTTCTGAGGGCAGAGATATGGGAACAACAGCATGTATCAAAATTTGTTGGAGCTCTTGCTTGAATGTTGATAATTCAAGCTTTGACATCTCCACCATTTCACCATTATGGGCTTGAGATGCACCAACTTCTAGCAAAACTTTAGTGTGAGTGGGCTCTGGCCTAGCCATGAGGGTATAAGCTTCTGGTACAAGTATATTCTCCACTATCCTTTGAACCAAAGAATCAAGGAACGAAGTAATATCAACCTGGTTAGAAGAGTCAGGGGAAGGTAGTGAGGTAAATGAAACATGAGAGGCAAATTGAATAGGCAGGGTTACTGGCATAAGGGAAACTAAAAAGGGTTGCTTAGTGTTATCCTCTAGAAGGTTCCCACTTGCCTCCTTATCTGCAATGATGGTGGTTAAAATGGTCTGAAAATCAAATGAAAGAGTAGTTCTCACTTTCTAAAGATATATCCCTTTTAGCTTATTTCTCATGGCCCTCCTAATTCTCTTGAAATGGGCATTTAAAACCCCAGCCTGAAGTGAATGTACTTCTTCTACATTTGGAAGGGGTTAAGTAGTTTGTACTTGAGGCCGAGTGAGCACTTGAGGTTGTTGATAGGCAAAAAGAAGGGTAGAGTTTGAAGGTTTAGAAACCCTTGGGGTAGATATAGACAGGTAGGAAGAGGACCTGAAGAATGGGTTTCAAGGGATAATGTGTCAATCATCTTCTTACTCCAAACCTCAATGGAGATGTGATCCTCCTTATCCCCATCTTCTTCTACATCTGGTTGTGAAATGAGAGTTGGGAGTGTTAAAGGAGGTTCATAGTGACCGGGCTCTTTGTCAGCATATGAAGTTTTTTTAACTTTTTTTGGCTTTTATTGGCCATAAGCTTGGCTAAAGTTTGTTACTTGCTGGTTGAAGGCTTTGGTGCTAGTTCAAGGAATAAAAGTAAATGATAAATACTTAGAGCTTATTCACAAGCAATTAAGTACAAACATTTGTATATAAATACATAAATGAACTCTAAGGTGCTTCAAATGATGATTACTTGGCTTGAAGGAGGTCCTGGTAGCTCTCCTGGTGGAAATGACTACTATTGGCATTGTAGGAGTAGTTTGTGCTGGAGTTGGCAATGCTTCTGGAGGAATAACGGTGGTTGCAGCTTCAGCTTGAGGGGCGACTTCAACAGGACCCATATTTATGTTCATTAAGCCCAAGGGGATGGTAAATTTGGCCTCTATGTTGGCCTTTCACTAGTGTAAGAAGCCATGGTAAGTTGTTGGATTGGAGTTGAAAGTAGTAAAGATGAATTTCTCTAGTGTCACGACCCAAACCGGCCCCTATGGGTTTAGTACCGTAACCGGCCAGTAATTTGTGATTACCGAAGGCCTGCTTAACAGTAAAGACAGTAATACAAAGTACAGGGGCCGGCGGAAGCCAAAACAGTAAATAAAAGATGTCCAATGAGCTGTGACAGTCTGTATACAAAAAGACTTTTCTATAACTTAATCACATTTAAAACCAAAACAGTATATACGTAACAAGTGCACATAACATCCAGGTTAGGGACCAAGTCCTTTCTTCAAATTGTACAGTACAAGTCTAAAACAGTATTGCAGAACAGAAGCAAAAGGGTGAACTGAGACACCCCAAAAAGCCCTGACTTGGATTGACATGGAACCTCGAAGTGAGGTGCGATGGTTGGCTTGACAAAAAGGGAGCTAACCCAACGCTCTTAACTCTAATCCGGTGCCTGGACACCTACATATAAATATAAACAGTGAGCTAAAGCCCAGTGAATAATAGTTGTGTAAAGAGGTTAAGAATGAATGTCCTTTCAGTCATTAAACAGTCATATCAGTCATTTAGAAACCATAGCAATTATATGTGGTACATCCAATAGCAAAACAGTACAGTAGGTCTTAACAAACCGAACAGTCAGTTGATGGCCATCATAACAGTAAACAGTAATGGTTCCAAACATGGGAATCAACAGAGATCTCTGTGACAATAGCAGTAACAGTACAGTAACAGTAAATTGCTATGGATGCCACGAATACAGTTTATAAATAGGACAAACATTCATTCATTAAGAAATATCATTTCAGAAAGTAGTACAGTAGATCGTTTGGAAAATATTCATGATTGAACGTATCTTTACAACATTGTTACTCACAGAGTACTGGGCTACAGAGAGGCTAGTGAGCGTCCTCGGATGCCAACCCTACACAGTTACAGAATGAACACACACGAAGTTACACACTTGGGAATTAATGACTTAGTCCCTATCTTGACTCGGTGTGGTTCTATAGCATTATCCTCATTAAGATGCCTTAAACATGGCCTAGGAATGCCTAAGATGGAAAGAGGATGCAAAGATGCACTTTAAAACACTTTTCAAATTTTTGCTGAAACAGGGGTCTTGCTCGAGCGTGGCTTTCTACGCTCGAGCGGACATGTAGACAAAGGATCTCCGCTCGAGCGTGACTTCCTTCGCTCGAGCGGACTGTAAACTTAAGCAAAAGTACTGAATGCATGCAATTCACACTCAATGGGCGCTCGACCTCCGCTCGAGCTTGAGACACAAGTCCTCGCTCGAGCGTGCATTCCCTCGCTTGAGCGGACTGTAAACATATGAAAAGTACTGGATACACACATTTCACGCTTGAGCGTTACTTTTCCCGCTCGAGCGGACTGCATGAACTCAGAGTGTACACTCGAGCATGGAGTTCCCCACTCGAGCGTGGATCCAAAATCTAGAATTTCCAGGTTTGTCTCCAAGCACAAAACTCAATCTTTAAAGCTTCAAATTCGATCCTTTTGGGCCATTTTCTGGAAAACACCTTAAAACCCATAATATGACATGTTTCAAAGATCAATTTGCAAAATCAAAACCCAAAGGTAGTTCAATTAAACACAAATCCAAACAAAACTTCATGAACATAATGTATATGTAACATGCAAGTGTTCAATTGAAATCAAAGCTTCAAAAACTTGATCAAATGAGTCAATTCACTCAAAAACATGATGAATTCATGGTCCATAGCTAGAATATAGACATGCATGTGAAGATTTCTATGAAATCAACTCAAAACTCAACAATGTAAACATGCAAGCATGATTTAGTTACTCAAATCAACTCTTTAAACCAATTCTTGACTTAGATCACTAATGACTCATGGACCATGCAAGATACAACTAGAATTCAAATTCAAGAAGATGATTCTCCTACCTTAGGTCTTCAATTTTAAGTCTAGAAGCTCAATTATACAATCCTCTCTTCAATTCTTCCAAGTTCAAGCAAGAATTCCTAGTTGAAACCAATTTCTCTCACTCTTCCTCTCACACGGTTTAGGCTCAAGAAAAAGGCTGAAGAAAAGTTGTGTCTAAGTGTGTAGTTCAAGCCTCAAGATGTTAATAAAAGTGGCCCACTAGATGGCATTTTGGTAATTAATGCAACTAATGTAATTCAACATTATTTAATCTGATTTACTCGAACCAAATCACATTTCAATTATATCTACCATAAAATCACATAAATTCTAATTAGCATGAAATACTAATCAATTTCTGATTCGGCTGCCGATAAGGCCTTTAATTTGCAGTTTAAAACATAAAACATGAACAAATCATTTAGTAATCAAACAGATAGAAATGCACTAAAACAACATACACACACAATCAGTTCAGAATTTCAGTCTAACCAGTTACTTATCATGTTCAGTCACAGTTTAGCAGTAATCAGTGGCGAAGGTTGTCACATCTAGACTCTCTTGTAGGAGCTTGGTTAATTTCCCAATTCTGAATTGAGAAGCTCTCAGATCTCAAGCATACAATTTAGGGTTGGTAGATGCACAGAATAAAACATAGATAAACTGAACCAACCCAAATTGTCTGGTAAATTGAGCTAGGCAATATGGCTTAGCTATGTATTTATAGGCTTTGGGGTTCAAGTTCCCAACAAAAAGTTTTATTGCAGAAGGATTGTCACCCAACAAACCTTGTGATCGTCATTAATGTACTCTTTATCTGCCAATAGATTGTGAAGCCATTGAGGACCCTTAATGAGGTTGAAGGGAAGAAAGAATTATGGTTTTAGATCTAAGGGCAGGTTAAAGAAATAACCCAAGTAATACTTAAAGGTTGAAACTTTAAGGTTTACCCTGGAATAGAGTGCACCATAGGTGTGAGGATCCACATTTGCATGATAAGAAAGAAAAGAGGGCCAAAAATCTGAGAAGTATGCAAAAAACTATAATTAGAGGATCCAAAGTGGACTAAGGTTAGGATCCAGAGGACTCTCGCAGAAAGAAGAACATGCTCTATAAAGATGGCCTAGGAGAAAATGAGCAAAAGAAATGCGCTCACCCAAAACAAAAGCTTGAGATAAAGGTATAAATTTTGTGACAAGCTTCTAAGAGGTTATACACATGATGAATTTACATAGCCAATATAGGATGAAATCAAAAGTTATTGGTCCAAAACATGACTAGCTTTCTTATTACTACTACTAAGAAAAATGGAATACGATGGATTATGCGATGGGAGTTTAAGCTTAGGTATGGCCTTCCCGGTATAGGTGGGGGTCAGAGTTTCCCCAGCAGGATATAAGCCAAATAAGTGGCAAATGTGTGGGACAAAAGGGGCTATCATACCACTTCTAAAATGAAAAAATTGAAGATAAGGTTCCACTAGTATAAAGCAATAGGGATCAAATAAGAGTCCTGGGGAATGGAAAACCTAGAGAGTCAAAAGAAGTCCAAAATTCCAGCTCTCGTCAAGGTATCCTCGCGAGCCCTTGTGACTTAATCATACCAAGCTGTCCAATCCCTTTTGACAATGGGCCACATTCGAAAGGGTTTGGCCACTGTCCAAGAACTTTAGGAAAGATAACGCTGGTAAAGTATAGTATGATCTTTGAAATGAGGGTAGAGATTTGACATTGCCACTAGTGGAGCCTCTTTAAAAGCTGGGCTCAAGCCAAAGTCCCCAGTCTCGCCTTGAGGGATGAAAATGTGAGTATCTATATGGTTGTTAGGGGAATTTGCCTTAAAGGTTAAGTCAAAAACCATATTTTGCAATAAGAGAGAAGTAGGAAATATTTTCCTAATGGGAACAACATCAATGACTTGAGAACCAGATGGAATTGGAAGCGAAAAATTAGGGTTTGCAAAAAGGAATGAAAAGTGGAAAGTTGAGTTCCAAGAGTTGAAGTGTAAGAGTGTTGTTTGGACAAACAGCCGTCTATTTATATGCTTTTCTCTCTCTCTCTCTCTCTCTCTCTCTCTCTCTCTCTCTCTCTCTCTCTTCATTGGATAGGGTTAACCCAAGTTAGTCATGCGGTAAAACACTATAGATCTTGAAAAATAGCTAAGTGTTCAAAATGAGTCTTTTCACATATTGATATCTTGAGGATACCAAGAATTAAAAATAAATTTATTCAATTCTCATGTTTATTATAATTGTGGAAGTGTCTTGAAAAGTTGTAGTTTGCTTCGAGTTTACTTCAAATATTTGGTTGAAAAGATGATTGATGTGTGTAAGGTATACTCAAAATATTAATTGGTGAGGAGATAGCCAAAAGTCAAGTAGAAAACTTACGAGAATAAGTGAGTATGTATTTGAATGCAGGTTGATTATACTTTCGAATCATAGTTTGGTCTAGAATGATCAATGAATGCAAAATACAAGTAATAAATCATAATCATCATTTTATTTAATTATCAAAGATTACATGGGAATTGGCTCAATCTCATGAAGTAAGGAAATGAAAAGGTTACAAGATCATGGAATTTCACCTAAAAGTAATCTATGAGATCCCTTTCTTTATCTAATCTTTTTGCAACTTCATCTTTCTTAAATTGGCAATGTTGAAAGGATCGAAGCTTCATAACCAATTCACAAGCTTTATTCTCAAATGATGCGTGTTCCTACTCCTTGAGTATTCTTGAAAAGATGTGTCATCAACAAAGTCTAGAGGGAATTGTTATGTGAATTCAGCGAAGTCGCCAGAGCTTTTCGAGCCTCGCTCTTTATAGAAAGAAAGGCATTGTAAGACTCTTCTAATGCCTGAGCCTTAGCCTTGGCGATCAAATGCTAGTTTGCGAGCAAACATAAGAAGTGCAAAAACACTTCAACTTCAAGTATGGCTAAAGATGCAGCGCCAAACTCCTCATCAAGATATCACAAGTCCAAATAAAGTTCTTATGAGGGATTTTTTCACAAAGAATTTCAAAAGGGAGTTGGCTAAAAGCAGCTAAAAGGAATTTTTTTTCTTTCCCCTGAAAATGTTATAGCCGAAAGCTAAGTAAGAAGGAATGTACGCAGGTACTGTGTGATTGTCAACAGTTCTTCGAAGCTTCAAAGACCATTATGGATAGTAAGGTAAAGGAGTTGAAGGTGGCTTTGCTTGAAAAATTGCAGGATATTGCTTATCATTCATACAATGAAGCCATTCTGAGGGTTTAAGGCCAGCTTCTCTAACCAACAAAGTGGGACTAAGCCCATTGTTACCCTCAAGGTAAAGTATCCATTGAGGAATACAAAGTGGGCGGCCTATTCTGGAAAAAAATATATGAATTTCCACTAGCCCATGATGACACATGTTTTTCCTACACTTGACCTTCATGAATCTTATATGGTGGTGTTGGTCATGTTATTATGGCCTATTTCCCTACACAAACATTGAGTTTCTGAATCTTTTTCCATTATTTGCATGGCATTCTAGGTCATAAGAAATTTGACATCATCGTGGGCTGAAGTTGGCTTTGCAACCAATAGAATAAAAATGGGCCTTTTAACCTACGATTTCCAGAATATGGCCTGTATGGGTATGTGCCTAGAGGACGACTTGGTGGTTGAGGTCGAACTCGTGTTCGAAAAAGAGATGGCCCTACAGTCTATCCAGCATTTGTTGTAGGTCGGGGAGAATGAGGGATTTCCCAATGGGAAATTATAGGTTTTGGCTTTGAAGCATTGAAAGGAAGTTCAGGAGCATGGTGTGCATTAGCTATGGAATCCTCTGAAACGAGGACAATAAGAGAAGCATCAGTTAGGCTAACAGCTTTGAGATAGAGGTTCAGATCCATAGAAGGGGGATATTTGAATCCAATGGTAGGATAGGCATTGGCAAGCCTCGTTTCTTTTCAACTTCATCATATGGATCAAAATCGTCCATGTTCAATCCAGTTAGATCTTAAAAATTTCATAATACAAATGGTTTGGAGCTAATGGGTCCTATTTCTCAGTTCGAGTCTCATTAAATACAGAACCCAAGAGAGCAAAGATCATGGAGGTAGTTAATCGTAAATGCTACATTTAAGGAGTGGTGATCATGGGAGAAGAGCAACCACCAAAAGTTATGTACAATAGTGTAACCATTACGCTTACACTAGTGTAGGGGGTATTGTTGGCACCACATTTAAACCGTCCACTATGAAGGCGACACGTGGCAACCAAAGGGTATTCAGATACTGAGAGTCTCACCTTCGAAGATGCCCAGGTAAGCTGCGAATGTAAGTCTTTAATGTTGTGTTTGGTTGAGGGATTTGAAGAGGGATTTGGAAAGAAAAATGAAAAAGATAGGTGAAATGTGAATAAAACATACCTATATTTCACCTAATTTTACATACATTTTCCCTTTCATTTTCCAAATCCCCTAACCAAACACAGCATAACCGACAAATATGATAAGCAACATATGAGAGGCACGTAAAGAGCAGTTACTAGCCGTTACACACGTACAAAAAAAATGATCATGGCCCTGAGAAGTAGCAAGAACAAAGGAGATCATGGTAAAGGATAGCAACCTAAAGTAGGCTATAAATAAATAGAAGGAAAGACTGAAAAAGCCCCTAACCAAATCCAGACTCTACGTCTTTATCAATTTCATTTATCTTTAAATTTTTGTATTGCACTTACATTTCATAGGAGTAAATTAGCCTTGTAATTCTAGAACCCGATAGGTTTAAAAGAATCGAATTTGCCCTCCCATTCTGTTACCAATTTGAGTTGAAGTTTTGGTTCATCTTATCAACACATGTGACACCCTAAGTGTTTAATTAAATACCACATAAATATTTATAGCTATATATAAATATAATTATGATTGTATGTGATAATGTATTATTAAATAAATAAATAATAATAAATAAATATAAATCTAATTTGGCATTGAGTTATCAAATATGTGATTAATTAGGGATTATTATTTGGGGTCAAATTAATACAAATATGGACTTAGGCCAAATTAGAGTTAAAGATAATAAATAAATAAATAAATATAATAGTAACAAATCTTATAATAACAAATCTAGTGAGAATAAAAGTGTGTGTGCTGGACGAATGAAACCACAGCCACTTGGGCTGTCTACAATTAGGGAGGGTGATTCAGCAATTTGGACCATTAATACTACCCCCGGGTTGTGTATATAAAGGGACGGGTGGGGCTGTTAAGTGAATAGGATGAAAGAAATAGAAGGGAAAAAAAAAAAAAAAAAGAGAAAACAAAGGAACAGCTGTAAGAATGTAGTACAAATAGGAGGGAAATAGTAAGACTCAATATTAAGGTGAGTTATATTATACCTTGAGTTACCATAATATATTTTACGTATGTTTTAACTTACCATAATTTATTTTGTACCACCACAGAAGTCTTATGCCTTGGGAGATTTAAATAACCATTGGCCTCTGTTTGGCCACTTTATGATCCTTTATTTGTCATAGATCCATTGACCTCTGTTCTAATTGTCACTTCTATAACCTCTATTCTGTTCTGTTTTGTACTGTGGCTATGGTTATTTATTTACATAATTTTCATATTTCAGTTTTTGCCACTTTGAATAATTTGTTTATTTAAATTAAGTTGTGTAAATATTTTAACTTAACTAACTATCCCTGGTTATTTTGCATTCCCTATACTCTTGGTATAATATTTCTAACTCTGCTGCGGGCTTATAACTGTTACCTTTTCAGGTAACGAGATGTAAGGGAGACCCACAAACTCATGTAGTGGAACCCGCATGAGAATTTGATGTTGCACCATTATTTTGTTTTTGTTTTTTTATTTTATTTTTGCTCCCTTTTGTTTTTACTCAGGGCCGGTCACTGAATAATAACATAATAAAAGGCCTATAGATATATTTTTTTCTTATTAAAATAATAAAATGAAGTAAATTTTCTGTTTAATTATTTTTAGTTCCTTTTGCCTCCGCCTGCGCTATTTAATTTTCCATAATTAGAATAAATTAGTATATTGCGATTCCAGTCCTAAGCCCATGGGGTTGGGTCGTGACAACACAACATAGTAAATTCCTCTTCATTGAGGCTAAGAGAATCTTAACACAATTGCTTGATAAAAATTGACATTTATTATCTGTAAGAACGTTTAGATCCTTACTGGCACGCTTGAATTACATTTCTAACCTTGGAAGTGTCAAAAATAGCCAACACATATGTACCTTTAGTTATATCATTTTCTTCTTTAGTTATGTCATTTTCTTCTTTAGTTATGACTAATTTTTCTTTTTAATTATGACATTATTTTAATATGTTTGGTTATGCCTCATATCGTGTTTGGTTATAATTTTTATTTATTTATTTATTTATTTTTATGCCTCAGAAAGTATAGAATTATGTCATTTTTTTCTTTAGTTGTAAGGTGCATATGGTACAAGTATACCATAATCTTTTCCATAAAAATAACATTTAGAATGATTTTTTAATGGCAATTTCCATGTTACGAAAATAATGGTGCTTGTTTTTCAATGAAGAAACTATAATAAATCACATCATTATAAAAATTTTGTAAAAGAAAAAATTCATTGCAACGGTGATATTAGATCATCAATTACATGTAAACATAGTTAATTTTACTACAAAGATGTGGAATTGAATTTTTAATAATATTTGACAAGTGAGATTAACCCTCCATGTGTTATTTTATTAGTGGTTAGAGATATCAAATATCAATGATGATATGATATTACTATTATTTGTATATTATTATATAATCTATCACGAGACATACAAAACTCTTTTTCACTATCTATAATATACTAGTTACAAATAACACTATATTTCTAATTATGATATTTCACAAAGTCAATTTAAAAAAAAAAATCAGAACTTTTATAATAAATACTTAAGATTTTATGCTTAATATTAATTTATAAAAATTATTATCTATTTTTATTAATTATAAGAAAAAAAATCAAAATTGTAATTAATAAGCATCCCCTTAACTATTTATTTGATGGATTAAGGTCTTCTCTTACCTGGCTCCGCCTCGGCCACTGGTTATTACCCAAAATATTCTGAGAAGTGCATTTATGACAGTTCTACAAAGTCAATTTTTTTAAAATATTAAAACTTTTTATAATAAATTCTTAAGATTTAATGCTTAATATTAATTTACAAAATTTATTATCTATTGTTATTGGTTATAAGAAAAAAAAAATCAAAATTGTAATTATTAACTACCCCTCTAATTATTAATTCTAAATCCGCCACTAATTATTACCCAAAATATTTTGAAAATTGGATTTATGACAGTACCCTTTTTTGGGAAAATCTTTTGGCATGACAAATGCCTCCTTGATTGAATTAGCGCTGGTTTGGCAAACTTCTCAGGCTAAATAATCACAGAAAGATAAAAATAAATTAATTAATTAATTAAAAAGAAGTCAAAAAACTAAAAGTCAAAAAAGTTAACAAAAGTTTGTCATTCCAAAGTCAAAAAGTCAAAAAAACCAACCAAACAAACAAAAAAAGTCTCAAATTAAAAAAGTCAAAAAGCCAGCTAAAAAAGTCATTACCAAACGACCTCTTGGTGTATTCTGATTTGTGTCTCTTCCTCTTTCAAGCTCTTTCCCATTACATGATATGTTAAAATAATTAGTTTTTATACTAGAAATTAACACAGCACATGATATAGAGTGATTTGGATCAAAGGGGAGACATTTTTGGTAGAGTTGAGTAAGACATTCGTAAAATCCGCTAATCGATCTGGTCTAGTTTAATTCGGTACATTTGGATTGATTTTTTAAATTCGTAATTTGGTCTTGGATTGAAAATTTGAGGAACCGTGTTTCGCATATTGGTTTTGGATTACACTTTACAGTTTCGTATGAAGCTTAAACTATATTCATATCATACACTCATGATACATAATATCATACTTTTTATATTCATATAATACACCTGTAGAATTTGGTATGGAATTTGCTGCTGCTACTATGGGATTTTGTTTCTATTATTGTGTTTTTTTTTTTTTTTTAAGATTTATAGTTTTGTAATGGTCTAATGGTGAAATGACGTTTTATTATTATTATTATTATTATTATTATTTTAAATTTAGTGATTGTTGCTGCTATTATGGAACTGGATATTATGTTTATTTAAATTAATGGTGGAACAGTATGTATGCTTATGTTTAAAAAAATTATGAAATGAAAATGTTATATAATTTTTTCTTTGTTAATAAATATGTGAATCCGTAGTTTTAAATAAAATCGAATCATGTTTAAATGGTTTGGTTTAAATTGATTCCACGATTTAAATGGATTAAATTGATTTCAAGTTTAATAGAACCATAGATAATGAATTGGTCCTAATTTTATTCCAAACTGAACCAATCCGGACATGCTCACCCCTAATTTTTGGAGACAAAAGATTTCACTCCATTTTATTGTTCATATTTCTTGGACCTTTAATTATTAAAAAAATTTAATTTCCTAAAACAGGAAAAAGTAACGCAAAAAATATAGTAAACATTTTTTTCCTTTTGTTTTATTGTCATACATAACTGATTTTTCACCAAAATAAATAAATAAATAAGAGAATAAAGTCTTGTTTGTTGGATCCACGGAAGGAGGAAACCTTTACGTAGAGAAATATTATTGCTATATAAAAATTAAAAAAAAAAAATACTACCCAACACACATCATGATCCGTCAATCGTTGCAGCCGATAACTATGGTACCATAATCTTCACCTATACATTACAAAATAAATTCTTATGGATTTGAGGTAGCCACTTACAATATAAAAACACATTTAATAGCATTGGATCTTAGTAAAATTTGAGTCTAAATTTGAAAGATTTATCAGTGGGAGGATGACGATGAAGACGATATGAGTGGTAATGACTAGTATGGTGATGAACAAACAAGAAACAGAGGGGAGATGGAAGCTAAGTGTTGTCTTCACCCCTAAAGAATAGTTTTTTGTCAATTTTTTTTAGTGAATTTTTTAAAAAAATTCAAATTTTTTTATAATTTTAGGTTACTTGAACCAGACGAGTAAAAATAAATAAAAATAAAAATTTTAGAAAAAAGTTTATGAAACACCCACAAAAAAAAAAAAGGATCTAGGGATCGCTACTGTTAGTCACAGCAGCGATCTGGAATGAGTCTGTGGAGGCTTTTTCCGAGTCTGTTTTGATAATCTAAACCATTCATATTGTAGGGTTTGTTAAATAGATTATCCATGCAAAAAATCAAATTGATTGAAAATCTATAGCTTTATAAAAAGAGCGCATTTGTTTTTAAAAAAAATAAACGGTTGACATTACCTTGATAATTTTTGTAAAACAATTTGAATCTGATCATGGGGTTAGAGATTTTTGATTAATTTGATTTTTTGTATGGATAATATACTCAATGAACCCTACAATATGAACGGTTCAGATCATCGAAAAAGATTCGAAAAAAGCCTTCACAAGTACACAGCAGCATCCCCAGGTCCAAAAAAAGCCAAAAAGAAGTTGGCTTCGTCTCTTTCTTACTTTATTGATATTTTATTTATTTATTTATTTTTTTTTGTCTTCTAAATTATTTGACAATAGACGGACTAAAAAAGAAAAAAAAAAAAATTACATAAATTTTTTTAAAAAAATCACTAAAGAAAAAAAAAATAAGTTCTAGAAAAAATATGACTTTTTTAACTTGATATCAAACCAAGCCTTAGTTTGGTTTGCTAATCACACATTTGACATCCGTAATTATCTCAAACTAGTATATCATCCATGCTAGGCACGGGATACAATTTAAAAGAATTGCTTATGGTTATATTAATTCTTACCTTATTGTGGAACAATGCTATTATTTATTGTCATTACGGTTTGACGTGGGTAGGCCCATAAAGGCCATAACCCATTATGAACAACTCAAGCCTACCACTTAGGGCCAAATACATAACCCAACTGATAAGGCCCAGCACCATCTGGAAGTCAACATGGCATGAAGGACCAGTGATATTCAGATACGTGGCAGGTAAAGGGCAAGCCACATCAACAGACAAAGATCTGCAAAGTTATTGCCACTGCACATCGCTATTAATGCAGCCCCTTACTGCATTTATTACGACAGTACCTCTCCGTCGGGACGGCATGCCCTCACCTTGAACAAGGCAAGCTACAGCATAGACTTTTGGCCATGGTAACAGGTTGGAAGGGATAACGAAATGATTACCAAAGAATATAAGCAAACGTTGAAGACAAGAAGAAGGTTAAACTTTTCTATCTCTAATTCATATCCCTACATCCCACTTCCTCTTCTTCTAACTTGCTCGTCGGAGGGTTCGCTGGGGTACTCCCCATTCCTCGTTGAACTCGTGTGCAGGTTCGTTGGTGGGCTTGACCATTCAGATACCGGTTGGAGAAGCGTGGACCAGTCCGATCCATTCCATCTGGAACCCGTTATATCATAACTGTATCATCAGTTGGCGCCGTCTGTGGGAAAAGCTTTGCTCCGCGCACTAGTTGTGCTAATTGTCGCCGGAGACCCTGTTCCAATAACCCTGTCCTGCTACCCATCAAAATGTATGGTCACGACTAGATCCATGGCTTCTCACCAAAATGTTGCTGACCACCAAGCCGACCCCCCCAATCCCAACAACCCACCACTGTATTTCATCGAGCTTACCAACAGCATTAACCGCATGGCCGAGTAAAACCAAGCCCTGATAAATGCTCTACTCCAAAGAAACCTTCCTATGCCGTCTCCACTACCTCCCGATATTCCGCCCAACCAAGAGCGAGCCCCAAGCCACACTATCTCGCAGCCCTATCCACCCAACTTGGAAGGCTTGCAACCTCCTCCTCCTAATATAAATATACCACCCCGACCCCCGCATCCATCGGTCCTAGCACCAACCCCTGAAGGGAAAGCCAGTAGCGTCCAACCCCCGCTGCCTTTCGGTGGTGATAACATCTCTCTCTAGGACGCCAAACTCCGAGCCATGAAGCTCCAACTCCAAGGGGCCATGCAGAACATCCAGTATAAACCCTCTACCACAGCAAACTCACCATTTGTTGCTTCCATCCAGGACAAACCTCTACCCCCCAAGTTCAAAATGCCCATCATCGACTCTTTTGACGGTACGACGGACCCAGTCGACCATCTGGAGACCTACAGAACCCTCATGATCCTCCACACATTCCCTGACGAGATCATGTGTCGAGCTTTCCCCGTGACACTGAAGGGGTCAGCTCGACTGTGGTTTAGCCAGTTACCAGTAGACTCCGTCTCCACTTTCCAGCATCTCAGTGAATCTTTTCTCAGTCATTTTATTGGAGCCCAGCGCCAATGCCGTCCGGCAACCCAACTCCTCAACATCCGCCAGACCGAGGGGGAGTCCCTGCGCAGTTTCGTTACCCGCTTCAACACCGAAGCCTTGCAGGTAGCGGAAAACGATGATAAGGTCATCTTTACAGCTTTCATGGCCGGACTACGGTCGTCTGACTTCCTCTTCTCCCTCTCTAAAAACCCCCCCACCTCCATGGCAGCCCTACTCTCCAAAGCCCAAAAATACATGAACGCCGAAGATTTCCTAGCCGCCCGCCAAGACCCTACAGCAAAAAACCCGACCCCCCGAGAAAAACGAAAAGGCTCAGAAGCCAGAAACACCCAGTACAATACCCAAACACCACATTATACTGACCGACCCCCTCGAGCCGACCGGCCGGTACCAGTTCGACCGCCCGGTCGGTTCGAGCGGTACACACCCCTTAATTCCCCTATGGAACAAGTCCTTAACCAGATCCAGCGGGACTACCCCCTCAAATGGCCCCAGCCATCAAGAACCCCTTCCAATCAGAAAGACCAATCCAAATACTACCGTTTTCACCAGGACCACGGCCATAATACCAATGAGTGTGTTAACCTCAAGGATTAGGTCAAGACCTTAATACATCAGTGACGTCTTAGCCGGTTCACGAACACCCGCCCCCAGCAGAGACAAAGGACTGAGCCCACCAGAAACACCCGCCGGCGCACCCCTCCCCGGCAGCCAGCCCAACCAAATCAAGGCCATGATCGCCCTCCACAGAAACCTCGGGCACAAGGTAATCCCACCCTACCTGTTGGAGAAATCAGAGTTATTTCCGGCGAGCTTGCTTGTGGAGGACTATCCCGCTCGGCTCAGTGGGCAAAACTCAGGAAAATAAGGCAAGGCTCAGACAAAGAGGTTGCCACATTGGACCGACCTTCCAAACAGCCCAGGTAATGGACCGAGCCTATTACCTTCACGGACGCCGACTGCACAGGCATTCGTTATCCCCATGACGACCCCCTTGTCATTTCGGCTCTCCTCTCCAACTATAAGGTCAGACGGGTTCTCATAGACAACGGCAGCTCTTCAGACATCATCTTCCTCAACTACTTCCGCCAGCTCAAGATCGGGAAAGAAAGTCTGTCCCCTCTCCAAACCCCTTTGGTCAGTTTCACTGGTGACCGGGTGACCTCCATTGGCTCCATCGATCTCCCCATCACAATCGGCGAGTACCCGCGCCAGACCACCAAGCTGCTCACCTTCCTTGTTGTCGACTGCCCCTCGGCCTATAACATCATCCTTGGTCGCACCGCCCTAAATGCTTTTCAAGTTATTACATCAACTCATCACCTAGCCATCAAGTTCCCCACCGATCTGGGGGTCGGGACAGTGAGGGGGGAGCAAACCGTGGCCAGGGAATGTTATGTCGCCTCACTCAAAGAAGTCAAGTTGAAGGAGGCTATGATCATCGAAGGACTCGATGTCAGAGACGAAGACGAGCTGGTTAGGGGGGAACCAGTGGAAGAACTTATCGAAGTGCCCATCGATCCCACCCACCCAGCAAAAATTGCCAAGATCGGCAGCCAACTATTCCCCAAAGCAAAGGCCGATCTTACTGCCCTCCTGATCGAGTACAACGATGTATTTGCCTAGACCCACTCAGACATGTCGGGTATTGACCCCTCATTCATAACCCACCGCCTCAGCATGGAACCCCATTTCTGACCTTACCGCCAGAAGCAGCGCATCTTCCATCCGGAGCGCAACACTCTTATTGCCGCGGAGGTCGACAAGCTCCTTGAGGCACAATTCATCCAAAACGTAGACTGCCCTAGATGGTTTTCAAATGTCGTCCTGGTCCGTAAGAACAATGGTAAGTGGCGACTATGTGTCGACTACTCTGACCTCAACCAAGCTTGCCCCAAAGACAGCTATCCTCTCCCCCGCATAGATATGCTGGTTGACGCCACGGCCGGTCATCAAATGCTCAGCTTCATGGATGCCTTCTCTGGGTACAACCAAATTCTGATGCACCCATCTGATCGAGAACACACCTCCTTCATTACCGACCGAGGTACCTACCATTACCGTGTGATGCCATTTGGACTAAAAAATGCTGGGGCTACCTACCAACGGTTGGTCAATGCCGTCTTCCATCATCAGATAGGTCGGAATATGGAAGTATATGTCGACGACATGCTAGTCAAGAGCAAACTCTCCGCTGACCATCTGACCAACCTACGAGAGACCTTCGTCACCCTACGAAAGTACCAAATGAAGCTCAACTCGGAGAAGTGCGCCTTCGGCTTAGGATCTGGGAAATTTTTGGGTTTTGTGGTCAGTCAGTAGGGCATTGAAGCCAACCCTGAAAAGATCAAGGCCTTGATTGAAATGCAGTCACCCAGAACGGTTAAGGAGGTTCAAAGACTCACTGGCCGAGTTGCCGCCCTCAACCGCTTCATTTCGCGCGCAATGGATAAATGCCTCCCCTTCTTCAAAGTTCTTCAGCAAACTTTTGAATGGACGAGCGAATCCGAAGAGGCTTTCCAGCAGTTGAAACAGTGCATGCCCAACCTCCCTCCTTTCGCAAGCAATCACGGGTGAACCCCTCTTCCTCTATTTAGCCGTGTCAAGCACCGCAGTCAGTGCAGCTCTTATCAGGGAAGACGGCTCTGTCCAACGGCCGGTCTACTATATCAGTCGGGCTCTCAGGGGAGCGGAGCAGAATTACCCACTGTTAGAAAAATTGTCCTTGGCCTTGGTCACCGTCTCCAAACGACTCTGTCCTTACTTCTAAGCCTATTCCATAGTGGTCCTCACCGACCAACCCTTGAAGAAGGTAATGCAGCAACCCGAACTCTCCGACAGACTCATGCAGTGGTCAGTGGAACTCAGCCAGTTCGACATCTCTTACCGGCCTCGAACAGCAATTAAGGGGCAGGCTGTCGCCGATTTCATCTTGGAATTCACCAATCCTACCCCAACCACGGCCCCTCTACCCCCACCAACCCCTATCGACCCAGAAGACCCTCACTCTTGGACTCAACGTTGACGGATCATCCCACAGGGAAGGCAGTGGGGCTGGTCTCATCCTCACCGCCCCTGAGGGTGGTTATTTCAAATGTGCTTTCCGTTTCTTGTTCGAGGCCAGTAACAATGAGGCCGAATATGAGGCATTGATAGCAGGTCTCCGCCTAGTCCGGGATATTGGTGTCAGCCACATCCGGGTGTTCAGCGACTCCCAGCTCATTTTCGGACAAATTATGGGGGAATTCGATGCCAAGGAGGACACAATGCGGGCTTATAGGGATATAGCACTCCCCCTCGTTCGCCTCTTTAATACCTTCCACATCAAGTACATCCCTCGGGCGGAAAACTCTAAGGCAGATGAGATGGGTCAGTTGGCTTCTGCAGACCAGTCCAACCTCAGCCATGGTGTCTGCCTGGACTACCTAGCCCATCCTGCCATTTCCCCCAACCAACTAGAAGTCCAGTTCCTCCAAAATGAACCCATCCCTTGGGCCGCAGACATCTTCCTGTATCTAACAACAAGGGGACTTCCAGACGACAAACAGCAGGCCGCCAAAATCAGGGCCCAGTCGGCTAATTACACTCTTGTCAGCGGACTCCTGTACAAAAGGGGCTTCTCACGCCCATACTTGAGATGCCTCAATCCTGCTCAGGCGACCTACGTAATGAGAGAAGTCCATGAGGGTATATGTGGCAATCATTCGAGCGGCAGGTCCCTAGCCCACAAAATACTTCGCACTGGCTATTTCTGGCCTACTCTCAATCAAGATGCGACAGACTTTGTGCTCAAATGTGACAAGTGCCAATGTTTTGCCAACATCCCCCACGCCCCTCCTACAGAATTGATCACACTCTGCAGTCCCTACCCCTTCGCCAAATGGGGGATCGACCTGGTTGGCCCACTGCCCACTGGACGAGGCCAAACCAAATTCGCCATTGTCGCCATCGATTACTTCACCAAATGGGTTGAAGCAGAACCCCTTGCCACCATTACCGAGAGGAACACAACCAGATTCATCTGGCAGTCAATCGTCTGCAGATTTGGCATCCCTCAAGCCATCGTCTCCGACAACGGCAAACAATTTGACAATGCCAAATTCAAGAAATTCTGTGCAGAGCTCCAAATCCAGCCATGTTTCTCCTCCCTCGGCCACCCCCAAGCCAATGGCCAAGTTGAGGTCACTAACTGTTCTCTTCTCAAGATTATCAAAACTAAGCTAGAAGCTGCTAAGAGACTCTGGGCTGAGGAGTTGCCGAATGTACTCTGGGCTTACCGCACTACCGCTCGAACTCCCACTAGGGAGACCCCTTTTCATTTAAAATATGGTGCAGAGGCGGTCATCCCAGTGGAGATCAGTCTTCCTACCCCAAGGGTTCTACATCCGAATCCAGAACTAACTGAAGAGCTGCGTCGGGCAGACCTAGACCTGATTGAAGAGCTCTGAGAAACAACTGCAGTCAGACAGGCTTCACACCAACAGAAAATGAGAACACATTACAACCGCCGAGTCCGACCAAGGGAGTTCACCGTGGGGGACCTTATTTTGCGAGAAGTAACTCTTGCCACCAAAAATCCGACTGAGGGCAAACTGGCAGCCAAATGGGAGGGACCTTACGTTGTGAAAGCCAGACCACGTCCGGGCACTTACCGACTTCAGGACATGGAAGGTCGAGACCTCCCCCATCCTTGGAACGCTGAACATTTGAAGCGCTATTTTCAATAAAAGTTGTATTTTTGTATCGTCCAAAATGTTGTATGTTCTTTTTGACAATCTATGTTCTCATTTTCTCCTCATATAGTGTAAATTTATGACCCTAGGGGCTACACTTTGTATTATAGCAAACTTATATCTCAGTTATCTGTGGTATTCCAATAACGCTTTGATTGCAGCCTCAGCCAGACTGAACACAAAAAGCCTCAGCCAGACTGAGCATGAAGAACTTGGCCAGACTGAGTCACCTAAAGCCTCAGTCAGACTGAACACCAAAAACCTCAGCCAGACTGAGCATGAAGAGCTCGACCAGATCGAGTCATTTAAAGTCTCAGCCAGACTGAGCACAAAAGGCCTCAACCAGACTGAGCATTAAGAGCTCGGCCAGACCGAGTCACTTACAACCTCAGTCAGACTGAGCACAAAAAGCCCCATCCAGACTGAGCATGAAGAACTTGGCCAGACCGAGTCACCTAAAGCCTCAGTCAGGCTGAGCACAAAAAGCCTCAGCCAGACTGAGCACGAAGAGCTCGGCCAGACCGAGTCACTTAAAGCCTCAGCCAGGCTGAGCACAAAAAGCCTCAGCCAGACTGAGCATGAAAGCCTTCCTGATCGTAAGCATAGTGGCCATACTTAGTCACATTTCAGTCCAATGTTTTGCAAATCAAACTCGTTCCTCGCTGGCTCGGGATCCATCCACTTCACTCTGCATTGAATTTTTCTTACAAGTTAAAATTCACTCTGCATTGAATCTTTCTCACATTTTACACTTCACGATGATTTATACATAAGACTTATACAAGTCACCATTCTCATTCATTTCAGATGTGCAAACAGAAGTAGTAGCATGAAAACAAGACTCAAACTTTTATTTATTCACAAACTTGTACATAAGTTTCTTAAAAAAAAAAAAAACAAAAAACAAATAACACAAAACAAGGTCTGGGCCATGTCACTCCTCCTCACTTGACACAAGGTCTTCTTCTCCAACGCCCTCATCTAGGGGGGTCTGAGCCACGTCGTCTTCATCAATCCTTACACCGCTAAGGTCCAAGTCTGGGAACAGTTCTTCTGCTTTCCGCTTGAACATCTTCCAGCCACTATCCCAGAACTCAGCCATTTCGTGTTTGTAGAAGTCCGACCACTGGAAGCTCTCAATAACTTCTGCTTCAGTCCTGCCTCCAGTGGTCGTTCCCGATGGGCCCGCCCCCCCAGACACCTCCCTTGCCAAGTTGCTGACGACTGCGGCGTCGATCGCCATCTGGAAGTCAGCAGACCCCTTGAATTGCTCTACTGCTACAATGCACAGATCGGGGTATGCTGCCCTTTCAGAGGCTGCCTTGGCTTTTTCTTCCTCCGACTCCTTCTGCAATCTCGCCTTCTCCTCCATTGCCCTAACACGCTCATCCTCCAGCTCCTTCTGCAGGCCAGCAATCTTCATGTCTGCCTATCCTTCTCCTTGATCTGCTGGGTGCGCAGCTCTTCATTATTGATCATAGCCTCTTCAAACCGCTCGGTGGCGACCGTGCAGGCATTCTGAGCATCAACCAGCTTCTTTTGCTCGCCAGCCAACTGGAACTCGAGCGACACTACCTTGCGGCGTTCGTCCTCTAGCTCCAACTTGACCGCAAGCAGCTCAGCATGGGCTCGAGCAGCAACATTGCATTGAACAATCGCCAACACTTCTATTTTCTTCGCCTTCTCAGCCTTCTGCCAACCCCTGGCACACGCACTTCGCGCAGCCTTCTTCCAGCCTGCACTCTCCTTCTTGAAATTTGCCAGTTGCACCTTAGGCTCCTCCGACTTGACTTTCGCAGCCGCCGCCTTTCTCAGCAGAGCTCCTGCTAAAGTGATTACCTCCATTTGGGCAGAGCACAACCCCCTTAGCAGCTCAGCCTCGTTGAATCTGGCCACCGAGCGCACGATTGCACCGTCCACAATCCCCACAAGGCGATCTGCAGCCGCCCTGGCTGGGCCTTCTTTTCCCTTCAGTCGCCCAGACATTGCGCGAGCGTGGTAGATTACAGTCGTCAGTCTGGCCCTTCTCCTTGGGGGCGCAGGGCCCCCCTTGGGCTGCTGCTCCATCACTTCCTTAGGATCAGCTGACCCACTCTCCAACTGCACCTTGGGGTCAAGGGCGCTTCTGTGCCCTTCTTCCTCTGGGACCCCTTGACCCTTCTCCCCCCGCGCCTCTGGGGCAACCACCATTTCTGGAATAGTCTCCACCCCTTTCTCCCCTCTTTCCTCCGCCATCGGAGTGCCCTCACCACCCAACCTAGCCTTCTTCGACCCAGGCGCATCTGAGGCCCCCTCAAGGGCAACCCTCCTCCTCTTCTTCTTCTTCTTCAAGACCTCCCCCTCCTTGTTTGCCCTTTCCTTCACTGGATCCACGGGGGGCAGTCGTGGCTCAAAACTGCCCAAGTCTTTCTCCCCAAACGGCTTGGGGCGTGGTCGAATCCTTTCCCTCACGACCGGTTTTGGTGGCGGGCCTAACTGCGCTTCTTTGAACTTATTGGCTTTGGCAAAAATGGTCTGGTCCTCCGCCTCTTGCGTTTTCCTTTTTGCCTCAAGCTCTGCCGGTGCCAGATCTCCACTGGTCGGCTGAGGGCCCAATCCTGTGGCAAACAAAGCTGACGGCTGAACAAGGTCGTCCCATCTGACGCCCTCATTCTCCCTCCACGCCTTCACTTTCTTCACCCTCTCCTCCTCTGCTGCCCCCAGCTTTGGCTCCATAGACTTGGCGGGTACCCTCTACACCATGCGTACTCCAACTCCGCCGTTCGCGGATAAGTAGAACCACCGCGGCCTCCATCCCTTAATCGATGACGGCAACCCCACCACCAAACCCCTTCTTGCCGTCGCCTGCAAAGTGACCCATGTTTCTTGCTAGCCCGAGGCTTTATAGCAGGCAAAAAACTCGTCCACTGTCATGGCCGCTCCCTCGTTCGCCTTCGGCCACGCACTTGCACAGGCTAGTACAATCTTCCATGCGTTGGGCATTAGCTGGCCTGGCGCCACTTCCAGTCGGTTGAGGACATCCACTACCACCTGTGGAATCGGTAACCTCAACCCCCCCTTCAACGCCTCCTCGTAGAGGGCAAACTCCCCCCGCCGGGCGTCGGATGGCCTCTCCGTTGCTGTCGATAACATTAACTCTATTTCTTCAGGCACCTGGTATTTTTTCCGCATACCCTCCAACTCCTCCGCCGTAACGGTTGACTTGTCGGCCTTCATATGCCAGTGATCTGGCTCAGCCTGGCTAATTGGCTTCGGAGCCGCTATCATTGTCAACGGACGAGGTACACCCGCCGGCTCCCTTGACTTCTCTACTTGCCTCTCCCTCCTATATTGTTCCGCCAGGTCAAGCGCGTTATCATCCCCCAGGGGATCAACCCTTGCGGTGGTTGCTTCCTCTTGTGCCATCTCTCTCATATATCTTCGAATAGCTTCGGATGCGGGCGCAAGAAAATTCAAGAAGTGTTATAGGGGCGTATCGTTAGCAACGAAGGAGTTTACGTTTGAAATGTTTTGATGTTTTGCACAAAGATAGGTGAAGCGAATAATCCCAAAGGCCCAAGGTTTGCTCGTATTCCAAGGGTCCCTATTAAATTTTGCCAGTTTGAAAATTTTTCAAAACACCGCCAAAACTGTCCTTTCAACACTCTATAATGACCTATCGTTTCACTTCTGGCCCAACGCCTAACCTCCCCCACCACGAGATGCCGCCATGTGTAGGACCACGATCCACTGCCCCCTTCCCCTACCCTGTCTTTTCCACTTCGAGTCATCACGTGACGCGCCGCCTCTCGAGACCCGCACCTCGCCAGCTCAACCCTTCATGGTTGGCCCTCCTCATGGTCGGTCCCTCTACTCGGCTACCCTTCATGGTCGGCCCTCCTCATGGTCGGTCCCTCCATTCGGCTACCCTTCATGGTCGGCCCTCCTCATGGTCGGTTTCTCCACTCGATAACCCTTCGCGGTCGCCCCTCCTCATGGTCGGTCCCTCCACTCAGCCACTTCTGGTTGTTCATTTCTTTCCCTCACCCTTTCACCCCCATCTTCCTCATTATTCCCTTCGTTGGGCTAAAGCTGCACTTGGGAATGGGGGACTACTGATGTGGGTAGGCCCATAAAGGCCATAACCTACTATGAACAACCCAATCCTACCACTTAGGGCCCAATACATAACCCAACTGATAAGGCCCAGCACCATCTGGAAGTCAACATGGCATGAAGGACCAGTGATATTCAGACACGTGGCAGGTAAAGGGCAAGCCACATCAGCAGACAAAGATCTGCAAAGTTATTGCCACTGTACATCGCTATTAATGCAGCCCCTCACTGCATTTATTACGACAATACCTCTCCGTCGGGACGGCACGCCCTCACCCTGAACAAGGCAAACTACAACATAGACTTTTGGCCAAGGTGACAGGTCAGAAAGGACAACGAAATGATTACCAAAGGATATAAGCAAACGTTGAAGACAAGAAGAAGGTTAAGCTTTTCTATCTCTAATTCATATCCCTACATCCCACTTCCTCTTCTTCTAACTTGCTCGTCGGAGGGTTCGCTGGGGGACTCCCCGTTCCCCGTTGAACTCGTGTGCAGGTTCGTTGGTGGGCTTGACCATTCAAATACCGGTTGGAGAAGCGTGGACCAGTCCGATCCATTCCATTTGGAACCCGTTATATCATAACTGTATCATCACGGTTTGTAACACATCTCCATACAATTGAATACCCTTGGATATGAGATTTATGACTATTTCATCATCTAATATTGAAAAATAATTAAATATAAAAAATTACAGGAAGCATAAACTTGTGTGAAATAATATATAATCAGAATAGCAATGACATAAGTATAATAACAAAGTGAATAAAATTGTGATGCAATTAACATTATGAAATTGAATAAAATCGTGATGACTATACATTATGCAATTTAAATGTGATTTATTATTATAGTTGGGGTAATTTTTTGACCTAAAAGTACAAATCAACCTAAATCACAAAATAAATAATTTATATCTATATTGCGAAAGTGAAACTCAAATAATCTATTACTTAATTGAATAAGTTTATAAAAACGACAAAATAATTATAGAGAAACAAAATCAACCAAACAAAATAATTTTTCAAAGTCCAAACCCAAAAAGCATAAATCAAACTTATATCACAATATAAATAATTTGTATCTGTATTGTATCTTTATAACATAAATGAGATGCATTGCCAACTATTCACACGGTTAATGAAATTCATGACACATCAATGACGATTAATGAATAGTTTATTATTTTTGAATAGTTGAATGATTTATTATTTTTTAATCATGCAGTTGAATGGTTTATTATTATTATTTTTAAATTGTAAAAATAGTGGCATGAATATATCCAATCAAAAAATAACAATATGAACATAGAAGAAAAACACATACATAAGTATACGTATCTATATATACATAGAAGAGAGAGTAACAGTATAGAATTAACAAAACAATAAGAAACTTGGGGTGTGTTTGATTGGACGGACTGGAAAAGGGGGGATTAGAATCCATCGGACTTGAGTCCTGGGATTGGAATCCCCCGGACTATTTGGTTGGATTGGATATGTATCCTGTGTTTGTTTTTTCATGGGATTAGATGTCCAGACTGTGAATCCCCCGGACTATTTTTAGTGAATCCAACGTTTGGTTGGACGGACTGGATAGAATAAATGAACAAATGACTATTTTACCCTTTTTTAATTGTTTACTAAGTAATAGCAATATTAAACATATCTTTAATATTTTAATTATTTTTAGCTAGATTAAATAAAAAAATATTTTATTTTATTTTTTACACAATTAAATAAATTTATTTTTTTTTAAAAAAAAATAAATAAATAAAATATCAATAAAAATATATATTATTTTTTTTAATTAAGATTTTAAATAAATTTGTTTAAAAAAAATAATAATCAAAAAATGAAATTAAATAAAACATCTATTAAATTTAAATAATGAAATTAAATAAAACATAAACAAAATTTTAAAATAAAACATCAATAAAATATCCATAAAAAATTATTTCAAAAAATTAAATAAATAAAACATCAATAAAAAGTTAAATAAAATTATTTTATTTTTAAATTGAGACATTTAAATTTTATTGAATTTTATTAAATATAATACATAATTAAATAGTAGAGGGTCAAAATGGTCATTTCATCATCTAATCCAAACAGTGATTAGTCCCCCACTTTCTGTCCCACACCCCCCCCAGGACAGGATAGTCCCCCATATGGGGGACATGGAGTCCGGCCGGACATGGAGTCCGCCGGACTAAAAAAAAATCAAACGCCGGATAAGGAGCACTATTTGGACTCAAGTCCAAATAGTGGATAGTCCCCCCCCCAATCCCCCCAATCAAACAATTGATATTTTATACAAATAATCTACTTTTTTGATATATACTTTTTAGATGCAGGTAACGAAAATGTATCTAAAACGTAGAATTTAAAATAATAATAATAATAAGCATCTCCATCTCTTCAATTCTAGAAACTTAATTTCATCACAATTATTGAATTCTATCTTATTTGAAATTAAGTGAGTTGTATCGGTGCTTCACAACTAACTGTGAAAATGAGAGGAGCTCAACAAGGAGGGTGGATACCAGTTGTGAGGGATAGGGAAAGACTAGGACCATGGAGGACAGAAGGGAGTATAGGTGTATTTACTGTGTTTGTGGATAACCTACCAGCATCATTGAATCCAAAAGGTATGTTCAATCTTTTCACAAAGTTTGGAGTGGTAAAGGATGTTTTTATACCGCAAAAGAGCAGCAGGGTTACCAACACAAGGTTTGTTTTTGTGAGGTTTGGTTGCTCTGTGGCAGCCAACATAGCTGTCCAGAAAGCCAATGGTTTATGGGTGGATGATCGATCATTACAGGTAAAACCTGTAGAGTTTAGGAAGGACAAGGTTAGGGGTGAAGCTGAAAGAATATCATTAAGTACCCAAGTGCGAAGACTAGTAGTTCATGCTGCTCAAGGTGGAGATGTTAGAACTGGGACAAATGGTCTTAGAGATAGGAGATCTTATGTTGATGCTGTGGCAGGAAAAAGGGCAAAGGGAATAGAGAGCATCTTGGTGAAGGCAGAGGAGGTAGGGAATGGATGGTTGTTTGAGAGCATAATTATCAGATTGAAGGTACAATATGCTAATATTAGTTTGAAAAAAGAATTGGCAGCAATAGGAATGGAGGATGTTATGGTAAGAGATAGTGGGGGAAGAGATGTAGTTATAACATTTAGATCAAAGGAGGAGAGGGCATTGAAAATACCAACTATTAAGGAGCTGATTTTGGACTGGTGTGAAGATATTGCTAAAGGAAAACCAGGGCAGGTTCTGGAATAGGAAAGATGTGTATGGCTCAGTTGCTATCGCATCCCATTGCACCTGTGGAATAGCTCCAACATAAGAAGGATTGGTGGGGTGTGGGGGCAAGTCTTATGTTTTGAAAGTGATATGAGTCAACCACTGTCATTTGTGTGTGCAAAGGTTAAGGTTTCCACCAAAAGCATGGAACCCATAAATTCAGTTGTAAAGCTAGAATGCAGAGGGATGGTGTTTCCAGTGAGAGTTTGCGAAGAACATGTGGTAACTGTGAAAACAATAAAATTTTCTTGCAGGTGTCATAAGATTCAAGATGTGGATGATATTGGCAGTTCAAATGTGTTGGAGGATCTAAGTGTGGGTCGGAACTTCAGGAAGGATGAAGATGAAGATGCTGATATGGAGGATGACTCAGCTGCTGATCTGGAGGTTGGGTATGATGTGGCTCAAGAAACTAGGCCAGTTAGTGGAAGTCGGAGTGAGGAGGTGGATAATGTGGCATGCCGGAGGAGTGCAGAGGAAGCTAAACATGTTCGAAGTGATGGGGAGAAAGTAATGAGTGCTAAGGCCTGCAACATAATGATGGAAGTGCGAAACTAGAGGAACGACTCAACAGAGGAGACTGTAGTCAGTCAGAGTATGTAAAATCAAGTATGTATGCAAGGTTATGTTAGAAGTCTAGATAGAGCAAGCGCAGAAAGGCCTGGGGTGCATATTGAAGTAATTTTGGGCCAGACTAATACACCAAGTCAGGGGGATGGGCTTTGTAAATCACAGACTGGACTGGGGCAGAAGGGGAAAATTGTAAGTGATAAGCCTGATGAAGTAGGGCCAATTGGAAGAGTTTCAAGTTTATCGGAAGCCCACGAGAAGGAGCCCAGTTGTAGTCAAACAAGGCATAGAAAGGGAAAAGAAAGGATTATCAGCAAAAAGAAATATAGTCAGAATTTGCTAAGGAAAAGGTCGTCTAAGTTAATGAGGAGGTATGAGAGTAGAGGTGCTTCAACAAGTAGAGCACTGCCCAAGGCTGCAGTCTGGCGAGTAGCAATGGCGGCAATGTCTCTATCCGCATCGATAGAGGGTGGAGTGGATAAAGGGAGGGTCGTCCTAAATGAGGCAGAAGCGACTCTGAAAATGGGGGAAGTCCTCGGTGTGAAACGGAATGAGAAGAGGGCCAAAGTGTTGGAGAAAATAGTGGACCTTGAATTGAAGGACAAGGAACGTATTGAAGGGGGGGTGAGAGTGGGGGTGTAGAGTACACCAACTAGGGGGAAAATAGGAGAAACAGTGGTTTATTATGAAGATTCTATCATGGAATATTAGAAGGCTGGGGAGGAAAGAGAAGAGAAGCAAGGTAAATAAACTTGTAAAGGAGAGAAATGTAGATGTTGCTTTGTTTTAAGAGACAAAGAAATCAGAAATAACAGAGGATGATGTCAGATCAGTGTGGGTAAGGGGCAAAATGGAGTTTATGGTTGTGGATGTTGTAGGCTCTGTAGGGGGATTATTGTGTATTTGGGATCCAGATGTATTCCAATTTAAGGACTGCGGCAGTAATAGAAGATTTATATTATTATCAGGTACTCTCTTTAACCAATTTGACTGTGCTATTCCAAATATTTATGCACCTGATGATGTGGGCAAAAGAGGGAATCTGTAGAATTGTTTGTTGAAGTGAAGGAGGAATTTCTTAATCCCTGATGTTTAGGAGGGGATTTTAATGAGATTAGGCAGATTGGGGAAAGGAAAGGGTGTTCGAGGAGAGATAGAGGTATGAAAGAATTTAATGAGTTTATTGATAAATGTGAGGTATCCGATTGACCACTACTTGGGAGGAGGTTCACTTGGTGTAATTCATGTGCTGGTGAGAAGTGAAGTAAAATAGATAGAATACTTCTAGACCCAAAGTGGCTTGAGGTGTTTATTTTTAAGCTGTGGGGTCCACCTAGACTGGTCTCTGATCACTGCCCTCTCCTTTTGATGGAGGATGAGAGGGACTGGGGCCCAAAACCCTTTAGGGTATTAAATGCTTGGTTCTTACATAAAGATTTTCAGAGGTTCTGGGAGTCAAATTGGAAAGAGTCCAGAGTAGAAGGCTGGGCTGGGTTTATACTGTTTCAAAAATTGAAGATATTGAAATGTGGCCTCAAAAGTTGGAATGTGGAGGTTTTTGGAAATGTACAAAATAAATTGAAGGCAGCAGAGGATGAACTTCACAGTCTTGATATTCTAGTTGAGGGTAGAGACCTTGATGGTGCGGAAAAAGTTAGGAGAAGTGAAGTTAGAGCTGAGATGTGGAGGTTGAGTAGGATGGTGGAATGGTTATGGCTGCAAAAGTCAAGACTTAACTGGGCCATGAAAGGGGATAAAAATACAAGATACTTCCATGTAGTTGCAAAAAGTAGAACAATTAGAAATGAAATAAATTCTATTATAGAAAGGGAGGTGGTGTTTGCAGATCCGTGTTAAGTGAAGAGTAATGTGTTTGAACACTTTAAAAATCAGTACATAGAGCACTGGCCATCAAGACCTGTGTTGGGAGGTTTTTTTTCCACCAGTAGAAGATAGGGTAAGGCTTGAATGGTTAGAATCAGATTTTTCAGAAGCAGAAATTAAATCAGCAGTGATGGATTGTGATGGGAATAATGTGTGTTATCAGAAGTTTTGGAAAGTCATGAAGGGTGATGTGGTTAATTTTGTGAAAGAATTTCATAACAATGGTAAGTTGGTGAAGGGTATAAATAGTTCTTTCATAACCCTTATTCCGAAGAGGGATAATCCAAAAGGACTATCTGATTATAGACCTATAAGTTTGGTGGGCTCAATCTACAAGATCATAGCAAAATTGTTGGCTAATAGGCTGAAAGCTGTAATGCCTCATATCATAAGTGAGTCTTAGTCTGCATTCTTAAGTGGAAGAAATATTCTAGATGGGGTGCTAATTGCTAATGAGGTTGTTGAGGGATGGAAGAAGGCCAAGAAGAAGGGGGTGCTTATTCAGTTGGATTTTGAAAAGGCATATGATTCTATTAATTGGGGTTTTTTGTTTTCAATGTTTTCTAATTTTGGGTTTGGAAATAAGTGGATCAATTGGATTAAGGAGTGTGTAACAACTGCAAGGGTCTCAGTGCTTGTCAATGGAGCTCCTACTGAAGAGTTCAGCCCACAAAAGGGTCTAAGACAAGGGGACCCTCTATCATCTTTTCTGTTTAATCTAGCAACTGAAGGTCTACATATGTTATTGAGCCGAGCTTCTGAGTTAGAACTAATTAAAGGTGTTAAGGTAGGCCATGATGGTGTGTTGTTAACTCATCTCCAATTTGCAGATGACTCGTTCTTATTCTGTGAAGCTGAGGTGGATGAGGTGAGGAAGTTGAAAAGGGTGCTAGGGTGCTTCGAAATTATGTATGGCCTGAAAATAAACTTCCATAAGAGTGTTGTATGCGGTGTGGGTGTTTCTAAGGAGATGTTAGATGGTTTTGATGCAGTTCTGAATTGTAAAATTAAGTCATTACCTCTCACGTATCTAGGGATGCCATTAGGAGCTAATCCAAGGAAGAAAGCTACATGGAAACCAGTTGTTGATAAAGTCAAAAGCAAGCTGGCTAGTTGGAAGAGGAAGCTGTTGTCTTTTGCAGAGAGGCTAACACTTGTCAAAACAGTAACTTCAGCATTGCCAGTGTTTTACTTGTCTTTGTTTAAGATGCCTGTAGGGGTAGCTAGAGAGTTGGAGAAGATTCAAGCCACATTCTTATGGGGTGGTTATGAACTGGTAAGGAAAATTCATATGATCAAATGGGAGGACTTGTCTAAAAGAGTGGATCAAGGTGGTTTGGGCATCAGGAAAGTAAGGGATGTGAACAAGTGTTTGTTAATTAAATGGTGGTGGTGGAGGTTTGGTAATGAAAAAGGATGCTTTGTGGAAGAGAGTAATTTGTAGCAGATATAAGATGGAGGTTGATGGTTGGATTCCATCTTTAATTTCATCTAGCAGCCACTCGGCAGTTTGGAAAGGGATTATTTCTGTAGCTGAACAGTGCAATAGCTTAAAGGATTTTTATTTGAAAATTTTTCAGTTGAAGGTTGGGGATGAGAGGAGGATCAGGTTTTGGTCTGATATATGGTGTCAGTCTGCTTGTTTGAAGAATGAATTTCCAACTTTGTATAGGTTGTCTTTGGACAAAGAGGAATCCTTAAGAATACTGGCTGATAAGAAAAGTACAGTGGGTGGTTGGTCCTTTGCATTTAGAAGGGAGTTATATGAGTGAGAGAAGCAAGAGCTGGCTAGACTTCTTGATTATCTGCTGGTGGCTCCTGCTGTGTGTCCAGAGTGTGTTGATCGGCCCATATGGTCAGCCTCATCTTCTGGGGTTCTAAATGTAGCAGATTTATATAGTTGGGGTGTGGATAATGCAGGTGCCACCATGAGTATTACCAAAGTGGTTTGGTTTAAGTACATCCCTCCTAAGGTGCAGGTTTTTGGTTGGTTTGCTTGGAAAAGAAGAGTTAAGACCAAGGAATTTTTACAAGAATTGGGGGTGATTAATCCAAATGCTTCCACAGCTTGTGTGTTTTGTGGCAATGGCAGTGAATTAGTGAACCATGTATTAATTTGGTGTCCCTTTGTGTGGATGGTTTGGGCTGAAATGCTGAAATGGTGGGATGTCCAAGCTGCTATTCCAGGCTCTGTGGAGAGTATTCTTCTGTGGTGGGCAAGGGAGAAGTTAAAGAAGAAAGAAAAGAAAGATTTGGAAGGTGATTCCATTGGCTGTGATGTGGTCAGTTTGAAAGTGTAGAAATGAGTGTGTGTTTAGAGCAACTCCTCCAAAACTGGTGGATCTTTGTGACTTAATTTAGTATAGGATTGCCTTTTGGTTAAAACCAGTCCTCAGTGACTTTCATTTTTCAGTTTAGGATTTTGTTCTTAATCTGAGGCAAATCAGGAAGTGCTTGGGAGGGTCTGTTGCACTTATATAGTATTGATTGGTATGCTGGGTTGTTATGGTGTGTTGAGCTCTGGTGATGTGTTGTACATATGTAGTGCTGTATTGCTTTTGTATGTGTGTTTATGTCTGTTGCTATTCTACTCTGTTGGTGTAGATGGGGATTGCTCTGTTGGCTTGTGGAGATAGTGCTGAGGGTTAAGTTGTAGCTATATCCGGGGTGATGTGTCAAATGTTGTGTAGTCTGGGTATTCTGGTCATGGAGTAAATTCTGTGGCTACCTGGTTTTGGTGACTTCCTTCAGGTTTGGTGTGTATCTGCAGACTGATCTATTTCGAACTGATTTGGTAGTCTTTGTTATGCTCAGCATTGCAGTTTGGGTGAAGTTTTGGTCTGCTATGGATGATCTGTTTTGGTCTGTTAGTCTTTGTTTTGCTCAGCATTGCAGTTTGTGTGAAGTTTTGGTTTGCTGACTGACCTGTTTTGAGCTGATCTGTTAGTCTTTGTTTTGCTCAGCAGTGCAGTTTAGCTATGGATGCTCTTTAATTCTGTTTCTCTTGTTTGTTTGTTGGCTTCTCACCAACTAGAGCTTGGAGCTTCTGTTAGCTCCAAGCTCCTCCTTATTGATGTCTTGTATCTTATTTTGCATGCTTTCATCAATGAAGATTTTCTTTGTCCACAAAAAAAAAAAAAAAAAAAAAAAAACGTAGAATAAATTGGCTAAAATGAGAATTCAAACAAGAGCAATCGTTATAATTCATACAATACTGTTGCTTACTGTTGGATCTTGCATAAAACAAAAACAATCATTGAAGAAAGGAGGCTCAAAGCCAAAGCATGAAGGAGTATACTTCCTCTATAAAAAAAATTAAAAAATTGGCTTTGAACCATTGGAGATGCTCGGCGGCTGTGGAGATTCAAACGTAGAATTGGCTCAAAGCCAAACCCTGATAGTTACAGTTTTTTAAAATTTAAAAAGTCCAAAAACGAGCGGGTGGGCGGGAGTTGAAAAATATAGTATTTTTTAATTTTAAAAAATTAAAAACTTAAGAAATTGATATTGGGGATTTGAAGTTCTTAGAGCCTTATGGGTTAGAAATTTGTTTGGCAAGTGGGTTTTTGGCTAAAATTCACAATAAGACAAAATGTTATATCAAATTCATTATCATTTAATTTTTTTTCCCATAAACATCACATCTAATTATAAAAAATTTAACCATCTTCCTAAACACAAAAATTTTAACTTACTAAAATAGCTAAAAACTAAAATAATTTGCTAATATAGCTAACTTTCCAAAGAAAGCCACAGATGCCTTGTAGTGTCAACTAACCCAACTAGCTTTTGAAAGATCTTCCTATATGTTTTTTTTTCAATATTTGTATTTGTTAGGTAAAATTGATCCTATTAGTTGGATTTGGCTTTTCTCCAATTTGATGTTGAGCTCGTGGGAGTCTACTACGGGTTCCGTTTTGATAATCTGAACCATTTGATATATAGAACTCGCCGAGTACTATATATCTGTAAAAAATAAAGTTGATCGAATATCGATAGCTATGTGATCAAATGAGTTTTGTATAAAAAAAAAAAAGTGAAAAAATAAACAATTGACAGAAATCTGATTCGATAAAATAGCTATCGATATCGGATCAATATGATTTTTTACAGTTATATAATACTCGACAAGTTCTACACGTTGAACAATCCGAATTATCACAACGAAACCCATGATGAACCCTCATAGACCCAACAACACCCTCTAATCACAGACTGAAAGGAAATCAATCCTTATTGGTTTATAAAAATTGAACTCACTACAAATAGTCAAAACAAAATTTTAGAAAGTTTCAATCTATCTACTTAAAAACGTAAGATTTATTTTCTTGCTTTTATACTACCGAGGGTGGTGTCCAGTGGTGAAGGCATTGCCTTCCCATAGCCATGAGTCAAGTTTGACTCTTGGGGGGCGCGAAAATCCTGAGATTTCCAGGGGCTCTCTGTGGAGACCTCGCGCTGTACTCCGATCGAAACTTGTCCATGGCTGAGGCGGTTGATGAGCTTCACTGGTGCCTCGGTGGTAGGTCCCTTCCTGTGGGTTGGGTTAAATCAGTCTGGCAACCGGCTACCCCGGGGCCTGGGCCTACGGAGGTCGTGATGCCCTCTCAAAACCTCCTTTTTTCCGATCAAAAAAAAAAAAAAAAAAAAAAAAAAAAATCTTCTTGCTTTTATAGGCAAGGACTACAATAGAAAAGCCTTGTTCAGTGATGAAAATCGTAAAGAATTGATTCAGGCCCCGTTTGCGATGGGTGTTTGGATTAAAATAGTTATATAAGATAAAATAAATTATTTTAATCAAATAAGATAAAATATCACATCATTTTCATAGTCATTTCATTTTTTTCTCTCACAAAAATCAAAAAAATCAAAAAGTTTATTATAAACTAGACTTTTTAGTCCTAAGCTAAAATAGTCAAAAAATCAAAAAGTTAACCCATATCTACTACAAAAAATTAAGGTTTTAGATAGGAATGTAATCAGTTCGGTTCGGTATGGTTAGTATTTAGGTAAAAAATTACACTGAACCAATAATGTCGGTTTTATTATTTTGAATATCGATACAAACCGCTTCTTCCATCAAACCGCATCGAACCAAACCGAATGAAACGGTTCGATTTGGTGTAATTTAATCGATTTAGAATTTTTCAAACTTGAGCCACTTTTAAATATAATCATTAATATATATAAAAATATTAAATTAGTTATTGGTCTACCATTTTGAATATATCTAATCCATCCATTTAATATATTTCAATTTCTAAATTAACAAAAATAAAAACAAAAAAAAATTTAAAAATACTAAAGTTTCAAGAATAATGAGTTAAAGTAATATAATAAGAGTTTACAAACTTAGGTTATAAAGATGATAATGTTAATTAATTAAGGTTAATAATTTATTATTCTTATTAATGTCATTATATTATTAGATTTCATATATATATAAATATATATTACAAATATAATGGATGTTGAAGCGGTCGGTTTCGATTTAGATCGGTGCACAAAGTGCTTAAACCAATATTGAATCGAAAATTGAAAAAAAAAAAAATTAAATTTAAAAACCGCACAGACAGATTCTTGTTAAAAAGCAAATCAAATATAGCTGGTTTGGTCCGATTCAATCAGTTTGGTCGGTTTTTTCGATTTTTCTTACCTCCCTAGTTTTAGAGACCAAAATTTATAGACAAAATTATTTTTTAGGAATCAAATATTTTTGTTGCGAAAAATGCCGTTATTATATTTTTAACAACGAAAATTAGACATTAGTAATGAATTATTATCCTTTTGGGACAAATTTTTTTGTCTAAAAAAAAAATCATTTTGAGACCAAATTATTTTGTCCCTAAAATTCTATGTACTAGTGACATTTCAAAATTTTATCGCTAAAAATCTTGTTTTTTATTTTTCGGGATGATTTTTTAGCGACTATTCTTATGACAATAAAAATTGACCTCTAAATATCTTTTATAACAAAATTTTTATTTATAAAAACCAAAATATTTAATTTCTAAACCTCTTATATATGTTGTATTAATCCCAAACCAACCCTCCACAATCGGATGAGAGATCAATGGATAGATAACTATTAAATCACATATAACGAAAATGAGATATTTATAGCATTAACAATGAGATACTTATTCAATGGATATATAATTTTGAAAAATTATTCAATTTTGCTACACATAATTGTGCGCCCTTTATTTAAAAACATAGCGCCCACCCTTATAATCATAATGATTTATAAGTATGGATGCCACATCATCCTAAACGAAAATTTTGTATGATAAATTTTAATAGTTAAGCATTTATCTTTTGCATTATTATTATTATTATTATTATTATTTTGTAAAAACATAAGTATCTTTAGTATCTTTGTTTATTTTTTATTTAAAATTTTTTAATTATTTTTGTCAAATTAATGAAAATTGATATTACTAAGGGTGATCAATTTTTTCTTATAGAATTTGAGTAAATTTGATTGACGCAAATGAAAAGATATTGGATAAATTATACTGATCTCTAAATACAATAAATTCAAAGTTTTGACATTTTCTTTTAGTAACAAGTCTAAAGGCAAGTTTGGGAATTAACTTTTTTTTAGTTAAAAAGTTAAAAAGTTACTACAAAAAATTAACTCTTCTCTTTGTACTTTCTATATGTCTTTCAATATAAAGTCAAAAAACTAATTAAAATAACTAGTTTCCAAAATAACCCTAAATGGACGAAAATTAATACAGATGTTGAGAAGATATAAAAATAAGGTAAGTATACATTTTATTGTAAAATAGACCCCAACATATTTCTAACTTTACCCATCCCCTCTCTCTCTCTCTCTTCTCTCTCTAGCTATGAAGTCTGTGATCTGGAAGAAATTATTCAATATTCTCGGAGTACTACGTATCTGTACTCCCTAACCAATCATTATTTTATATGCCTTCTCATGTTCCTCAATCACCCAACACAATACCCCACCTATCCACCTTCTCCACCAATCATAATACTATGGAATACCATGTGTCTATACTCCGAGATTACTAAATAATTATCCGTGATGTGGTTTTGTTTCGTAGCTTTTTCCTTTTCAATGTCTCATAATCACAGCAAAATGAATCTACACCACATGAACCACCACCACAAACCACTATCCTACGCCATCCATCATGACAAGTACCCAGTCTACCTCTAATCTCTCTCCTTCGATTCTAACTCTCTCCGCTACACCTACACCACCACCAACTAGGGTTTCGCCTCATCTCTTGACCCTGACCAGGTCGATCTCTTCCGCCACTCCAATTCAGTCTATGAATACACCGTTTACACGCTCTATACCACTCGCACCCCTGAGTTTTTTACTCTCAATCACACTTCTCAAGAATTGAACCAAGCTTTTTAAGATGTTATCACTGGGGTTCTTAATACCAGAGTTTGGTCGAAATTGAAGAGCTTTGATGATTTCGATATGTCGGAGGTTTCTTCATTGTGGCAAAGGGATGATAGGGGTGAGATGCTTGTTGGAGAAGGAAAATAAAGAAGGTGGGTTGGTCGCTTGTGGGAGTAGAAGTGGTGGTAGGATTGGGGCTAAGGTGAGACTTGGGAGGATAGAGATAGGGATAAAATTGGAATTTGATATTAGGATAAAATTGTAATAAAAAAATATTTAAAAAAAATGAAGGGTCTAAAGTAAAAAGGTTAGGGCATTTAGCGAGTCCGGATCCTCAGCCGCCCTACCCTGCAACCCATCCTTATAGCGCCCTAAAACGACGTCGTTTTGGGGCCAATTTTCAAAAAAAAAAAAAAAAAACATAGAACAAGCAAAACAGAACAGAACCAGAAAAAGATGGGAAGAAGAAACACGGCACCGGCAGCCCACAACGACCACACACCCTCCGGACTCCCTTCACCCACCGGCGCCATTCTTCAATCACTAGTACGATTTCTCATTTCTATTCGTGTTCCGTTGTTGTAATAATCCACTTCGATCCCTATATATATATCTTTATATCTATACAAATAGTACTTGTACATGATTTGATGGGTATGCGATGTAAAGAACAAACCTTGAGATTGATTGTTTCTGTTGAATGCTTCAAATATGCCAAAAGGGGCTGGGAGGTTTAGAGAAGGAAGAACAGATGAGTCAGAAGATAAATCAAAGCATTCAGCGGAGACATCTGTACCAGAGATTTCATCTTGATGATGACGTTGAGATTGCTGTTGCTGCTGGGGTGGGAGTTCCTGTGGTGAGAGAGAAAAGCAAACCAGTTGTTCATGGAAGAAGCCATGCTTTCTTCTTTTCCTCTTTGGGTTCTGTTCTGTTTTTTTTTTTTTTTTTTTTTTTTTTTTTTTTTTTTTGCAAATTGGCCCCAAAACAACGTTGTTTTGGGGCGCTGCAGGAAGGGTTGCAGGGTAGGACAGCCGAGGATCCGGACTCGGCATTTAGCAGCCCTCTTTCTTAATTTGTAAATCCCCTAAAAAAGAAGGGTCTCTTTTTATAAAGAACAAATAAATTTGTAATCTTACTTTTAGTAACTAGTTTTATATTTCAAATTTTAAAATAATATAACTTTTTATTTATCTATTGATTTTTAATAAAATTAATATTTTTAAAATTTACTCATTAAGATCTATCAAATAAGATTCATGTTGGTTATGAAATTTTTTAAAAATAAATACTTTTTATCAAAATTAACGTCAACTGTAAAAATTTATTTTAATTCATAGTCAAAGTTGCATTCTGGCTTGAGTTTTGTTTGGTGACAATCTATTTATAAATAGCAGGAGAAGTTTACTTTGGATAGAACTCCCTTGTTTATTACAATTATAGTGACTTTGATGTTTAGTAATAATGATGATATTTTAGGATTTTAAAATTAAAATTTTATAGTAAAATTTATTGTAAATTAGAATAAAATTTTATTGTGAGATAGAGTAAAATTTTACTATTAACTTAATTTTGATGCTATTTTTTTTTTTTTTAAATTTCATAACCAATAAGGATCTTGATTTATAAATATTGATCAGAGAATGCAATATAATAGTCAAGAAGTCAAAAAATTACTATAAAAGCTAAAATACCCAAAGAACTATACCCAAATTTTTTTTTGAAGATTTATTTCTTTTCTACTTTTTGCACTTTTTTTTTTCTGTAGGTTTCAGTTTTTTTAAAATTGAGGTTTTATTTTTATTTTTCGTGTTTTTTTATTTTTAGTGAATATTTTTAAAATTTTAAGCAATTTTTTTACTTTTTTAGATGTACCTTGCTTAGATGTATCTAAATAGTAAAATATTTGTGAAAAATACTTGAAAAAGTAAATATACAAAAATATAAAAAATTTACTAAATTTTTATTTTTTTTTTGTTGTCTTTTTGGTATATAGTGAATTTTTTAAATATTTTTCTTCACAAATATTATAGGGAAATTTGGCTATAAACCCCCTTTGCCTTCCTTTCATTGTTAAAAGGATTAAGAAAAAAATTATACTTGCTAAACCCCCTCATAATTATAAAGTGTTACATAAAGGACAAATTTATTATTTAAATATTTTATATGACTATTATACCCACTCTCTTCCCCACTCTCTTCCTTTCCACAGATGGCCTCTTCAAGAAGACCGGCGAGCTCTGCAACTTGTGCGGCACCGAAGCCGCCGTCATCACCTTCTCCAACGCCGGCAACACCTTCGCCTTCGGCAACCCCTCCGTCGACTCCGTCCTCGACCGTTACCTCTCCATGATTTCATCATCCTCCAGAGCCTCTGCAAGCTTCTCTTAGGGTTTCAACTCAAATCTGTGCACAGTTCCTGCAAATCGCACTGATATATATATATATATCTATATATATGTGTGTGTTTGTGTGTTTTGAGATTTGAATTCGAATATATATATCTACATATTCCGATCTCTAATATATATATATCTATATATATGTGTGTTTTGAGCCTTTAAAATCTGAAAAATCTGAAAAATCTGTGTGTATGAAAAATCTCAAGATTTTTGAAAGCTCAAAGTTTCAAAAATTTGTAAAATCTGAAAAATCTGAAAAACCGGGGTATGAAAAATTGAGATTTCTTTGAAATTTTCAGATTATAGGATTAATTCAAGGATTATTGGCCTGATTCAATGTTTTTCAGAGTAAACATCGATTGATTCAAAGATTATAGGCCTGATTCAAAACTCAAAGCTCAAAGTTCCATCGATTTTTCAGAGTAAACATCAAATTTCATTTGATAGAACCAGAGTAAAATTTTACTCTGGTTCTATTGCTCTGTTTTTTTCATTTGACAGAACCAGAGTAAAATTTTACTTTTATACAGAGTAAAATTTTACTTTTACTTTTAGTTTTAGAGTCTCACAGTTTACTTGTTTTTCAGAGTAAAATTTTACTTTTATACAGAGTAAAATTTTACTTTTAGTTTCAGAGTGTAAAATTTTACTCTTATTCAGTGTAAAATTTTACTCTTATTCAGAGTAAAATTTTACTTTCATACAGAGTCAAATTTTACTTTTATACAGAGTAAAATTTTACTCTGAAATATATAGTGAAGATGGCTTAATAGGAGAGCTGATAGATATGAGGGTAATATAGTAAAAGAAACAAGTTTTAAAATATCAGGGGGTTTTGAAAGTACTTATATAATTCTTGTCCTTTTGAAAGACAAATTAGATAGTGAGGGGGCTATCACCAAATCCCCCAATATTATACATTTTAAGTGCATTTATATTAGGTGTGCCGAAAATTTTTTAAAAAAAATTCTTAAAATATTAAAAAAATCATTGAAAACAAAAACAATACGGAAAATAAAAAAATATAATTTTCTTAAAAGTGTTTTCTAGAAACCAAAACCAAACAAGCTTAGTTTTTTTCATCTCATATTTTAAGTAAAAGTTAAAAAGTCATTAAAATAGCCTATTCTCAAACAACCCTTGTTGAAAACGACATTTAAATCAAATGTGATATTGTTTTAAAACTTAAAATATTAAATTAATCACTAAGAATATTTTAATAATAGTGATATGTAGTGGACTTTTAAAGATAAATGTTTTTTATATTTATTCTTGATACATAAAAATTTTATTATGAGGCTTTTTGACCAAATTTTCCAACTGTTTTACAAACGGCTTGTTTGGTACGTTGGAAAGCTTAGAAAGTCATGGAAATTGGGCGGTTTTTAGTGAAGTGGTGGCCAACATTTTCTTTTCTTCCAATTTGGTTCTGACTGGTGGTATTAAATTAAGTGAGCACGTGCTCCACACGCTACAAAGTCCTGTTTGGACAAAGAGAAAACTTGTTTTTAAATTTTCTAGGAAGGCGTTTATTGCAAGGTGTGCTGTCTTCTGTCACTGCGATGGTGGGTGCCAGTGTCAACTTTTTCCTAAACTGAACTTTCTCGGAAACTTCTTTTCCTTTTCCTTTTTGTTGTTTGTTTGTTTTCTTTATTGTCGTTATCTTATTAATTATTTTAATTTATTTTATATTTTTATAAATTGTAGTCTAAAAAATTAAATTTTAATCTTTGCCAAATAAGATGATTATAACAAAAACAAAAAAGAACTTGGCTGACTTGAGATAGGACAAGGTAGTGTGAGGTATGGACTTTGTAAGAGTTTTTTTTTGGACATTACCCAACGCATGGAAATTTCAGTCATGTAAACTTAGGGCTCGTTTCTTAACTTCGTCAATTTTCTATTTTTTTTTTTTTTCAAAAATAGGAAATAAGTTTTTAGTTTATTTTGAAAATAAAATAAAATATATATACTTATTTGATATATAAAAATATTTTTAAAGCAAATAAAACAAAGATAGAAAAACATGATAGTGAGTTGCTAGAGATGATAACAATTGTGGAGGGTGAACGGATGTGATGATCATCGGTAGAAGGTATCTAGAGTTGGTCGCTAAAGAATTGTTAAAATGTTGATGAAGTTCACAAGGTGGCTTGAGGGTTGCCAAAAAATTTTAAAAAGTCATGGTCATGCCTATCCAGTCCCCAAAGAATCACTTTAAAGGTGGGTAGAGGTTGCTGACAGTTGGCCAAATATTGCCTGAACTACTAGCCATCGATGGCTGTGGTGGTAGTGGGTGGTGGTAGTTGTGGTCGAAAGTGGTGGGGGAGAGTGAGTAGAAAGTGAAAATTTATTTTGAAATAAGTGAAAATACTTTTTTTATGTTTTAAATTTTTTTTAAAATTTTGGAATCAATTCTATTTTTTTAAAATAAAAATAACATACTAAACAAATTTTCATTTTCAATTTCCAAAAAAAATAAAAACGAAAATGGAAAACAAAAAATGAAAATGTTAACAAACAATCCCTTAATTAAATGGTTGTTATTTCTATTTTTGATATTTTATTAGGATGTGATATGCAAAAATTGTGATTCCCCTTCGTAATTTCTTTTCTTGAACATTCTCATAATTTCTTTTTAAACAAATTTTCTACAAACGTGCCAAGGTGAGAGAGGTTCACCATAGGGAAGGAGCGCTGGCAGTCTCGTCAAAGGTATAGTGACCGGTGGGGGTAGCAGCGAAGGAGGCTGGCAGTGGTGGGGGTTGACGGTGATTAAAGGATGAGGGTTTGGCAAATTAAGGTCTTGTTTGGCATATATTAAAAGAGGTCAAAAAGTTAAAAAATCACTATCCTATTTAAGTCACATCATCTTATTTAAGTCAAATCACCTCTTTACCACATTACTTCAAACCTAACTCATATTTCATAAAAAATCAAAAAATGTACTTATTTAAAATATCCCAAACAACCCCTAAGATTTTAGATGAGGAAGATAAGGGTATTTTAGTAGTTTTATTTAGTAAAAAAATGTAATAAAAATAATTCATTAAGTATGCACGTGTAATTCTATTTCTACATACCAAATTCCCTACAGACACATAATGATTTTTTTAAAATCTCATTTTTATCCTTTAATTAATGGGTGAATTACAATAAATCCTCTCAAACTATGGACCATTTACACTTTACCCCTCTAATATTTCAAACCCGACAATTATTCCCTCAAACTATTTGAATTTAAAATCAACTTTGATTCTTTAATGACAACGCCAAAATTACTTCTCTGCCCCTACACAGCCTGTACAATATATTGACAAAATATGTGAGATAATGGGAATTGGTTTGTAATTGGTAAATCTTCACTAATTTTCTGCATCTCTTGGTTCATTTTTTTTTCCATCTTTCTTTGCATGAAAGTGATTCTTCTCTGCATCTCATTACCTTTTTGCATGTCACACCACTAATTTGTGAACCACCATTCTCAACAACCCTTTTCAGTCCCATTTCTTCCTCAGCAACCAAACTCCTTCTCTCTTTAACAAGTGGGGGGATCATACCAATAAAAAAAAAAAAATCCACAGGATAGCTTTGTCTATGAAAGAAAACATAAATTAAATACCAAAATTAACAACAAAATCTAAAGTTTCAACAACAATAAAATTTGAAGAGAAAAAAAAAAAAAAAATCAGACAAATAAAATTCAACTCTACCTTAAACTTTGAACACCCATAAAACCTTCTTCGTGGGTTCTTTTCTATCAAAGAAGTCCTCAATGGTGACTTTCACTACAAAAAAATTAAGGTTTAGAGACCATAATTTAGGGATAAAATTATTTTTTAGGGACTAAATAATTTTGTTATAAAAAGTGTCGTCGTTATATTTTTAGCAACAAAAATTGGACATTAGTGATGAATTATTATCCTTTTGGGATCAAAATTTGTGTCTCGAAAAATAAACTATTTTGAGACAAATTATTTTGTCCCTAAAAGTCTATTTATTAGTGACATTTTCAAAATTTTGTTGCTAAATGCCTTATTTTTTACTTTTCGAGACAACCTTTTAGCGACTATCATCATGACGATAGAAATTGGTCCATAAATGTCTTTTATTTTCATTTATAGAGATCAAAACATTTAGTCTCTACAACTCTTATATGTTGTAGTGTTTTCCCCACAATAGCTAACAATCCCCAAATCTCCATTGTCAAACCACTCGCTAGGACTGGATGCATCCATTTTTCACATATAATGAGAGAAGACAATGTTGGTCGGAGCTCTTGGTCGATGAAGTTGGATGAAATATGACCCCTTTTAACTGTTGAAGATGACCACAGAGTGATCAGCTATGGCGTCAGGATCCTCTAGAGTGAGAAGCCTAGAGTCATCTCCTAGAGTGATCAATCTAACGGCTAACATTAAACCTCACCAAAACGACGTCGTTTTGGTGAGTAATTTGAAGAAAAAAAAATTCAATCCATGGCTCTGCTCTCCTTTTCTCTCTCTACATTTTCTCTTCTATTTTCTTGCTCAAGAAAACCATTCAAAATCAAGAAATCTTACAAACCCATCTCTGAAAATCAAGAAATCAAGAAATCTTACAAACCCATCTCTGAAAATCTTGAGCCATGGATTGATTTTCAGAGATGGGTTTGTGAGATTTCTTGATTTTGAATGGTTTTCTTGAGCAAGAAAATGGAAGATAAAAGGTTGAGAGAGAAAATGAGAGGAGAGCCATGGATTGATTTATTTATTTTTTTTCTTTCAAATTACTCACCAACACGGCATCATTTTGGTGAGGTTTAATCTCAACCGTTAGATTGATCACTTTAGGAGATGACTCTAGGCTTTTCACTTTAGAGGATCTTGACGCTCTACTATGTGCACATATATATCATATATGAATGTATATATAGACATGTATATGTATAAGTATTTAATATATATCTTTATTTGGTGGTACTTTTTACAAAAGATAAAAGAGGGTAATTTGGTTATAAAATCATCATGTGCACATCATATGACAATTTCTTATCCAAATAGCTAACATATAGTTGACAGAAAGATTTAAGATTCAAATTCAAATAGTTTGAGGGGGTAATTGTTCCGTTTAAAAAATTGAGGGGGTAAAGTGTAAATGGTCCATAGTTTGAGGGGGTTTAATGTAATTTGCCCTTAATTAAATTACCATTTCGAACAAATATTTATCTTTACTAATTTCACAATACATAGGGTTTGTTTGGATATTTACTTTTGAACGAATCTAGGGTCTACAGACGTTGGATTTATGGCAATAAAAAGGTTTGCAGGGGTCAGGATTGCAGCAGATAGGGTCGTACATGTTACAATTTTGAAAGAATAGTGGGCAACAAGAGCATATTATGAAGGTCTAGGATGCAGAGGAAATGGGCTGAGAGTAGCGATAGCGGTGACGATGAAGGGTTAAAAGTGGTGGTGATGGTGATGTTGATGTTGGAGAAATCTTATGTGTACGGTTTATGAAACAGATAAAGAAAAATTGAACCAAATTCTGAAACTAAAATTGAAATTGAAAATAAATTTAATGAAACTAGAAAATAATTTAGAAAAACTCATGGACAGAATGTATAATTCTGAAATCAAATATAATTTGATTGAGACTTGTGCTAAACACAATGTTCTTAGACAAATTTTGTCCATCGCTCTGATGCTCACGAGTATATATGGGCATCCGTCTCCCAGGATACAACAATCGAGAATCTTGTAGAAGCAACACTTCAATCTGCGAGTTTTGGCGAATGTTGATGTGTATATACTCTCTTTTATACTCACTTAACGTATAATGTATGAATCTTAAAATTCCTATATTGAATGAATGCCATAGGATTAATATTTATAGTAGTATTGGTGAGTGTTTTAGAAGGCGCGCCTAAGCGAGCGCTTAGGCGCGAGGCACACCGAGGCACACCTGAGGTGCCTCAAACAGCTTGAGGCAAGGCGTAGTAGGAAAGGCGCATTTGAGGTGCTTGAGGCACGCACCTTAGGCTTAGGCGCGAGGCTACGCCTCATGCGCTTCATTTAAAATTTTGCCTCATCCTTTTTCTTTGTGTGTAAACCATATGGAATTACAACCCCTTTAGTATAAAATGTAAACACATATTTTGAGTCCCAATTTTCATATCAAAAAAAGCTTTAGACATTAAGCAAAAGCTCTGAGATTACAAGATGGATATATGGTTTTGGGATTCCTTTCAATGTAGTAAATTATAATAGTTTCAAGCCAATGATTGAAGCTATTAGACAATTTGGTCCTGATTTAAAATTAAAACCACTAAGGTATTATATTGTGTGAGTTCCTTATCTAAACAAAGAAATGAATCACGTTAATAAATTGATAAAGAAAAATAAATAATATAGGACAAAGTAAGATTGAATGTTATTTTTGAGAAATTTTTGAAATGTTGAATGCTATTTTTCATGATTTTTGAAATATTGAATGTCGTTCTATTTATTTATTTTTTATTTTTTGAAATTCTAAGAATGTTTGTTTTATGTTAAAAACTTCACCTATATTAATATGTTGGTTATCTTCAACAACTTGCGCCTCGCTTCGGTGAGGCGTGCGCCTCACCTTACGCATCACGCTTAAACTCCAGAAGACCTTAGCGCCTCAATGCGCCTGAAGCTTTTTAAAAACATTGTTGGTAACTATTCTGAAAGGTTATGACTCTTCTATGAAGAGTTATACCTTTCTATCCAAATAGACACCAAGAAGGGTCGCACCCTTCCAATTTCTATTGAGTTAATTTCCATTTATACTAAAATATCCAACAGATGACGGTGACAGCGATGACATTGCAAGTTTTCCTACTGAGGAAGAGTGGGTATATGAAAAATAAATTAGGGTTTGAAAATAGAAGATGATGGTATTATTGGAATAAAAAGATGTGTATTAAGAATATTTTTGTTTTTGATGTATACACTGAGAAAATGTTGAGTAAGTGTATATCCTGAAGGGATTTAGTGTGTAAAAATATATTTATCTTAAAGAGATTGGTATGTGAAAATAAAAACACCCAGTGAGCCACCTTGACAATTTGTAGAAAACACCAAACAAAATGGAAAAATTATTAAGTACTCCCGAAGTATCACGTGTTCATACTCTTTCACTAATCACCATGCATCATACCCTCTCATGTTCCTCAATCACCCAATACAAAATTATTATATCCCACATTTTCCATCAATCATAATATCATGGAACATCACGTGACCGTGCTCCAAAAATACCCAACAAAATGACTTTACCGAACTAACCAATCATTTATTGTTTAGACCAATATATTCTATTAGGTTGTTGATTAAAAAGGATTGTGATCTTCTCCGGTGCATATTTGTAATAGAAAGGTTTCATTACATCATTCAATTAATAATTTTTTTAATTAAAAATAATTATAAATTTACATTCTTATTTTATAGTCATTATATATGTAATGAAAATCTTCTATAACATACATGAAATGAAGAGGATGAAACTCTGATTAGAAATTTATGGGCTCATTATGGTTTTTGCTGTGAGTACTTTCATATTACAAATTCAACAATTAACTCTTGGGTCTTGACCATTAATGCTATGTGAAAAGGGGTATTTATTAAGAAAATTTAACATAATATATATTTTTTATGGTACGTATTTTTATAAAAATGTACAATCATTTATTAACAAAATTTAAAATTGAAAAGAAAATGAAAGAAGTAAATTTAATTTTTGTTCACTTAATTTTCTTCTCTTTTTTCACTTTTCATTTTATTTTCCTCCACAAAATTCATAACTCAAATATAGTATGAAAAGATCAAACTAATCATCACCACTATAAATAACATGAAAAATGTCCCCCTAATTATTATTATTGTATTTTTTAGCTTTCATATGAAATGGAAACTTGACCTTGATTGGTAGAGGTGGGTAGTTGAGTGGTGTGGATGGCAGTGATTTGCGGGTTTATGAATTGAATTCAATCAAAAGAAAAGAATGTTTCAAAACAACTATTTCCAAAGGTAACCCTCTAGAATTTCCAGCTATTTCCTAGATTGAAGTAATCTACACGAAAGTTTTAAAACAACTCACCTTACTGAAATATCAAAGGTGTGCTTTGACCGGCGCCTAAGAAATGAAGTTATGCTTAAATTGAAGTGATGAGGTTCCAAAGAGAGGGATGTAGGTCTCCTATTGACTAAATGTTTTTTTTCCTTATAGGAAAATCCTCCCAACTCCCCTACAAGTCTAAGACAACGCCCCTTACAGAGATCACCAAGGTGTCCTGTTAGTCATTTGAGGAAACTATAACTTGAGAACTTACCCCAACCTCCCAAAACAAGCTCCGCTTAAGTCAGAATTCACACAGCAGGAGAGTATTGAACCCACACCACGACTAAATGTTGATTCTTTGTTTCCTTTAGAAAAAAAATAGTTATAAAATTGGGTTTGGGAGATTATTGCACTTATTCCAGAGCCTATTTTACTTTTTAAGTATATAGAGAAAAATATATCTGTAAAAACATTAAATTAATCGGATATCAATAAACCTTTCATCAAATCACATTCATATTTAGTTTTATACTATTACACTTACCATTCATTTTTTTTAGATACAAATATAATTTGATAAAAAGGCTACCGTTGTTTGATCAGCTTAATTTTTTGCATAATTTCTAGTCGATATACACTAAAGAGTGAACGATTTATATTATCAAATTAATCCCAAAATGAACCGAATAAGCTGTGCAACAATTGCACAGCAGCCACTCCAAAACTAAAGAAACCCCAACAACTTGACTTTGATTTGGAAAGGGAAAAGTGCCCCCTCTTGTAAAAAGCAGAAAACCTTCATACCTCGTTTTAACTGATTTTTCATTGACTACAGCTAACGTATTCGGTTTAATACATTCCCTACCAAATAGAACCTCGGCAGATATCAAAAAATACATTTAAAAAAAAGAAATAAGATCTGAGCAGAATATTGCACTAGATCCCTCTCATGGCCTCCCGACTCATGATGGAAATTGATAGACCTCACACGGTGCAGAACTTATCGACAACAATTATTTGCACATCAGCCCCAACGACAACGCAAGTCACTAGCTTAAAAGAGGGCATTATCTACTACATTTCAATCAACTTTTTTTTGTGGTATTTTGGGAAGATGGTAAAAATCAACTTTTTTGCTTTTAACCAAGATTTTTGAAAGTGATTTGGGAAGTTAGTAAAAAGTTGATTTTAACCAAACTTTTTGAAAGTGATTTGACTAAAATGCCCTCTCTCAAATTAAAAAATTTACATTTCACCCAAAACTTATAAAATATAAATATTAAGGGTAGATATGTAATTTTCCAACTTGATTTTCACACTTGCCAAATGACAACAAAAACGCAGCAGGCGTTTTGCAACAAAAACGCAAACCATGCGTTTTTCTCTTTACCCAAAAAGAGCCCTTTATCAATAGTAATGTAACCAAAAGAGCTACATAACCATCTAATATCCCCAATAATATTATTTAACCATAATCCAACCAAGATCCTAACTGCAATCCTTGAACCCAGCGACTGGCAGCACATTAAAGATCTCATTTATGAGCTCGTTGTGGACAACACACCATTGAACTGGATTCAAACAGACACAGGCACAGGGCTCGGCACCTTGCGGTTCAAAGTATTTCACTTTGTATATCACCATGACGATAACCTCACAAGTAAACTATTTGCATCCACACGATAATAATATATCAATCAAGTTTCAACTACAAGCTGAAAAGAAAACAACAAAACTTGCAGCCATATTCTACTATACAAGCTGCATAACAAATGCCCTGGCAAGAGCAATATTCAATAGGGAGAGGGTGAAGAAGTAACATTCCCAAGGACATGAATAATGATCAATAGGACATTCATAAGAAAAAACTTTAAGACTGTTTGGATTAAAGATTTGAGGGGTGTGTGGAAGGAAAGGAAAAAAGAACAGAAAAGTAAATGAAATAAAAGCTAAATATTTTTTCAGTTTTCCCTTCCTCAAATCATTGATCCAAACGTAGCCTACCAGTTAACAAGAAGAGTTTTAGATCTCTGTATGTCAACTTCCTTTCAATAGTTCAATTCATCTATGTATCAATCAATCAAGCTGATCTGGTAAGGATCATGGCCCCACAATGATGCTTCAGTAATGAATCCTAAATAGAGACCTTCACCATATGGAAAGGCTTCATCAGCAGAATATTTTAACTCAAATATTAAAGAAAAACACAACGGAAAACATGACAACTAACATAACATAGCCACAATTTGCAACAAGTCAATCATATGAGCACAATAAACCAGAAAATAGCTTTATAGTAATGCTTACATCCACCTAAAGCCCAAAGAACAACTTTAGGTTATGGAAATAAGGTTGATCAACATTCTGATCAGCATCTCTATATCGTCAGTTACTAGAACTTACTATGAGGATTCATCAACTTCAATAACTTAGACTAGCATTTGTGAAGCATTCCTCTAGTATCACAAACATGCCAAATTACTATGTAACTTTGAATGAAAAGAATTGTATAAATGAATAATCCATCTTCAGTGGAGTAAAAAAATTACAACAATTTATCCAGATCAGCTTCATGTTATGAACAGCCTTTAGAACCAATCATAATCCATAATAGTATTATGGAGGAGGGGAAAACAAAAACCATTCAGTCCACATCCACAAATGAAGTACAGTCTATGTCTTGAAGAGTAAGTTTCCCCATGTATAATGCACTTATATGATCATAACATAGATGGAGACACTTCCGGTTCAAACATTCATGAATCGTGCCCATCCCCGAAACCCATTTCTTTTCATCTAATGGGTTCAAATTCAGATCATTTTGCAGTAACCGAATTCGGTACACAATAGTATCTGTTCTGTCACAAAAATGAGCTACACAGTGGTATGAAGGCTCGTCAGAAGCCAATCTGATCAAAGCCATTGTTAAAGCCCCATCCACAGGTTTTGGATCTGAAAGATTATTATCTCCCATCATTTTAATCTCACTTTCTGTGGGAAAGTGCACTTCTTCGGTTCCATTCACATCAGAAACTTTCAAATCTTTAGTATAATGTCGGATGGCCTCACGCTTGGTGGCTTCATGCTTTTCTGCTAATGTCAAGATACAGGAGAACCTTAGGTGATAAGTTACAATGGTTTTCACCATTTTGAAGTTGTGGCAGCAGCAGAAGAAATCAAGCCATCTTCTCCCCACACCTGCATACCACTTGATGATATCAGTATCTTCAAGAGCCATGAGTAAGCTGATTGGCCTAGGACGACCCATATGATTTGTAAATCCAGCGATTTTAACTGCCTTCCTTACAAGTTCTATGGGAGCATCAACTTTAACACACAGCTTCGTCAAATCGTCAACTGTTCTTTCAGCATATTTCCGTTCCTCTTCCTCTTCTATCCTCCTCTCTTCTTCCTCCAATTCCTTCCTAAGTTTCACAGGCTTCAAATACTTTTCAACTTGCTCTTGAAAGTTGTCATATGATTCCACAAGCTCTTGGGGCAATTGATCTCTAATCTTTCTCAAAGAGAGGAAGTCACCAGAAGAAAGCATCCGGTGCCAGTTCCACCGTTCCTCCAAAGACCCAAAAATGTCTTGCACTACTTCATCCCCCCATGTTCTAAATATTTGTCTAACTTCATTCTCAATGTGAAAGTCTAATTTAAATCCATTACTCCGTTTCAATTTCTTAAAGATATTCCCCATAATTTTCAACCCAAGTTTCTTCCTATTACTCTCTCTAGCATTTCTCAACTCCAAAGCTCTAACTTCTTTTTGTCTGAGGTATTTCTTCCTCGCCCTAATTGCTTTTTCAGACATTGGCGGATGCAAAACTGAAGGCAAAACAGCCCGAAGTTCCATGCCCAAAAAATCAATTTTCTCAGAAACTGCGCTATGAATAGCTGTTTTCACTCTATCTACCCTCAATTCCAAATTATTTTCCAAAAATTTTACAACCCTATTCTTCAAATCCATTGTCAACAACTTTGTCCCAGACGTGATCACTAGTATCTCATCCAAGTACCTAACCACATAAATCTTTAAGGGCTTATAGAAAACATTACTAGACTTTGAAACAAGCTCATTTAACTCAAAATTGGGATTTTCCCTGTTTGTTTGAAGTCGTAACTCTTGAATTTCTTTATCAAACCCATTAAAGTAAATATTAATTAAAATCGAACTCAATCCACTTTCTTGAGGAAATCCACTCCCTAAATAACATCCACCCAATTCAATGCTCACCACTTTGCATTCCAAGAACCTCTTTATCATATCAACCAATGTCTTATCTCCAATTTTCTCTTCAATAATCAAACATAATTTCTCAACATGATTAACATCAAACCTATTGTGGCCATCAAAAGACACACTAAACCACCAACTAGGGTTTTCCACTGTGTTCTTAAGGTACCGAATCGCAGTATGCCGTCCCAAACCGACACGCCCGCCATAAGAAAATGTAGCGAAACGATCATCATAAACAACTTCTAAAACGATCCTAATAGCTTCAATGACAACTTTGAGCTTCAAATTGGGAAGAACAAGAGACTCACCTCGATTCCTCGACGAGTGCACCGCCACGCAACACGACTCGATGTCGAAGCGATTTTGAGCGAGCTGGGTCGCAATTTCATCGACAGAGAAGAAATTATCGGAGACCCAGTTGAGATTGAGAGGCTCGGAGGAACTGGGTTCGGTGGCATTGTTGTGGGAAGGACGGGGAGTGAGATTGTGGCAAGCGGAGAGGAGGAGGGAGGGCGAAGCGACGACGTTTTGGAGGAGGTTGAAAAACTTGCCATGGCGGTATTGGGAGAGGACTAGGGTTTTGAGCTGGGGTTTGGTGAGGGGTTCGATGTGGGATGCTGAGTTTGTGTAGAGTTGGAGAGGAGAGAGAATCGGAACCCTAACACGCAGTGCGTTGGCTCGCCGGAGGCTCAAAAGCATTGAGACGACAAGGTTGATGAATGAAAGTGAATCAATGATGTTTGAAACGAGTGTTATTGTTTAAAGGGCCTCACCCTTTTTCTTTTTTTTTTTCATAGTGTTTTTTTATTTTATTTATTTATTTATTATGTTTTTTTATTTGCAAGGGATTTTTTTAATATTTTAAATAAATTCTAAATTTTTAAATACACCTAATATAAATATAGAAAAAATTATTTATAAGTCCTATTAGGGAGACTTATACTATATATGGTCCTATTAAAAAATTTATGTTCCCATAAGTCCTGTGTGAAGTTTGGTGACACATTTACTCTCAATATTAGTTATTAATATCATAAATAATGGTAAAACCATATATAGGAAATTGAATGTTACTATAGATCATATCTATATGAATGTGAATTTGAATTTCAAAATACACATTTGCGAAATGTAACGTGACACGTATATAAACGTAACGTGACACCTACGTAAACGTAACGTAACATAACGAGACGTGACACTTACATAAACGTAACATGACACCTACATAAATGTAATGTAACGTGTCACGTTACGTTTCGCAAACTTACTAGGTTTTTTATTTTTTAAATTGAATGTGATCTATAGTAACATTCAATTTCCTATATATAGTTTTGTCATTATAGTGTATAATAGTATATTAATAACCGATCAAAAAAAATTATAGTGTATAATAGTATATTAATACTATTTATTTACAACTCATAGGATCTTGTGGAATACATTCATATCTAAATAAGACTTGAAACTCTATAAGAAATTACACAGGACTTATCATAGCATAAGTGTCCGAAATAAGATTTATAAATAAGTCTCCCATAAATATATTTAAAAAATATAATATTTTTAAAAAATAAAATAAAATTCACTAAATACTAAAAATACAAATACAAAAACAAAAACAAAAACAAAAATCCAATATATTTTTGTATATTTATTGACTTTTTAATATTTTTCACAAATATTATATTTTTTAAATATATCTAGGTAAGATACATCTAAAAAGTAAAAAAAAAAAAAATACCTAAAATATTAAAAGAATTTACTAAAACAAAAAAAAAAATTATGAAAAAATAAAAAAAAAATCAATTTTCAAAAAAGTTGAATTTGAAAATTGGAATCAAACAATGTGTATTTCTTAAATAAATAAAAAAATGGTTTTGAGTCTTCAAAAATATTTTTTGAATTTTTTATTTTTGGTATTTTGTCGTATTTATGCCTTATTTGGGGAATAACTAAAAATATCAAAAAATCAACATAAAGTTGTCACTTCATTTTCTCTACTTTTCTATGTATCTTTCATGAAAAATCAAACACAATTAAAATAATTAATTCCTAGGCCAATCATTCGTGAATTTTTTTCATATTTTAATCAATATTTTTTAGATACACTTAATTTAAATATACTTACAAAATAGGAAAATTTACCTATAAATCCATTTTGAGGTATGATAATTCATTAAGTCCTAAGGATTTTCTTATACACTAATTAGTCTCATTGATTTTGAAAAGGTAGATTTAGTATATTATTTAGCAATTAAATTTACAATTATACCCTTATTATATTTCCTTCTCTGTTTTTTTTATTTTTTTTATTTTGTGCTAAAAAAGTAATATGCACAATCTATGATAATCAAATTTGGGATGAATTCTTATATGGGAATCTTTTTTATATGGAAAACATTTCAAAAGGAGTACAAAAATGACTTGAAATACGAGATCCTTCAAAACATTCCAAAATGATGTGGAATTCTTCAAATATTTCAAAAAGAGTACAAAAAATATTTCAAAAGGAGTACAAAAATTCCTTAGTAAACTTTGGACAAAAGTATAATTTCAAACTATAACACTCTCATATAACACTCAAACGTAACACTCTAATGTAACACTCAAAAAAATATTCGTAGTGTACTTTTTTCAAATGTAACACTCTAATATAATACTCCAAAAAAAATTTCTAAGGGTAATTAACGATCCAATGTAACACACAAAAAAAACTCATTAGTATATTTTTTTCCAAATGTAACATTGCAATGTAATACTCTAAAAAAAGGATATGGGATTCTTTAAACCATTCTAAAAGAATGTGGGATTCTCCAAATTATTTCAAAAGGAGTATAAAAATTCTTTAGTAAGTTTTGAGCAAATATATAATTTCAAATTGTGAGGATTACGTTTAGAAAAATTACATTAAGTAATTTTTTAGTATTTTTATGTGTGTTACATTGAAGTGTTACGTTTGGGATTACATTGATTGGAGTGTTACGTTTCAAAAAAGTACACTAAAGAGTTTTTTTGTATGTTACATTAGAGTGTTACGTTTGGAAAAAGTACACTAATGAGTTTTTTTGGAGTATTACGTTGTTACGTTTAGAAAAAGTACATCAAAGAGTTTTTTGGTGTTTTACATTGGATGTTACGTTCGTGTTACATTAGAGTGTTATATTTTTTTCGTAACATGAGATTTGTTTTAGGAGGTAAAATCCAAAACATCTATAATGCGAATTGCCAAAATGTATAATTTTACATTTAGAGAAACCCACTTTTATTCTTAGAAAATTAAATCCAAACATGTAAGTGACTACCATTTTGTGTAATTTTTACTTTAATGAGACCTTTGAGTTTATAAGAAAAAAATTTGAAGACTAAATAGTTCATAAGTTGACATTTTGGGATATATTGGTACTTCACCCTACAAAAGAAAATATTTGTAGAGAAATCTTAAAAAATTCATTGTGTAAATGTATTGAATTTTGATATTTTTTTATATTTAGTGAATTTTTAAAATCAGTTTCGATTGGTAACTCGAAAACAAGACGGCTTGAATGACTCGAGTCTAAAATGACGTCATTTTGGAATTATTTATTTTTTTCTCTTTTCTCTTTTCTCTTTGAAGATGAAAAACACAGAAAGAGAAGAGGAAGCTGGGGAACACATCATCATCATCAACACATCATCATCAACAACAACATCTTCATCAATATCATCAACATCATCATCATCAACACATCATCATCATCAACAACATCATCATCATCATCAAACACATCATCATCATCAACAACAACATCATCATCACAACATCTTTATCAACAACATCATCATCAACATCCATCGATTTTGTGAAATCCATATCCACCAATTTCGATGAAATCGATCGATTTCAAACCCTGAAAGAAGAAGAAGAAGAAGAAATTCAGTTTTTATCTCCAGTGGAGCTCTCTTTCTTCATTCTTCTCTCTTTTTCTCTTTCTCTTCCTTTCTCTTCGTTCCTCTGTTTGTCCCTCTGTCCTTCAGAGATCTAATAGAGGGGCAAAAAAAAAAAAACACTGCCCAAAACGACTCGAGCCAAAAGATTTTCGAGCTACGAATAATTTTTCTTTTAAAATATTTTTTGATAAATTTTATACTTTTTAAGTGTATATAGATTAAGAGAATCTAAAAAGTAAAAAATAAAACAAAATAAAATATCAAAAAAAAGTCACTAAAAATTAAAAAAATACAAATTGATAACTCGAAAACTATTTTTAAAAACCGTTAAACCAAATAGAGTGGTGTTTTGATATATATATATACTAACGTATGCCCGTGCCTAAAGGTACGATGTAAATAACGTTAGGATTAGAATATAATTGTAATCCCAACACTATTTAAATTTATTTTTTAATTTGATAAAATCACAAATTTATTATAAAATTTTAGAGTTCTCACAAAACTCCTTACGAAAACTCACTTTTGCTTATATAATATATAGCTAGATAGATAGATGTGTTTGACATATATATAATTTCTATGGGCATACATATAATATTACTTTTGCTTATATAATTATATAGAAATTGTATGTATGCTCGTAATGTCTTAGTGTATTACGAGCATACATACATTGTATGGAAATATATGTAAAATATATTGAACAAAAAAAGAAAAAATAAAAATAAATAAACAAATAGGGAAAAAAATAAAAATGGAAGAAAATAAAAAAATAAAAAGAAAAGAGGGAGAAAGGTGGAATCATGGGATCATGGAAGGATGTGTGAGAAAAGGAAAAAAGTAAGAGAGAGAAGTGGGAAATTAGAAAATATACATGTAAGATATTTTTTAGAAAATATATCTCAGCCATTGTTTTATAAGTTGAACAGATCTGAGCCATACAAATGTCCTAGTAGGACAAAAATATGTTGAAGATTCAAAAATTGTCCTGTTTTATTATATAGATAATATTATAAAATCTATTTACATACATAAAAGAATCTTTCTGAGCAATGATGGAGTCAAAAATTCAAAGTAAAAAGGGCACACATTGTTCACAATATTAAATTTTTTTTCTCCCTATAACAAGTAATAAAAGAATATAATAGAATATTTTTAAAATTTTAAAAATATAAGAGTTTTACATGATTTACGGAAGAATATTATTATAATTTATTAAGAACAAATAATCTTTATATATATATATTATAATTTATTAAGAACAAATAAAGAAAAATGACTTAGACCCCCAGTGGGGGTCATTGGGGGTCTCTTCTGATTGGATAAAAAACAGTTTTTTTTTTTTTTTTTTTTTTTTTCTTGAGTTTTCAGCCAACCCCAGTGAGACACGTCACTGGGGGTCCTCACTGGGGGTCACCCCACTGGGGGTTTCTAGCACAACCGTAATCTTTATATACATAGGTAATAGTCTAATTATCAAAACTTGATATGACACGTGCCCCTGAGCCTTAGGTAGCTCCACCACTGCTTCCGAGCCGTTTGAGCTTGAAAGTCTTAACACAAAATTCTTAATTATTTATAATATACATAACTACGCATGTTATTGGTTTATTGTAATTCGAATGTAATTAATAATTGATTATTTAATTCATATAGTAATAATTATCAAATCACTGCAATTTAAAAAGTAAATTAATTTTTGAATTGTTATTAATTTCAAAGCACACTTATTTTTAATGATATATACTAAAGGGTGCAGTTACCCTTCCCTCCTAAATTGGACTAGAGGGTGTTGTTGTGTCCGTGAGGACTTATCACGGGTTCTGTTTTGATAATCCAAACCGTTCAATGCGTAAAAATCGCTGAGCGCTATATGCTTATAAAACAATACGTTGATCGGATATCGATAGCTATCTCATCGGATCAGTTTTCTGTCAACCGTTAAATTATTCACCGTCCATTTTTTTTATACAAAACTAATTTGATCACATAGCTATCAATATCCGATCAATGTGATTTTTTACAAACATACAGTACTCGATGAGTTCTACACATTAATGGTTCGAATTACTGAAATGGAATCCTTTAATGGGCCCCTACGGACCCAACAACACCCTCCAGTCCGATCTAGGATTGGAGGGAAGCTACTTCCATACTAAAAAAATCAATATGGTAATGTTTGTCGAGTGATGTACAATAAATCTCAAAATATGATCTTGAAAACTGTTTAATCCTTTCTTTTTTTTTCTTATGAGCTCAAAGGTCCATTAAAGTAAAAATTACACAAAACGCTAGCCATTTACAAGTTTGGATTTAATTTTTGAGAGATAAAAATGGGTTTCTGTAAATGTGAAATTACACATTTGGGTAATTCACACTATAAAGGTTTTAGATTTTCTTTCTTTCTGAAACAAATCTCACATTACAAATAAGAACGTAATACTCTAATGTAATACTTCAATAACGTAATACTCTAATGTAACACACTAAAAAATTCCTTAGTGTATTTTTTTCTAAATGTAACAATGGAATACTCTAAACTTTTTCCAAACATAACACCCTAATGCAACTCACAAAAAAACTCCTTAGTGTACTTTTCTCAAAGGTAACACTCTAATCAATATAATTTCAAATGTAACACTCCAATGTAATACACTAAAAAACTATTTAGTATATATATATATTTTTTCCAAACGTAACATTCACAGTTTGAAATTATACATTTACCCAAAGGTTATTAAGGAATTTTTGTACTCTTTTTGGAATAGTTTGAAGAATCCTACACCTTTTTTTTGGAGTGTTACATTGGATTATTACATTTGAGAAAAGTATAGAAATATATTTTTTTGTGTGTTACATTGGAGTGTTACACTAAGAAGTTTTTTTAGAGTGTTACACTGGCGTATTACGTTTGAATGTTTCAGATTGAAATTATATATTTGCTCAAAACTTACTAAGGAGTTTTTGTACCCCTTTTAAAATATTTGAAGAATCTCACATTCTTTTGGAATGTTTGAAGAATCCCATATTTCAAATTATTTTTGTACTCCTTTTGAAATGTTTAAAAAAATTTATCTTTCAAGTCATTCCAAATGAAAAGGATTCTCATATAAGAATTCATTCTAAATTTGATTCTCATAGGTTGTGGATCTTACATTTCTAACGCAAAAGAAAAAATAAATATAATAGAAATAAAGATATAACCGTAAATATAATTTTCAAATAATATATTAAATCTATCTTTCCAAAATCAATGGGATTGATTGGTCTAGAAGAAAATTCTTGGAACTAATTAGATCACTATTTCTCAAAATGGGATTAGGTAAATTTTCCATGTTTGTATATCATGATATATTTTGAATTCTTTATACTTAAAAATAATTCATTTTAATTTTTTTTTAGAAATAAACTCTTACTATGAAAAACATTATGCATAATACGGACAATATATTCAATTTTGATTTTATAAAATACAAAATCACGTGTCATTTAATCATTTATATAGTACAAATTTATGATTTTTTGGCTAGAAATTAAACCTTTACAATTTAATTTATAAATTTATGTTATAAATTAAAGATATTCATAAGAAATCATTCGTAAATTGAAGCAAAAATCATAACATGAAATAAAACTCACGCACAAATTTTATTTTATTTTTTAAATTACCTTTCATTTTAAATTTTAATAAGTTTCAAAATTACCATAAATCTCAAATTAAAATTCATTAATAAATATACTAGCTTTTCTTACACTATAAAATCAAGGGAAATCCATAGATACTTTACCACAAAAATGTATAATTTTATCATAAAATTTCATAATATTAATCACAAAATACATAATCATTACAAATTGATGTAGCAAAAATGTCTAAAATTTTGTAGCTAATATTGCAAAAGTTTATGGTTTGGTTACAACATTTTTTGTTATATCAATTTGTAGCGAGATTATGTATTTTGTGATTGATGTTACGAAATTTTGTGATAAAATTATAAATTTTATGGTAGGGTGCATATGATATGTGTGCACACCATAGCATATATATATATAGGGAAATTCTACTATATACACCCCTTGAAAGGGGTATACCATATGCACCCATAGTTATGCTATTTTCTTCTTTAGTTATGACTCATAAGATCTTTGATTATGCCTCATGCGAAATTTGATTATGATTTTTTTTTTAAATTATGATTGAGAAATTATAAAATTATATCACTTCATCTTTTAGTTATAAAGTATATACGGTGCATACGCTTTGAGCGGTGTGTACCATAATCTTTCCTATATATTTATAGCATTATACCATATTGTGATGCAAAAGAAGTCTTCACCATGTGCCAATAAAGACATGGGATATGCATGTTGTCAGTGGCGGAGGCAGGAATTTAATATGGGGGACTTATTCATTATAATCTCAAAATTTTTCTTCCCCAATCAATAACAATAACATGATAATAATTTTTCGAGCTAATATTAAACATTAAAAATTAATATTTATTACAAAAAGTTTTTAATTTTAAACTTTTACAATTGTCCCCGATGAGTTTTCATCTATTGAAATCTTTCCATGATAGTATCCCTAATTTTAGCACAAACAACAACAAACTAAAATCCCTAATTTTAATATAAATCACCACCAATTAAGATTAATAATTTTAGCATATCAAAATCTCTTATTTTAACATAAATAATAACAAATAAAATTGCAAAAAATAATAAATAACTATAAATTAATACTCATAATTTTTATTTAGAAGTAAAAATTAATAAATAAAGTTATCTGTAAACAATGAAGAGAAGATATCAAGATTGTAGTGTGGTTCAAACTTTGTGTTGTGTGATCCTAATCTAGTGAATTGCGAGTCGGTAAATTGCAAAGCAACAAAGGGAGACAAAGAAAATATGAAGACACTTAACATGTACGTAAATAAATAAATAAAAAATAAAGAATTTCATATATTTTTAGGGTTTTAACCTTGCCGTAATTGGAGTTGTGTGCACCCACCTAAAAAAAAAAGTTGTGTGTCAGTGTTTGGTGGGGATTGGGACTCAAAATAAAAAACAAAACAAAAAGTGGTTGCTTGTGTCAGTGTGTTTAGGTAAAACTGGGAGTGCTGTGTATAGATGGGGCAGGACTATGTGTAAGCTAAGAACCCCAAAAAATTTTTTTTTCGAAAAGTCAGGGGGTACACGTGACCCCCTTCGCCTCTATGTCCCTCCACCCTTGCATGTTGTTACATATATTTGTGGTGTGTTATATAATTTTGTGATAAATATTATGTATTTTTTTGGTAGGGTTATCATATTTTGTGATTGAAAAATGAAATATTGCTTTTTGTGGTAGTGTTACATATTTTTATAGTAATGTTACATATTTTTTTTATTAAAACATTTTCTAATCACAAAATATGTAACAATATCACAAAATGCATAACAATACTACAAAAATAAGTAGGTTTGGCTTCCTTTGGTTTAGTTTTAGAATTATGATTTGATTGTGAAGTTGTGATTTAAGTGTAGAGTTGTGGGTTGAGTTTTGAAAAAAAAAATTGCTTCCTTAGGAGTTTTGGAAAGAGTTTATAAATTTTGAATTTTGAATTTTGAATTTTGAAAAGAGTTTTTAAATTTTGATTTTGAAAAGAGTTTTGAGTTTTGAAAAGAGTTTTTATTTTGAATTTTGAAAAGAGTTTGGAGTTGTATTTTGAGTTTTGAATTTTTGAATTTTGAGTTATATTTTGAAATTTTATGGATTTATTTTCTTAAAATATTTAAAAATTTGTAAGAAATTTTTTATTTTAAATATTTTAAACTCAAAATACCACTCCACACTAAAATTGTAACCAAACACAACTCAAAACTCAATCAAAAATTATTTTCAAAACTCTAAACACTTAACTCAAAATTTAATTCAAAAACTTTTTTCAAAATTCTATTTAAAAAATTCAAAAAAATATTTTTTATTTTGTCCTTTAAAATTATTTTATATTTTATATTTTTTTGAAAAATATATATTATTTTTCAAAAAATATTTTTTGTTATTTTTTTAAGTATTGACCAAATAATTTGTTATGATTTAGATATATATGGCGATCCAAATTTTTTAAAATTTAAAAAAAATTAAATATTAAAAAAAGTAAAAAAATTAAAAATTTATTTAAAATAAAATTTTAAAAATACTTAAAATAAAAAATAAAGTTTTTAAAATTTTTAAATATTTAAAAAATATATTTAAAATATTAAAAAAATACAGTACACAAATGTATGAAATATAATACACATTAAAATAAATAAATAAATATTTAAAATATAAAATATTTACTCTATGAAAATAAAATTAAGAATATTTTTAAATATTCAAAATAATAAATCTAAAAAATTTTAAAATACAACTCAAAACTCAAAATATAACTCAAAACTTTTTTTAAAGCTCATAACCAAACAAATTTTCTTTTTTCAAAATTTAATTCAAAACTCATAAATCAAAATCCGACTCCACACTCAAATCATGATTCTAAACATAGTTTTTAAAAGGGAAGCTTTTTCAGTAAATCCACTCTCTAAGAGTCCTATTCCATAAGACCTATAGTGTTTTGTAATATTCCATTATGTCCCATTTCATACTAAAAGACCAAAAAACCTTCAAACAAACATGCGCCTATCCTTTGAATCAAACAACCGTCTCTCTCTTCCCCTCTCTTCTTGTAGAAAATCACGTACAGTATCTCCACCCTTCCAAAAATCCAAAATCGTATTCCATATCGTCTCAACGCCCAGAAGACTCTCATCGTCGCATCGTTGCATTGTCTTATCATCTTCTTCGTCATCCCTACGCTCTCAGTTGCCGAAATCATGGAATCACCATTGTTAAACAACCGTAAGGTCTATCTTCATCAAAATCACCTTCGACAATCATTTGTGACAACGCAACCATCGAAATGGGCAAAAAATGTAAGTAATCTAATTATTCTTGTATGTAAATCCTAAATCTCTTTTTCAACAAACAACATTGTGAACTTTCACAAATATCTCCTGTTTCTATTCATACAATATACAAAACTCCATATTGTTATTGTTCATGCCCTAATCTTTAATCTGAACCCCTCAATCCCAATCCCCAATTATATAGATTTTTTCACCCAAAAACATTGCAGTTGCCATTATGTTGTGTTCGAATCTGTGAACATTCAAATGGATTGAAAGAATGTGGGCAAAGCAAATTCAGTTGTTGTTGAAAAATGTGAACATCCACATGAAATTGAAAATTGTTGGGCAAGCAAATTGTTTCAGTTGTTGTTGTTGTTGTTGAAAGATGTGAACATTCACATAGATTGAAAAATGTTGTGCCAATCAAATTGTTTCAGATATTATTGTTGTTGTTGTTGAAAGTTGTGAACATTCACATGGATTGAAAATGTTTGGACAATCAAATTATTTCAGATATTATTGTTGTTGTTGTTGAAAGTTGTGAACATTTACATGGATTGAAAATGTTTGGCTAATCATTATTTTGTAATATTGTAGTTATTTTTTCCCCTTTTGTGAATGTTTGCCTTGTTGGTATTGTTGATTGTTAATGGTGATCCAATAATTTGAACCTTCAATTTTTAATTATTTTCCATGAAAGTGGCATGAAATACGGTCCATGTGAATATTCACACTATCCTTCCCCCCTCTATCAAATTGTTGTTATTAATCGTAGTGAACATTCATATGAAAATTTCTTGTGTCAGATATTGTTGTGATATATAATTATATTGTGAACATTCATTACATGTGTAAATTAATTAAACACTTTGTGAACATTCACCATTGTGTTTAGAGGAAATATATCACTTTTGTTATCTCATGTTTAAAATTATATTTCAATTTTGAAGTTGTATTATAAAATTAGCATTACATGATTGTAGTAAGTATGTGCATTGTCATACAAATGTTCACAACGTCCTTTTATATGTTTAGGTTAACATTCACATGTTCGTGAATGTTGTTTATGATTGTATAAACATACATTGATTTTACACACAGACACACTATGCACATTGTATTTGTGCTGACACAGGGAACATCCACATCCATGTACAAATGTGGATATTCACATCCATGCACGCAACTGTGGACATTCACACCCTTGCACACAACTGTGAACATTCATATCTATGGCAATGCTATGAATGTTCACATCAGTGCCACTAAGCTAATCACATTAGCCTTGTCTTAATTTATTATTATTATTATTATTTTTTATGCTCTATTTTGTAGATATCGCACAGAAGAAAACCTCAAAGAGAAAAAGAGATAAGTAACATGTCAAGGAAGAAAGCCCATATGCAAATACTAACAGTAATGTTGACATGCGGCGTGTCAACTATAGATTTAACATGACCGGACTGGTGAAATTAATGAAAAGCACCAAATTCACACAAGCACAACTCGGCTGCCTGCGGCAAACACCTTTCTGACATTTATTAGATGCATTGAGAAATGGTGAGATCGACCTTGACAAATGCATGAAGTACGATGATGTTGTTGTGCATGTCCTACAAATGTACAAGGCTTCAAAAGATGCCTTCTACATTGGGGAGAAGAAAATGAACATACACGATAACGGCATTAAGCTGATTTTTGGTGTAGACTGTGGCACCATACCAATGGACATATCATATGGTGCGAAACTAAAGACTGGCATTATAAACAAAATGTGCAAAAATGTCAGCCGGTTGACTTCAAAATGGATACGTACCCTTTTGACCGAGGCATTGAAAGGAAAAAAGAAAGATAACAATGAAGAAGTCACCCGACTAGTCTGCATGTATGCTTACCAGAAACCTTTTTCTCGATAAGCGGCGAGACAATAGAATGGGGCTACTACGCACATATGGTCCCATTAGAAAGCATGCAAGAATATGATTGGACCAAGCAAATTAGAACAAAGTTGACATCCTCCATTTCCCAAAATGACAAAAAGCCGGCAAAAGTCACCGGCTATGTCATATTATTGATGGTAAGTACCCGTGTTCTCAAATAATAACATTCATATGTCCTTGAGTATTGTTCATCTCTGCCAACTGTGAACATTCACATCTATACCAATGATGTGAATGTTCATATGCACTTATGCTTTACTGTTGTGAATGTTCACATCTGTACCATTAATGTGAATGTTTATATTTACTTATGCTATACTACTGTGAATGTTCACAACTGTGCCACTGTTGTGAATGTTCACATCTGTTGACATTGCTTTACAAAGGCTAAATAACATATGTCTTTGTTGTTTTGTTAAAGTACTGGTTGTGTGAACACATAACCATCCTACAACCTCACAAGTCCAATGTTATTCCTTATTGTGTCAAGTGGGATCTGACTGCTTTACAGAAGAAGATGAAATCCACCTCTTTGGTTGATATTGGTTTTAATAAGGTATGACCTTCAACTGTTGATCAAAACATTCACATTATGACACCACCCAAATATGTACATTAACTAACATAACTTTTTCATTTCAGCTTAATGTTGGTGAACTCTTTGCAACCCCAACAGAATTCCAAAAGTTCAGGTGTACAACATTGAAGGTGGAGCCCCGAATGTCATGAACCAGCCACTATATCTCCCGACCTCTCTAACATCAAGGAAGAACAACATAGTGGTAGCAACTCTGAATTTCCCGGGGATGGAGTTGACCTAAATGACAGTGATGGGGACATTCACATTCCCTTTAGCTGCCCACATGATGAGAGAGCTATTGTCATAGCAAGCACAAGCCAACTCGACATCATCGATATGCTTGTCAAAGAAAATCAGAAGGCATGGGGGCATCATAAGGCAGTGGGAAGCAAAATAAAAACACCTTTAATTCTCATGGGAGTTAAGGGCAAGAGTGATAGCTGATCTTGAAGATAAACTATTCAACCAGTCAAGCCCACCCAACATGAACAGTGAAAAAAAAAAGTGCATGGAGCAGAAGGATACAGAAATTAAGCGCTTAACACAGCTGGTCATCGACTTAGAATGTGAGAAAACAATTCTTCAGGACCTTTATGATGATCAGTTAGTCCACATTGTCACACAGGCTGAGGCGCAGAAGCAACCCCCCTCCCCAATGTAACACAATCTCAGCCCACCTTTTAGGGTGAAGCGTATCAAGGAGAAAGATCGAAAAGAGTACCGCTTGCCTGACTTCTAGTACCGAGACATACCTGGCCAAAAAAAGAGCATGATCGAGGTCCAAACCAGCCCTATATAGTCTACATAGTTGAAGATGTGGACAAACACCCACCGGCGAAGCACCCAAAAAAATTATTGACCTTGACCAACAAGTTCAAAGTCTCAAGCATGATGTCCAAACACAACAAGCAAAAGGTCTAGGCTTTACAAAAGAGTGGAGGCGATGACTAAGTGACCGTACAAACACCTAATGTGAACATTCACATTCCATAATTGTGAATATTCACCACTGTGCTTATTGATTTGATTTGTTTAATTATGTGCAATGTTAATATTTACATTGGTTTACCTAAAATGCACAGGTTGCTTGTGTGGAAAGGAGACTCGAAGTCTACATATGTATATTTTGATGACATCGTATACCTTATCAAGGAGGAATCGATACACAACAATGTATGCCATTACCAAGATGATTCACTGTTCATGCATACACACACACACGCCCACAGACACACAGTGTTCACCCACCACAAATAATATAATACAACCCTATGTTTGTGCAGCTGATAAATAGATATGCCGAACTATTACATGAACAACAAGAGGTGATCAACCCAACTTCAGATGAAGCCTCCTTCATCTTCACAAGCATGTGTTTGGTAAAATCTAACATTCCATTTTTGCTAATGTGAATGTAAAACTTCACAGTCCATTAATTATTTGTCCAATGTGTGCAGAAAATGATACGAGAGTATCCTCCTCGCAAAAGAAGTAAACACATTTATGCATATGTGAAAAACTACTAAGGAGAGAGACACCTACTATTCCCATTGCACCATGATTCCACTGGACGATCGTTGTGTATGACGCTAAAGACAATTTGTTGAGGCATTATAACTCATTGCGACCAAGGCCTGGCATACATGACTCGCATGTCGACCAAGCACATGAAGTTGTAAGTGGCTTTTATTGTACACAAATAAGAATTGTCATGTGTTAAATTCCAAAATGAATGTACACACATATATGTTCGTTGGTGCCTAATGTGAAATTCTCTACACAGAGGGAGTACATCGGGAACGTTTTGCACGTTATTGGCGAGTCATCACCACTATGGACTAAGTTCACAGGCCAAGATCCGTCATAACCAATCATATCAGTTGATGTCTATCCTCGGCAGGGCGACACCTTGTAAGCCTCACTACATTTCGTACAAATCCTTCATAACCATTATGTAAACATACATGTCAAGTGCTAATCATAGCCATTTTGTATTTACAGGGTGGACTGCGGGCCTGCAGTATGTTACATCATGCGGGCGCACATATACCATGAATAAATTGTTGGCAGCCTCACTAGTTCTGAATGGTATGGACTACTAGACTTATTAGTATACAATTTTTTGAATCATAAAAAAACAGAGCGTCATTAAAACCTATAGATGGGGAGTGTCCACCTATAAACAAACAAACACTCAATGTGAATGTTAATATCAATTGCTTTGACATTTTGACAAACAACAATTGATTGTAAATTAGCAATACGACATCTATTAATGGAAAAAAAAGCCACTTGTGTATTTTGATCTACCTATGGTGTTATTATGTTAATTTATGCGATTGTTTGAACCAAATTGTTCTATAATACACATATTTTGTGTAGGAATGTTCACATTGTCTACATGACATCATTACAGATAACATACACAAGTGTGAATGTTCACATTTGTTCTTATTCATAATAGTTGTGAATGTTTACACCATGTCAATCTGTATGCATGAGAAAGTTCACATTACAGTTTATATTCATGTCAACATTGACAATAATAATGTAAAAAGTTCAACCCATGTTCGAGTATTCACATAATATGATTATTTTACACAAGTGTGAATGTTCACATCATGTATTCATCATTAAAACATCAACAAAATATCAGTTTGGTACCCAAAAAGAAAAAGAAAAAACACAAATCAAATACTAAGTTTGCCAAAGCATTATTATGTTTGCCAACACAACGTAATCTTATTGCAACACAATGTTTGCCAACACAACACAACCTTATTTCAAAAATTAATATAAGAATCCCATGTAAAACACAATGTTGAAATGAAAAATATACACCCTATATCGGCTCCTTGCATGATTTCTGATTATAGCTTCCCAACTTATCACATCTTCCGCACCTTATTTGCTTCAGTTTCTCACCCCTTGATTAGATTCTATTCTTTTTTGGCCTGCCGGGTGGTCTTTTCACAGTTGGTGGGTATCTAGTGAAGTCCGTGGGATCAAAAGACGGCTTTTCCACCAACGGTATAGGGAATATGGCACCCCGAATAGGCTGCATGATACGTCTCTACATGAAAGTAATGTTCCACACAATCATTGAGATTGTAGCGGCTCTTCTGAATAGCAATAACAGCATGGTCACATGGGAATCCGTTGATTTGTCATTTGAAGTAAGAACACGTAAGCCTTGCAATATCAACTGTAATAGATGGTATCGAATGAACTTCAAACACATCCTCATTGGCTTTGTTAACTTGCCAAGACCTACTGTCATTGAACGAATCAAGAAGCATTGTTTCGAATATAGGACAAATAGGCTTATTCCACTTATTTGCTTGGTCACGACGTGTAGACATTTGCCGCATCAACTGAGTACGAATTGTGTTCACCATCTGAGTGATAGGAAGATTGCGTGCTTCTTTAATCCAATTATTAAATGACTCTGCCGCATTGGATGTCATCTCCCCATAACGCATGCCCCTGCACAACATCACAAACATTGTACAATACTGAATTTAATTTCTTTGAAACTAAATATGAAATTTCACATCGCCATAAAACATAACTAAAAATGCATATCGCTACTATTCTAAACTTGACAAATGGAATACATTAGGAAACTACTATTACCCGAAGTATGAATTTGCCTAGTGCTTAGGAGCCAACTCCTTGAAAAAATTATGTGCTTGTTGCTTACCCTCTTTTAATTTCTCAAGCTTTTCGTAGAACCCTATCACAGTTGACTCGTAATCACAGTCGCCCAAACTACTAATTAGATGATCCCTAAATCCATTATCAATTCCTTTCATTCGGTCTCTTAAATTGTTCTTCAAGTGTTGTAAGCAATAACCGTGGTGAGCCGATGGGAACATCTTTAGCATCGTTTCTAACAGACCAAGATTAGGATTCGAAGTAAAAGTAATCTAACACTTACCATCAATAACCTTCCCAAGTTCCTACAAGAACCACGACCAATTGGCCATGGTCTCTGAATCAATAATCGCAAATGCAACATGGAATAGACCTACAACACAACACTATTAAACAACTGATCACAATATTCCAATGTGAATATTAACAAAAGTAGTTTACAAAAACGCTATAAAGCAACTAGGTCATGTGAATGTTCACACTGTGTAACGGTCAATCATATATCCACATTGTGCCACTCAATGTGAATATTTACATAGATACACAACTAAAAAAAATACTAACCATTGTTTTCCATCTTTCGCCGTTGCCGCAAGTAGCTGACCTTTGTACTTTCCTTTGAGGAATGTCCTATCTAGGAATAACAAAGGCCGACAAGAATTGTATCCAGAAATACACACAACGAATGATACAAAGAAATGACAAAACTGTTGACTAGTCGCATCACAATCAATATTGACTTAACTCCCCGAATTGTAACGCATCACAGCATCTGAATACCATCACAGCTAGTCAAACGCTAATGAGTGATATCCATGAATAATAGCCTTTGCTTTGTACACGCCCAATCATACCACGTGGTAACTCATATCTAGCCCATAATTCCTCTTCAAAATAGTCACCACCTCACACGGCCGAGTCAACGGCTTGTCCCTCACAATTTTAGATATAGTACTTGACACCAAATCAAAACTAACTCTCGGATTCTTCGATGTTCGGTCATCCGTACCACAACTATGCACATCATTGAACCTCTTGACGTAGAAAAAACCATTTACTCGTTCTGCTCTACAATGCATAGACCACAAGCAACCTTTTTTCTCGCGCATCGCACACACCGCAGTAACCCTTGTTGTCTCATTCTTGACATACATAAACTGAAACCCGCATTGGATTGCATACTTACGTAAAACATCACAAAATTCTTGTGCACCTCCAACAAACCATTGTCTCACATGCGTAATACCTATAGCGATTCCGATTATGACCCGACCTTTATTGTATTTCGGACTTGGATTTTGTGGCTTAATATTGTTATTCATGTCTCTTTCCCTCTTTTTCCTTTCCTATTTGAGTATTGGAATGTCTTGGGCATGTTTGGGACAGGTTGGTTGCTAGTTGGTCTAGAATGCTGTTGCCCAGATTTTGGCTTCTTCGCTTGAGCGAGGCTTCTTACGCTCAAGCGAGTTTTGTGAACTCCCAGCATTTGTGCAGAGCTGTAGAGATTCTGGGAGGGTAGTGTTCTTCGCTCGAGCGAGGCTTCTTGCATTCGAGCGACAGTGTGCGTTTGTAAAACTTTTGAAGGTATGTATTCTGCGCTCGAGCGAGGTCACAAATTGTGTCTGGTCGCTCGAGCGATAACTCCTTCGCTCAAGCGAGCATCGCGTATATCAGATCGTAGTAGTTCATTTTTACACAGAATTTTTGTATCTTTTCACTCAAAAACCCTAGATCGGCTCTTCCTCTCTCTAAAAATCAACTTCTCTCTACAAATCTCCTTGGATCTAAGGGTCTCTCTACCCTACTCCCTTTGATAAAGAGTTGGAGTATCTCAAGAGCTACCATTTCATCTGAATAGAGTTTGATTTCGTCATTTTTGAAGTTCCACCATTTCTCCTTTGGACTTTTACACTTGAGATAGAGATATTCTACACTTTGTTATGAGCTTTAACCTAGTTATTTGTTGTCATGTATATATGGTGAGATTTTGGGTGTTTGGCGAAAACCTAGGATTTGGGTTCATGATTTAGAAAGAGGGGTTTCTATGTGGTGTTACGTAATTGATCATGGGGTTTAGATGTGAGGTTGTTTTGTGTTAAAATAGATGATTTTGACCTTTGGATAAATATTTGGAAAATAGGGAATTTTGCCCTACAATGTTTGGAATAATTTATTTTGTATAAATAATGGAATTGGTATGGGAAATGTGAAATTGGGAGGATGTATGAATGAATGGTGTAGTTGGATTTGTTAAATCACTCACCTATGGGAATTTGATAAATTATCTGTTGTAAAGATTGTATATCTGTTTAGAAATAACTGTATTGGGCTATCAGTAGAGGATAGCTATGATTGTTGTAGAAATTACATGAGGATTAGGTGAATTGAAACTAATCATAAAAATTGTGTCATTGAATATGACGGTATGATAAGACATTGAATATGCATTGTTGATAGTCATTGAATATGACGATGTTTAAGATACATTGTATATGTATAATTGTTTGGGAGGAGAAAGGGGATGTACTCTGTTGTTTGAAAGGAGATAGGGGATGGACTTCATTGAAATTAAGTTGGCCAGAGTGTCTAGGGTGAAAATCTCGGAATCTTATCTATACATGGGTGCCGATCCCGGGGATGAAATGTTCGTAAATTGGCAAGATTGAAGTGTTCATATGATAGTTATGTTAATTAAAAACCACTCAGTTGTAGTCTTAGTTGGGTTATTTAGAAAATTATAAACGTGGTGTTTGAGGTGAAATGAAATGAACTAATTCGTAATGGATAAATGGGAATGGATCTAGATGTGAATGTAGGTATCTTGTGATCATGTGATGAATGTGCATTTGTCATAAATATTGAATATATCTGACACTTATATCTTAGTTAAACCTCATATATTGTGATAGATTGTCTCTACTGGGTTTTGGCTCACCCTACTTGGGAAACCATTTTCAGGTACAGGTGACATGTTTCCTCAAAGGACATAGCTTGGGAGGACCTAGGAGCTTGAAACTCTCTTTTGTTATTTAAATGTTAAATGTTTATTCAAGCCTAGGGCTTTATATGTACAGAGCTTATGACTCTCTTTTGTTGTAACCAATTCATGTCTTGGAAAGATGTAAACCCGTAGGGCATTTATTTTGTCATTATTTGCTAGTGTTACATGTTGTAGATTCAGGATGAACATTTATGAATGTATAATGTATGTAATATCTTTTGTAATATGAACTCTGATATATGAAAATATACGATTTCTATTATATTCATTTCTCTTATGAGTTGGGTTATTTGTATTATATTTTGGGGGTATGACAATACCATTTGCCCAAGGGCTGACAACAACACCTTCTCCTTACGGTGGCAAAATCTCTCGAGTGTATCAATTTCTTCCTTACCCTCTACATGCAATGACCCAGAGCTACTCGACTGACCAATATCACGTTTCAAATCAACGACAATCTCTACATGGTGTAACCCCATTGATTTTGCAAGCAATAACATGTTCTAAAATTCTTCGTCATTGTCCAAATCACACCTATTAATCCTTGGTAGTTGACAGAACAATGAAATAGAACAAGCAGACAACTCGTCTCGTTTTTCACACAAACGCTCCACCAAACGCGAATAACACAATGGCCCCGTTTGGTAGAGCTGTGGGAAAGTGATTATAGATTATAGCTTAACAGATTATAGCTTACAGCTGTGAGCATAAGCTGGTAACCTGTTTGGTGTAGTTGTGGGATTATAGATTTAAGTTGCAGAATAGTGTTTGGTAAATAAGCTGTAAAATAGCTTTTTCTGTATAATTGACTTTTTTGCCCTTATATGATATAAAAATGATAATTTTGTCCTTTTTTTTTCAATTTTAATTTTAAAAAATTATTTCAGTAATAAAAGTTAATGTAATTAGTATTAATTAGTATAAACTAATATAAAAAAATTGATACACTTGGTAAAAATGTAATAGTAGTATTATTGTAATAATTTTTTTCCATTATAAATTAATTAGTATCAATTAATTTTTTAATTAGTATCAATTAATACTAAAATTATTAATTAGTATCAATTAATGGCTTAATTAGTCGGAATTACTACTAAAATTATTAATTAGTATCAATTAATATTAATAATTAATTTTTATTAGTATCAAATAATATTAATAATCAACAATTTTTATTACAATTAATAATATAACAATTGTTATTTCTTTAATTTATTATTCTTTTTCATTACAATTAAATTGTGTAATTTATTTAATGGATATAAATTGCACAATTTATTTCAATATTAATAAATTATTTTTATTATTATTTTGATTAATTTATTTTTTTATTTTTATTTCAATTTATTTTGTTCAATATTATTTTTATTATTTTGTTTTCAATTTATTTCGTTTAATTCGGTTTAATTATTACAATTAAATCTGTGATGTCATTACATATTATTTTATTTCAATTAATTTTTCATTACAATTATTTTATTTTTTTTTGAAATAAATTGTTTTTCATTTTATTTTGAAAAGTAAATATTAATTCTGAAAAGTAATTTTTTCTTTTTTAATTAACATTAATATTGATTTTTTTCTTTTTTTTTTCAATTTATTTTCTAGGGTTTGCAAACCCTAGCTCCGGTGGCACAAATCGACGGCGGCTTTGAAAGATCGCGATGGCGGCTTCGCGATGGTTCAGACAGATCGACGACGGCTTCGCGATGGTTCAGACAGAGCTTCGCGATGGCGACGACGGCGTTGAGAGATCGCGATGGTCCAGATCGACGACAGCGTTGAGAGATCGCGATGAACTAAGGCTTCGCGATGGTTCAGACAGAACTTCAGGCCGAGCTTCGCGATCGCGACGGCGACGGCGACGAGGGCGTTGACAGATCGCGATGGTTCAGACAGAGAGACAGAGAGATAACAGAGCTTCGCCGGAGAGAGAGAGAGAGAGAGAGAGAGAGAGAGAGAGAGATCTTTGGGTTTGCCGGAAATCGCCCGAAATGGCCGGAAATCGCCAGACAGAGAGAGAAGAGACAAAAATGAGATTTTTTTATTTATATAGCCGTAATTGTTGAAGTTTTGGAGGGGCATTTAAGTCATTTCATGCCCCTCCAAACAGTTGCGCGCTTAATCCGAAATCAGAAGCGTCTCCGGACCAACTTCGCCATTTTGGCTTAAAATGACTTTTTTTAAGCTATAATTTGCAACTTTAATTTTTACCAAACAGATCAGAATGGCTTAATTTAAGCCATAAGTTGAAATAAGCTGAATTTAATTTTTACCAAACAGGCACAATGTACGAACCACATTTATTATAGTTGTATTGCAACCATATGTGCACTCTAACATCATAAAGGTATCCATCTCCTGTAAAAACACAACAAAACAAAAGTCAACAACCACATAACAACTATACGAACAACAATACATACAATAATCCATATTACATGAACATTCACATTGTGCAAACTAAATGCCTATGTGTACAGTTCCACTGCTAAATCCATAGTGAAAACTACCACCACCATCCTTACACAACATAAAACATTTTACAAGTTCGAAATCACACCACCAGAATGAGGTCATAGTACACAACATGCATACAACCCTCCCTAACCTCATATTAATAAGATGTGAACATCTACATTAAGCAAGTATAAAAAAACTCATCAAAAAAGCACTTACATCACCACATACATCAAAACATAACACAAAACAAACATACATTCATACACAACGTATATGCCTACATTTACATTTTACACTGTTAAATCCAAACTTAAAATATCACTATCATCATTATCAATGAGATGTGAACATCTACATTGCTTACTTAATCCAAATTACCTCCCCATCACAGTGCGATGCAAAATGCATATAAATAATAATAATAAAAAAAACAGAGCATCCGATCTACATACCTCAAACACCATAGCATCCAATCCATTACATAAATCAAAACATAAACTAAACATGCATTCAACACCAAAATGATACTAACCTTGATCATCGAATCCTGCACTCGTCCTCTACCTCAAAAATGACTGATTTGAACCAGTTATACTCGAAACAATGTCACAACCGAACATCGTTCGAACAGCCACAACAATAACAATGAAACCCTAGCACACACCAGCCTTCAAACGAGCCAACAAATTTGAAATATATCCAACCGAAGTCAAAATCAGAACAAAAAGCGTGAATACAACAAACTATCAACAATATATATATATATATATATAAGGGCATAATAGTCCATTAAAAATAATAAAATGAACAAAAAACAAGGAAACTTCTATATCTATTATGTGTATCAACAATATATATAAGGGCATAATAGTCCATTAAAAATAATAAAATGAGGAAAAAGGATCTAATAGAATAAAAAGATAAATATATAGGACTAATCAAGCTATATTAATCGTTTGTGGACCTAATGGGTTACAACAACTCTAAAATGGATTTATCAATAAAAATCCCTTTTAAAAAATAAAATAAAAAAATAAATTTTTTTTAAAAAAAAATAGAGTTTTGAAAAGAGTTTAGTTTTAAGTTTTGAATTGAGTTTTTTGTATGGTTATGAGTTCTGAAGATAGTTTTTGAATTGAGTTTGATATGTTTTTGAATTATATGTTTGATTATGAGTTTTGAAATTTTTTGAGTGGAATTTCAAAAAAGAACCAAACGCATGCTTTATTTCTCAACTATAAATTATCATAATTTCTATTAGACATATATAATAAATACATAATCACATAACATAAATATATAACAAGATCCTTGTTTTCCAGAAATTATTTTATGAGTTAGAAAGATCACATGACTATGTACCCATCAAATGAAATCATATTATTTTTCTATCGTTTATTTGTTTTTAGCACCATGTATGTTTGATTGGAGATTTGAGAAGGAGTTTAGAAATAGAAAGAGAAAGAGAATGTGTGTGAAATTAGGTGAAAATGTAGGTATATTTTATTTACATTTTACCTATATTTTTTTTTTTCAAATTATTTTCTAAATCTCCCAACTAAACACAATATTAGCTCTTACTATTGATTAGATACACCAATCAAAGTAGAATTCCCCAACCATAGGATACTTCTCATTGTTCCCCGTGCTATGGCACGCTTCAGAACATTTCCAATGGTACATCAATTTTTTCATTAAATTTGAATAAAAATTTGAGTAAAAGTTTTTTTTGATATCAAGTACTCCAACGGAGGATTTTGGAGTTTTATCAAAACATCAACTAGGCAGATGTTCGGCCGGTCGACCTATTAGTGTAAATTTTTATTTTTTATTTTTTGGCCTTAAGGAGGTCGACCGTGTGGTTGACTGGGCAGATGACTAGTCAGTGTAATTTTTTTACAAATTTTTGATTCGAGGTGGTCATTTGGAAAGACATTTGAAGGACATCCAACAACAACAGTTATGAATAGTAATTTGATGAAAGGCATAATGGTCCTCAGTTTGATTAAAAAAAAAAAAAAATAGAATCCTAAATTTGATACCTATTTAATAAAATTGTTAGAGCAAAAAAAGGAAATTTTTTTTATCAAATTTTAATTTGATGTCAAATGTGGGTAACCATTGGACATGATCGTAGGCCAAGTTTGGCTACCCAAAATAAGTACACACTTTTTATCTTTTTATCATCATATCACCTCTCTACTTTTTTGCACATCTTTTCGTAAAAAGACAAAAAGTGCACTTATTTAGGACATCTCAGACAACCCCCTATTTTGCTTTGTACAACTCTGTGCTGAACTATTGTGCCACTCTTTAACGCTATGTTTTGATTGAGTGATTTGGAGAGAAAAGAAAAGAAATGGAGATATATGTATTTCTCTTACTTGTTTGGATAACCTAAGTGAAGAGAAATGGAAAGAAATAGAGAGAAATGGAGAGAAACTCATTTCTCTTAGATGCCTCATTTTCAATCTTCCCAAAAGTGGAGAGATTGGGAGAGAAAAGAAATCACTATTTTCATAATACCAATTTGGTCCCTATAAAAATAAAAAAAATAAAATGATTGAAAATATAAAAATGTTGTTTTGGTAATATAACATAAAATAATTTCTTTTATTTTCTCTTAATGAAATCTAACCAAACAAGAATGAGAGAAATTACAATTATTTCTTTTATTTTATTTCTGCCTTATCCAAACAAAAAAAAGAGAAATCACAACCATTTTTTTTTTTGTTCTGTTATAACTTAAATAATCATCTCATTCCTTTCCTCTCCTAGCTCTCTAACATAGTGTAAGAGCTCTCTGCTCTCTCTCTTTTACATTCTCAACATTCGTTCACTTTTTCATGGATCTATGCGTTTTCGCTTCTCTCCTCTCTCGTATCTCTCAACCCTCCACTTTTCAGTCAATAAATCTACTTTTCTACACACCTATTACTTGAAAAACCAGTGTCACCACCTGACACCTCCGACCTCATCATCGTCTTCATCTTCCTCTTCAATGCTACACTTGTGCAAAGAGCTGCAAACTCTGAAAAAATTCCATGCTTCTCTTATAGTTTCAAATAGTTTCGAACCCATTTCAATCGCTTCAAAGCTTATATCTCTGTATGCACAATTCAATGACCTCGACAGTGCTCTTTCAGTTTTTGGGGTCGTCCAAGAACCCAATATTGTTTTCTGGAATTCAATTATCAAGGCCCATGTTGATTGCCGTGTTTCCAATTCGGCTTTTAGGCTATATCGGCAAATGCGAAACCTGGGTGTTGAACATGACAGTTTCACATTCCCGATACTAAACCGAGCGGTTTTGTTGCTTCAAAATGGTATTCTGTATGGAGGAATGGTTCATTGTTTGGCAATTAAAATGGGTTTTCAATCAGATATATATTTCTGCAATACAATGATTGATGTCTATGTGAAATGTGGGTACATTGATTATGCTTGTCGACTGTTTGTGGAAATGTCTCACAGGGATTTGGTGTCTTGGACATCGATGATTTCGGGCTATGCTCATGAAGGAAATACAACTGTTGCTTTCAAATTGTTCCACAAAATGAGATTGGAATTGGAACCTGGTCCAGTGACGGTGGTGGCCATGTTGCAATTGTGTTGTTCCCGTGGAAGTGTGATTGAAGGGAGGCAATTGCATTGTTATGTGATAAAAAGAGGGTTCCTGATTGATGGGTCTCTGCAAAATTCAATTTTGAAAATGTATACTAATACATGTAGTATTGCCGATGCAGAAATATTTTTCAGTGAAATTTATAAAAGGGATGTTGTTTCTTGGAATGTTTTGATTTCTTTATACATCTCAAGAGAGGATGTTATGGAAGTTGCCAAGTGCTTCAACAAAATGCAGGGGGAACTGAGGCCCAACATTGAGACATTGACCTTAGTTATTTCAGCTTATGCAAAGAATGGTAATCTTTTTCAAGGAGAAAAATTTCATGGTATTGCAATTAAAAGTGGACTGTATGACCATGTTTTGCAAACTTCATTGCTGGATTTATACGGTAAGTGTGGAGACTTGGAGAGATCAGCCCAAATGTTTAGAGAAATTCCCTATAAAAACAACATTACTTGGAGTGCTATGTTTGCAGGTCTTATTGAAGGTGGGCATTTTGACGAGGCTGCTGATTTGTTCCGTCAAATGCAAGATATGGGCCTGGAACCCGTGGCTGGAATCTTAAGAAGCCTTGTCGTTATGTATACCCATATGGGTGCCTTCAAATTGGGTAAAGGAGTACATGCCTTCCTTATAAAGAATTGGTTCTGTTCCAAGGAAGATGACACTCCCTTAGAAACCTCTATCTTAAACATGTATGTCAGATGTGGAAGCATTTCATCTGCGAAAATTTGTTTTGATAAAATGGTGGTTAGAGATCTTGTGACATGGACATCAATGATTGAGGGTTGTGGAGCCCATGGGATGGGTTTTGAAGCACTGAAACTATTTTATCAGATGATGGAGGAAGGAGTGGAGCCAAATAATGTCACCTTGTTAAGCTTATTATCTGCTTGTAGCCACTCCGGACTTCTGAGTGAAGGCTGTGGAATCTTTTATTCCATGAAATGGAGTTTTGGTATTGAACCTGATCTGAATCATTACACATGCATTGTGGATCTGTTAGGTCGATCTGGGAAACTCAAAGAGGCATTAGCTATAATTATGAAATTAGTTACTTTTCCAGATGGTAGGATTTGGGGCGCACTCTTTGCAGCCTCTAGAGTTTATGGCAACCAAAAACTTGGGGAATATGCAGCGCAAAGGCTCTTGGAGTTGGAACCTGGTAATGCCGGTTATTATACTTTGCTTAGTAATGTTCAAGCTATTGTTGAAAGGTGGGCTGAGGTTGAAGAAATACGGAGATGTATGAAGCACAATGATTTGATAAAGAAGCCAGGGTGGAGCTGCATTGAAGCCAAAGGATTGATTCATGGTTTTGTTTCTGGAGATCAATCACACCCTCAAATGGTTGAAATTTATGAGATAGTTGAAGTTTTAAGCAGGAAAATATATGAAATTGGATAGCTGATTTAATGAGTTAATGAATTATGGAAATGAAACCGTTATGTTTCCCTTTAAACGTGCTTGCTAGCCCAGATTTATTCTTCAAAGTTGTCTCTCATTATGTAGAGACGAGTCATTACAAAAAATATATTTCAATGACCAAAAAGAATGGTTTAAGTGAATGGAGGTCGGACCTTAAATTCAAAAATAAATAAATAAATAAAAATAAATACTGCATACAAAGCTTGCCTCGTTGCTAATGTTGAGCAAGTTAAATTTGGGATGGACATATTTTCTTTCCTTTTGGGACAAGTGTGATATTTCATAAAAAAACACAATATTAACTTCATTGACAATTTGGGGTAAAATGAATTAATATCCATAATTTAATAGGATAATTGTTCAAATTGATAAATCAAAGAATAAAATAACACAAGTATAATAGTTTGAGGAGAAAATTCAAAAATCACTACTATATATGGTAGTAGAACTGTCGTTATTAAATTTTGATTTAGCTTTAAGTATGCATAATTTTATGATAAAACACCCTCATCTTTTCTTTTCTATATTTTTCTTTTTTAAATCTATATTCAAGTTCATGATGCAAACACAGTTTAGGGATTCAATTTAAATCTTTCGATCATTAAGTGTAAAAATTCTGAGTAAGTTAACTAACTAGTCCTAATTGATTAGTATCCACATTTTTGTCTACTAAAACATAAAAAAGATTTCCTCCTCTCTTGGATTTTGATGTTTCCTGGTACGGCCTTCACATCAGGAAGCCTATTTAAATATATGGGCTTTATATTGGGCTACCAGTAGGATTACAAAACAGAGGGTTTTCCATCATGGATGATGTCTGGTTTATGTTTAGGTCATGTTCGGATGACAGAAATAATGAAGGGTTTCTATTCGCACCATATTTTTCTCTCACTATACTCTCAATTTTATATATTTAAAGGGTAAGTTATGAATACACCTCTTAAGATTTATTGAAAATATGAATTCTCTCTTGGGTTTTGAAAAATACATTTTGCCCTATGAGGTTTAAAATCAGATGACAAATACACTTTTTGTTTGTCAACTTGTAACGCTCCGAAATAATTATTATAACCTATGCTCAACATCAATAAGTAATCACAATGACAAAGTAGTTATTTTTCATTGATTCACAATTAAGCTTTACAAAAGAGTGATATAATTGAAAGACAAGAAGGAAGTTAGATAAATAAGAAATGTCCTAAGGGTTTACATCTTTCCAAGATGATATTTAGTTACAACAAAAGTAGACTTAAGTCCAATACAGTCAAAGCCCTTGGCTTGTACAAAAATAAATATTATGAATACACCCAAGAAGCTCTCGCTCCAAGTCCTCCAAAGCTATTGTCTTAGCGAAAGCATATCATCAGCACCTGAAATATTTTTTCCACATAGGATGAGCTAAAACCCAGTAGAAATAATCTAACATAGTATATTAATTTTAACAAAGTTATAAGGCGGATGCATATGAAATACTCGTGCCAAAACATTTTTTTTTAATATCTTTTTCCAAAACGATGCAATGCCACAATAACGACTTGATTCATAAACTATTTCATTTACAACAGATAATGGGGTAGTGATTCACACTTTGGGAATTTCAAAACAATACAACCTTTTCCGGAAATTTCGTCCGGAAAAAACCGTAAACCAGGACCCATGGAAACGTAGGCTATACAAGCAGTATTATTGCAATTTCATGAAAATTTCTTCCATGGGATCAACACCCATGCATACGCGCGGTTTTCAGAATTTTCACCATGGAGACACAGGCCAACTTATTTCAACATTACAATTCATGTTTTTCTAGGTTCACCCATTTTTCTCAAAACGATAAACGTTTCTAATGTATAAGCGTAAGGTAATGCTCAATGCAAATGAATGAGAAAATAGGTTCAGTTCTCCTAATCCATATGTAATTTCTACAACATTCATAGCTATCCTCTACCGACAGCCCAATACAGATATTTCTAAACAGATAAACAATTATCAATAAAGATAAACTCTCCAAATTTTCAAAAGGTGAGTGAAAATACATATCTAACTCCACCATCCTCATCAACATCAATCCAATTTCACAATTTCAATATCAATTTCATAATTTATATAAAATCAACATTTGAAGCATTTAGGGCAAAATCCCCCTCATTTCCGAAATCAATTCAAAATATTCAAAATCAACTATTTATTCCCAACTCAGCATTAATTTCCATATCAAAATCATTTTCAAGGATCCATTTGAAAAACCCCTCTTTTGATTTTTACCTAAAACCCTAGATTTGTTCCAAATCCTCCAAAATCGCAATATTGTTTCGAAATAACAAATAACTAAGCTAAAACTCATAAAAAGTGTGGAAAGTATCTCTACCTCAAACTAGAACACGAGAGAGAGAGAGAGAGAGAGAGAGAGAGAGAGAGAGAGAGAGAGTGGAAAACTCAAATATGCCGAAAACCAACTCTGCTCCGATTAGAATGAAGCCCTCGTCAAGCTCTATCTTTTTAACAAAGGGACACGGGTGAAGAGATCAACGGATTTAGGTGTATTTGTAGAGAGAATGTGAGTTTTAGAGAGAGAGGGTCTCAACTTAGGATTTTGAAATGTTTAGAGAGAGAGAGGGTCTCAACTTAGGATTTTGAAATGTTTAGAGAGAGAGAGAGAGATGAAAAAGTGATGTAAAAAGTGATTTTTACGGACTGATATATGCGCAAACCGCTCGAGCTCAAGAATTGACGCTCGAGCGTACAGACACAAAAGATGTGGCTGCTCGAGCGCAAGAAGTTGTCGCTCGAGCGTGAAATACAAACTCCTAGTAGTTTTACAAATAGAAGACTAATGCTCAAGCGCAATAGGGGCTGCTCGAGCGCAAGAATCTTCGCTCAAGCGAAGAATACCAATTCCTAGTAGTTTTGCAGACCTGCAAAAGTACTGAGAGTGCACAAAGACTGCTCGAGTCCAAGAAGTGGTGCTCGATCGTAGGAGCAAAAATCTGGGCAATGATAGTTTGAAAAACAAGCTGCCAACCTATTTCAAACATGACCAACACAACCCAAAAGCCAAATTCAAAGAGGTATACAGGAAGTTAGACATGAATAACTGTATAAGACAAAGAAACCTGGATCCAAAACACACAATGGGTCAAGTCAAAACCAGAGACGCTATACAACTGTTAGGTCAACTAAATGATTTTGTTAATGTCAGTGATTTTATTTATTAAATACCTATTTAACCCTTAATACTCTCTTCTATGCACCCAAAAAAAAAAAAAAAAAAAAAGATGAAAATAAAAATGGAAGTAGAGGTGATGATGAGCTAGCGATGGGGTAAAGGATGAGAAGGTAATGAGACAACGACAGAGGGTGGGAGAGCAATTTGGGGAGTTAGTGGAGGTGATTGTTGTCATGGCGGAATGGTGAGAAAGGAGGAATGGTGACCATTGTGTTTGTTCTAATGAGGAAGAATGAAGAAAAAAAAAATCAAAGAAAAACGAAAGGAAAAAATAAAAAATATAGCGAGGATAAGAAAATGAGGGTAGTAGAATCATTTTAGGTAGAGCAAACTTCACTTTACTCCCCTGTGATTTGGGTCATGTGTGGTTGTAGCTCAGCTTTTTCGCGTCCCCTTTCAGAAGCTCGAAAGAAGCCCTACAGTTTGGACTCCCGCGGTTCTGAATCTAATCTCACAAGAGTCCAAATCCAGCAAATCTTTTGGAAAATCGATTTTGAATCAAATTGTTAAAAATGGATTGCTTTGCCAGATACAGAGTCACCACCTAAATATTTTGTTTTGGGAAAATTTAGGAAACCCATGACTCGTGCCAAAGGCGACGTGTCCGTCATTACCAAAGTTTCCGCGGCTCAGGAACTTAGGTACGAGAGGAGAATGTCATGAATTGAGCACCCCTGCTCACCCGATCAAAGATCGGCCTCTATTAATCATGATATGATTTTTATCAACATTATATGCTCTTGTTCTGGTTTATTAGGCTAGTAGTTACTAAGTGATGTGTGCACAAGCAAGTATAGGCTAGTTTGCTCGAATTGGAACGATTCAATTTCATGTTTTTCTTTTGAAAAGGGTTTGATTTTGCCACTTAACAAAGTGGGCTAGGTTTGTGAATTTGCCACTTGACAAAGTGGGCTTAAACGTACATCCCATTGAATCATTCCAATTCAAGCAACAAGCCTTCATCCATAGGCATTCAAATAGTTTATCAAGTAAGCATTTAGCCTCATGACAAGCATGCTAGTCATGGCAATCACTCACACTCATGCAAGTATGCTAAAGCACTAAAAACTCACATAGTACTCCAAGCTAAGATAAAACAAAAGAGTTAGAAAAATGCATGTTGCTAACTATGCCAAATGTCTAATGCAACGAATGCAATAATGCAACCAATAGGCTCGGTTACTAATATGGCATATGAGGCAATTTGATAACATGCGGTTAAACACGTATTCAAAGAATATATTTAAACAACAATGCAGTTAGAATGATGCGCCGAGCCTCGGTGTATGCAATACAAGATGAATGGATACAAGCATGCGATATGCTAATTGAAACGTGATATCCCTAATCTAACCATCGTAAGCTAGTAAATAAGAGGGAGAAAGACATGGGGTTGGAAGACATACACATTATTACATTGTGCTCTCTCGAAGGAGAGTCCGAATGAATTAACTAGCTAACTAATTAAGCTAAGCTAATTATTACAACACAAATTGCATTAGCTAAACTACTTAACTAATTATTACAACAAATTGAACTAATTAATGAACTATGCTAGTTAACTAATTAAATCTAAACTAATTATTACAAACCAAATTAATTAACTATTCTAGCTAACTAATTATAATTATAACACAATACGAGCTAGCTATTCTAACTAATTACAAAAGCCACTAGTTAAGCATAACACTAATTTATTACTACACGGATCCCAAGGATCGATGAGGAACTCATGTATGAACATGGTTTCCACTAAAAAAGCCACTATCCTGCCGCTGCATGCCTCTGTTACTCAATATGTCACTTGTACTGATTTCTTTTTTCAGACCAATTATGTTCTGTCTCAGGAGTACACTGCCGAATTTTCACTGGTGGCTGACAGGGGGCCGGTTGGCCACTACTGATGGTTGGTCGGCCACTGATGGTGGCTGGTCGGCTACTAATGGTGGCCTGTCGGCCATTGCTGATTTAGACTTCCTTGCTGCAACAGAAGAAAACAGAGCAGGACAGTGTATTTCTCAAGGGTTGTTTGCATTGTGCATCCCTCCTTATCATCAAAACATCTCAAAAGAGTGATACACTTAGCTCTTAATCCATCAATTAAGCAATTTCATTGCATGATGGCCATAGAACTAAGATGTACAAGTTCAATAAATGCACAAACAAGACAAAAAACCCTTCACCCTATCATGCATGATCAAAGGCAATGGAGACCTTGGAAACTTGGCACATTTCATCACTTTGAGTATGAAATGTCCCAATTTTTCTTGTGTTCAATTAACGTCCGATTGAAAACACCAAAACACAAGCAAATTCTTATCTTGCACAATTTTAGTTTCAACTTTTATTTACTCATTTTAGATTAACAACCATTCTTTAACCAATTAAATCCATTGGTCTATAAGTCCTCTAAAGGGAAAGAAGTGTGAAACAAGGGGTAGTTTAAAGCAAGAGAGAGGTATCATGTCGTTGGTAATGAACCCCCAAAAAAGGATTAAACCTTTAAGCATGAACCTCAATCTCAAGCTTAAACTATCCTAAGGTTGAAACAACCCTCAAAGCAAGTGAAAAAGTTAAGAAATAAGAGGCGTTGCAGAGATTAATAGTGTTGAAATTAAGTGAGAAAAGCACTAAAACATGGCAATCAACTTAAACAGGTGGTGTCTAAAGCCTAAAACACCAAGCTTGTGAGGACACTTACACTATAAGCATGCAAAACAAGACTCAAATGCACTAAACAACCTAAAATAGAGGCAAAATAGTCTTAAACAGAGCCTAAAACATGCTGGAATTAAGCTATAAAAGGCTAGAAAATTAAGCTAACATATAGAGCTAACTAGGCTAGCAAACAAGACACAAGAAGGGGAGGCTAACCCCTCTAAATTTGGACCTGAAAACATGATTTTTAACATTGAAATTACTCTGAAATTCAGTGTTCAAAGGCCCAAAAAAAAAGATGATTTGAAAGTAGGAAACAAAGGTGGAAAGGCCTTTTAAACAAGGAACAAAGAAGGGTGAACAAACCTCTAACCTTAAATAGCCTAAAACCACCAATTTAAGCCCACAAAAATAGAGTTTTTATAGCCCAAAAACAACGCAAAAGTAGTGGAAAAAAGATAGAAAAACAAGTATTCAAAGCAAGGTGAAAAGGGAAGTATTATACCTCTTGAAGCAAAGCTCAACTTTAGGCAACAATTTAAGCCAAAACCACCTTCAAGAGCTCCAAGAAGGCCTCAAGGAACCTCAACTCAAAGGTGATCAATTTTGGTTAAGGAGGTGTAGGCAAAATTGTAGCGTGTGTAGGTAAGTATGCACAAATTTGCAAGAGAGAGAGAGAGAGATTTTTGTTCCAAAAATTCTAACCCTCAATAATGGGGGAGGAGACCCTTTATATATAGAAAACAAGAATTCCATATAAGGAGATCCAACCCTACATGTGGGTATAGATGCATGCATCTGTGCAAATAGTTGGCATAAAATATCTGCAAAGCACACTGGTGGCCTACTTGCCACACCAATGGCTGACAACCAGGAGACATGGCCGACAGCCCATGGTGGTGGCCGACAGGCCACCAAAAGGTTCAGGCTTGAAACACCAAGGTTTTGGTCCAAAATAAGGCATAGAATAGACAAGATTTAAAGGCTCAAAGACAGGGCATTCCACCGAGGACTTCAGGCACTAAAACGAGCACACAGTCAAAATCATTGAGATCACAAGCGATGACGTCCAAGTCTTGAGGACGGTCTACAGTTGCCCCTCTTTGACAGAACTCGGAAGTCATGAAATGACGTGAGTGAATGTCAAAGCCCAAAGACAACCCATTTTGGCAAGGTCGTAAGACTTGGACAAACAAACAAACAAGACAAAGAACGGTTGCGCCTGCAGGCTGCCTACGTATCCCTTTGCAAGGAATCAAACTAACATAGTTCTGGGGCAAGATGCAAATGATATGTTTGCAAAATAGTTTGAAGGTTGGGCTTATACGCTTCACGAAGCCAACAATGTTGAAAACTCATGATCATGTGAGATGATGCATTTAGTAATAATAACAAAATGATAACAACACATGAATGTATGAATGAGTAACTTTAAGTTAAAATCAGCATAAGTTCCATGCAAGAAGAACTAAAACACACTCTAACCACGCCAAAACAAGAGACGAGGAAAGAAAACACCGATCAGGGTTGCGTTTCACACATCCTGAGAAAAAGAGTACAAAAATTGCTCGGGCTCGTGTTTCACACATTCTGAGAAACAAGGAACCGCTCAAGGTTGCGTTCCATGCAACCTGAGAAACAAGTACTCGGGGTCATGCTTTGCATGTCTCGAAGTGAAACTTGCCTAGGGCCATATTTCATACGTCTTGAGAAACAACGAACCACTGAAGACCGCGTTTCACGCGTCCTAAGAAGCAACCACTCGGGCGCACACTTCATATGTCCTGAGGTAAAACCCGTCTAGGGCTGTGTTTCACGCGTCCTGAAAAATAACCAGTCGGGCGCGTACTTTGTATGACCTGAGGTAAAACCCACCCAAAGCCGTGTTTCATGCGTTCTGAGAAACAACCACTCGGGTGCGTACTTTGTATATCCCGAGGTAAAACCCGCCCAGGGCCGTGTTTCATGCGTCCTGGGAAATAACCACTCGGGTGCGTACTTCGTACGTCCCGCGGTAAAAGAACAGAGAGGTGTACGATAGATGCACTAAAGTGAACGAGTGCGATAGATACACGAGGATGAACAAGTGTGATAGATGTACGAAGGTAAACAAGTGTGATAGATGCATGAGTTAAAGGAGTGCGATAGATGCACGAGTTAAAGGAGTGCGATAGATACACAAAGGTAAACAAGTGCGATAGATGCACAAGTTAAAGGAGTAGGCTCTCTTACCGAGGCATGAATGATCTTAGCTGGAACTCCTTTGAATGAACCATACATACATTATCGTTTGTCTATGTTGGCCAAGGAAGAAAGAAAAGAATTAAATGAGTGCGATACGATAACCACACATATTCTATGCAAAATAAACAACCAAGATATGATGTTGAAAGCATGTTCTATGCATAAAACAAGAACATTTCTATGCATGAAATCAGAATGAAAGCATATTCTATACGTGAGTCATAACCGATACAAGACTTGTACGCAAGGTATATATGAAATGCATATCTATGCAACAATACAAAATGCATATTCTATGCAAGGAACAAAAGAAGAATTTGACAAAAACAAATTCAATGGCAACCTCCGATTTACCTCTCAGAAGAGTTACAACATGTTTAAAAAGGATACATCTCGTTCATGTTGACAAGTGATGAACATCGTGCGCCGAAAATACAGTTTTGAGCTTCCGTAGAGACAATCTGAACTTAATAGTGAACTTTCTTTGCACTTCTTGGAAAACAAGGACACAAAACAGCATCAAGACTCAGTGGAGAGGCACTGGCCACTGGCTAGCCGTCAGGGGAGGGTGTCGGCCACCCCTAAAGCTTGTCGGCCACCACTGGTGGCCGGTTGGCTACCGATGGCTGATTCGAGGTAATTTTGACATTTTGCCTCGGGCCTTTATATACACACATCCATACTTCATTTCCTCATTTCTCCAAGGCCGAAATTTCTCCCTCTCTCTCTCTAGACACTTTCCCTCTCTAGATCTGAGCTTTATACACGTTTTCCAATGCCCCACGCACATTTTCTTTGCTAAACCCTCTTAGCTCTCAACATTTTGAACCGATCAAAATTTGGTTTCGACACTTCTTTTCCCATTTTTGCCCTTCTAGGCTTGTTCCCCTCGAGTTTCTCTCGAGTTTGGTGGCATTTTTCCGGCTTTGACTCTTCCTCCCATTTTCTCTCTCCTAGGGTTTGACTTTTTCAAGTTTACCCTATTTTCTCTATTTTCCTTCACTCTTCACCAACTTTTCACCTATTTTCCAGATGGAAGACAATATTCCATGTGATAGAGCCCCTTCAGAGGTTCCACCTATATTTCCACCCATTCCTGAGGTAGAGGAGTTGGTAGTTACCGAGGCCAGTGAGGCGGCAGAGGATATTGAGGCAGAGCTTGAGGCGGAGTTCGCTTCGGAGCCTGAGCCAGAGTTACCACCATTGGGGGTACGACCCTTTGATCCGACAAGGTATTATCCCCAGACACATATCTTGCCTCCCGAAGGCATCAGATGCTTCACTGAGTTTATTCACGGCGTGCCGGAGGACCTCCTGCTGAGGGAGTCGGCTTTTTACCTTTCATGCCTTGTTGTTGAGGTATGAACTTTGTTTACTGGCATTTCTGCCTTTTCCATTTCTTGCACTGCATTTTCTGATTGTATCTTCATCATTGCTCTGCACTGCATTTTTTGACTGTATCTTTATCATTGCCTTATCTGATTCACCTGTTCTTTACCACAGGGCGACTCCTACGCATATAGGGGCTACAGGGCTACGAGCTAGGGATTGGTACAATGAGCTCCCTACCAGAGTTCGCGACATTGTTGATGAGGTCGGCTTCGGCCTATTCTGCTCTGGATTGACACGGATTATAGCTAGCCGCCCACTTCTTGGAGTGCTAGTGGAGAGATGGTGGGACACCACCAACTTCCTCCACCTCTCCACTGTTGGGGAGATGATGATGACTCCTTATGACTTTGCCATGATCACGGGCTTAGGCGTAGGGGGTGATCCAAATCCTTTCGACCCTAATATGGGGGAGTGGGAGGCTTCTTGGATCGAGCTATTGGGAGCACGCCCACCTTTGTTCCGACCAGCCATGGTGAGATATAGGTGGTTTGCTGAGCATTTTTGAGGGAGCCAGCCAGAGACAGTAGAGGAGATAGAGCAGTATGCTCGGGGATTTCTGATGTTCCTCTTTGGTACCACCCTGTTCGTGAACAGGGCGAACACCGTAGGGTTCTACCTGCTGAGCGCCTTGGTGACCCTTCCTCGGGTGCGTTTCTACGACTCGGGCAGAGTTGGACTCGCCACTTTGTACGACTACATAAGCTTCACCTCCCTTCTGTAGGGAGACTTGATTGGAGGCTACTGGCGAGCTTGGGAGGTATGGATCTCAATTCCCTCTTTGCACTTTACATTTGCTGCTCTGCATCTCCTGCTTTACATCTGTTTCAACACATGTGGATTCTGCTTTGCACTTTCTGTATCTGTTTATGTTATATGCTTTCTGCTTTGCATTTTCTGTATCTGTTCATGCTGTATGCTTTCTGCTTCGCATTTTCTGTATCTGTTCAAATACATTGTTGATCACATATCACTGCACTTTCCTTGCAGCTATGGGTGTACACTTATTTTTCGCCTCTTGCCTCAGAGCCTGTGGAGGAGCTTCCCCTAGCGGTCCCTTATTCACGGAGATATGACGGTCGGCTCCAGCGTCGGACCCGTGAGACTTTCAGCTTCTTTCGTTACTATTTTGACACCATGGCTTCTTATGAGGTAACCCAAAACACAGTCATTTTCATTTCACAACTGTTCCGATTGACATTTTGGTGACTGATGATAGCTAATAATCTCTACATACCCTGTTTGTAGATTATGTGGCAGCCATAGGCCATGATGCCAGCAGGGATTCGAGACCAGTTCATCGGAGCTTGGGGCACCTCCCGCTTTCGCATTCTATTAGAGGGCCCAGTCTGCCGAGCTTGGTTTCTAAGCGAGCGGTTCGTGGGCTAGACTGTGGGCCTGCTTGACCTAATCATCTCGATGGTGCCTCCAGCATCTATGAGGGCTACGGAGAGCCTCTCCATTGAGGAGGTCACCGAGCTCATGGTGGACTTGGATGCTGACTACTTCCGAGCTGAGGGCGACTATGCAGCCTTCATTCAGATGCAACTGATGCTGCCTTTGATAGGTGCTCGTGGAGGTGGTGAGACGAGAGCTCTTGCTGTGCGAAAGGCACCTAGAGTGACCCGGACGACCAGGGAGACCAAGGCGCATGGTAGAGGTGCTTCCCAGGTGAGGCAGAGGACCAGCTGGCCAGTGCTTTCCATCGCACTGATATGCTGGCGGCACACCAGGGATGCTTATCAGATCCCGATTGAGCCTGCAGCGGCTAGGCACGAGCTTGTTGGGGTTCGAGGACCGACTCAGGTATAGGCCACACTTTACAATTTACATCCCAAATTTCATCTCAGATATGTTTATTATATATACTGATCATCCAAAATGCCTTTACAGGCATTGATAAAGTACACATGAGGCGCCCTTAAGCTGATAGCCTCTCTGATGGGGATGGTACAGAGGAGGGAGACATTGCTCGGCCTCCTCGGTATCCTAGTAAGTTCTTCAATTTACACTCCAGGCATCAAATTTCCACTGACACTGACACTGACATTTCAACTGAAAACTTCCCAAACTACACTAATACACTGCATTGATACACTGCATCAGACACACTACACGTACATACTATATTCATACACTATATCTGACTTCTGCATACACTCATGTCGTATACCATGCTTGTATCTGATACATACTGAGATTAATATGATGACAATTATATTTCAGATCCCATCCATACCGAGTGCACCGGCCGCAGCTGCAGCACCAGTACGAGCAGTGCCTCCTCCAACAGCAGGAAGAAGAGAGAGGGGTAGAGACAGGGGTGTCTGAGGTCGGAGGATCACTCCAAAGCCTATTTTGAGGGATGATGACGCCGAGACGAGCGACTCTAAGGAGGTAGTGAGTCCGGATACTGAGTCATCTGAGAGTGGGGATGACGATGCTGGCTCTGGTTCTGAGAGCGGAGGTACTGATGCTGAGACAGGTTTAGAGGCAGAGAGCAGAGATGCTACCGGCTCTGGTTCAGAGGCTGACTCTGGTAGTAGTGCTTCTGACAGCAGCGCAGATGGAAGACAGTGCCCCTGAGTCTTCTCCTCCAAGGAAGAGGACGAAGAGGGCCTTTCGAGCCTGAGGCGACTGGCACCAATTTTTTGTATTTTGCATAGTTTCTTTTTGTTAGTGGCATTAGCACATTGTATAGCTTCAGATAGGTTTTATTGTGCTCTAAAACTTGTACTCCACTTTTGTAAAAAACCATGATCGGAATAAAATCCAGCAGTTTTTATGAAAAGTGTGATAATTTTTGCATCATGAGCACTATATATGCATGAAATGGATATGGAATTGAAGCAGCCAAGAGCACTCTTGATTGAAACAAAATACTTAATCGGGTAATGAACCAACCAACAACCAAAATACAAAATGCAATATACAACTCGATAAACAACATAACAATAACTCGATAGACAAAGCAACTTAAATACAACTCAACCAACTTGCTAAAACCAAAAAGACTCAAAATGAGACCTTAAAAGAAACAAAGATCAAAACAAAACACACACTTCCAGCACTGGTCAACACACTGGTGGATGACAAGCCTAAAATGGGACTGTCGGCCAGAGGTGGAGGTTGTCGGCCACCAAAGTGGCTTGTCGGCCATCATCAATGGTCGGTCGGCCACCAGTGTAAGGAACCTCCAGATTGTTGACAGTTGGCTTCCACTTATTGCCTTATCTTCTACAAATGTGTCACCTTCGTCATTTCTTCTCCAAAACTCACTTTAGCTGTTGTTTTTTGCCACAAATGGATCCATTTCTTGCCCAAAACCTCGCGGACTGGATTGCAACTTTGGACGGCTCAGAAAAGGTGAATTTCTAGGGTTTCGGCATAAATGCACTTTTTCAGTTAAGTCAGACTCCACTTTGTTTTCCGTTCCTTCATGCTGCGGCTAGATGTTGGAACCTGATTACACACGTCTTTAGTTTCGGGGGACAAGAAATGTGCCCGACAATTGAAGAATTTCAGGCGCTAATGGAATCCTGGCGGGATGAGGAAATCATGCCTCAGTCTTGTTTTGGTCACGCCCAAGCTTTGGGACGAATGTGTGGGCTTACTATGCATAAGGCTCGATCTCTGGCCCATAACAAAGAGCTAGACATTCCCAGTTTGATTCGTCGATTTTTCAACGCCGGTGACTGCAGTGACCATTTTTGGCGGGGTTTTCGGCAGCATGCCTTTTGTTTATATATGCTAGCTTATTTCCTTCTTGCCCCTGGTTTCGGCGGGTCCATCATTCACTTGATCGAAGTAGCGCAAGGCCTGAAAGAAGGCAAGAGTTGCATTGGTATGGCACTGGCTGAGACTTTGATGGGCTTAGATGCTTTTCATCAGCGAGAGACTACCAGATTTGCGGGAAGTCCACTACTTCTTCAGGTAATGTTCCCCACCCTTTCTAATATGTGTTTCTCACATCTTTCGGCACTTATACTCTATTGTTCTCTCAAAGCCCTTTTCTCACTTTTCTTTCAATATACATCTCTTTATTCTTTAATCTCTCTTTTCTTTCATCCCTTCCCAGGTGTGGCTTATGGATAAGCTGAAGGTAGTGGATTCTTGCCCTGAGTACTTAGCTCAAGGCTACTTCTTCTGCCACCGATTAGTGGATTTCCTGAATGAGAGGTGGTTGTGCGAATGGATGTGCAATAGGTTTGGTGCTGACATAGCCTGGCGTTGCCTCTAGCTTAATCTGATCGAGATGAGCTACAGCATGGCTCGATAACCTAGGATACAGCTGATCGGCCTCACACATTGTGTGTTCTACTTCCTGTTCTGGTTCAGACGTTAGTTTGGGCACGTTCAGATCTGCCCAAAGGAGGGGGTAGAGTATTCAGTTTCATTCCCCATCCAAGGTTCACACTTGGCAAGGTACCTCACTACTTGGAGGACAAGAGAGCTTCTAGCCCCTGCCCCTGCCCCTAGTTTAACATGCGTCTTCTCTGGCAAATGCTTAGCCTGGCTCGAGGATGAGGCACAAACCGAGCCCACTTTGGCATCAGAAGCTTCGACAAGCACGAGCGGGGGACGCAGGAGCACCTGACTCATCTATGCCTCTAGTTTATTTCTTTGATCTTACTTTTCAAGTTTTTTGAATGTAATAAAAGCAACTTTGATTTGTATTGAGAGTTGGAGAACTTTGCATTAAAATCAATGAAATTAAAGTTGTGAGCACTGAAATTTTTTCTTTTGGCCTAAAAATGGTCTAAGTTGTAAAAGATAAAATTTGAACAAAAATCAATTTTTATCAAAACTTTTCAAAACCATTTTCGAAAAGGATCACCATCTGACATGCACAGAATCATTCCTCAAGATGTATAACCCCGAATCTAAAGATCACGAATTGCCCCTTGATTGAATAACACTTCTCAGCATCGTAACCAACTCTTCTCTTAGAATAAAGATCACAACTGAACCCTTAGGTAAAGAACAGACGAAGATGACTTGATTAGACATATAGGCAGGACAGTTGAGTGGGAGGTGTTTACGGCCGAACTTCAGGATGAAGTTGCCTACGTATCCCGAAGATGAGAATCAGGCCTTACGTAGTTTGGTTTGGGTTCACTCGAGTATTAACACTCTTATTTTGCGCTCTAACTTTTGCCAAGGCTGCCCTTTAGGGTTTTCAACCTTGCGTGCTCAGTTTTTCTTTATTTTCAATTTTTCATGCTCTAACTTTTGCCTAGGTCGCCCTTTTGCGTTTTCGATCTAGTGAGCCTCTCAGGAGTAATATTTTTTCAACTTGTCCATGTTGATCGGTTGGGAAAATTCTAGGCCATCCAGGTCCATGAGAATAATAGCTCCACCCGACCAGATAGTTTTGATGATGTAAGGACCAGTTCAATTGGGTCTGAACTTGCCCCTAGGGTCATGGATGAGAGCTTGGTTGTCTTTCAGCACCAAATCCCCTTCCTTGAGATTTCGGGACTTAACCTTCTTGTTAAAAGCCCTAGCAATCCTGCGTTGATAACCCTAAACATGGTACAATGCTTTCAGCCTTCTCTCGTCAAACAACATCAGTTCTTCGAACCTGCTCTGTTGCCAAGCTGCCTCTGTTATTTGACACTCAGCCATAACTTACAGCGACGGGACTTCTATTTCAATTGGCAGAACAGCTTCCATCCCATAGACAAGAGAGTAAGGAGTTTCCCCTGTAGACGTCCGGATTGAAGTTCTATAACCCTAAAGTGCAAATGCCAATTTGTCTGGCTAGTCCTTGTAGGTCTCAACCATCTTCTGTAGAATATGCTTGATGTTCTTGTTGGTGGCCTCAACAGCTCCGTTAGTTTGCGGCCAGTATGTAGATGACTTATGGAAAGCCACATTGTATTTCTCCAACAAGTCTATCACTTCTTTCTTGAAGTGGGAGTCATTATCCGAGATGATCTCGTTTGGGACTCCATATCGACAAATGATGTTATTTCGAATGAACTTAGCCACATGCGTTGCTTTCAACACTATGTAGGACTAAGTTTCCACCCACTTTGTAAAGTAGTCAATTGCCACCAGAATGTATTCATGCCCATTCGACCCTTTCGGTGTGACTGCACCGATGACGTTAATTCCCTAGATTGAGAAAGACCATGGTGAAGTCATGTTGTACGGCTTCGACGGCGGGATATTCATGCGATTAGCATGAATTTGGCATTTGTGGCATCACCGAACAAAACCAATACAATCCTCCTCCATGGTAGACCAGTAGTAACCCTTCTTGAGAATCTTCCGGGCTAACATTACTCCGTTTATGTATGCTCGGCACTCTCAACCATGGACAACCTCCATTAGGCGCTTTGATTCCTCTACTTTGACACACAATGTAACGACCCCAAAATGCGTATCAGAAATTATCTTTATTTAATTATGCGTTAATGTGCTTTAATTTAATTATATCTATTTGAATTGAGGAATTATCTGTTGAGTTACGACCTTGAAACTGAAATTGCCGACTTTTAAGAGTTTAGAAATCGAAATTGAGTACATGGATATGCTAATGGCAATTTTCAGAGTCATTTGGGAAAGTTAATCAGAAATTTATTTCGTCTGATTCGTTAAGGTGTGTTTGGGTGGTTAACTTTGCACTGAGAATTGAAGGCCTTAGAGGCTTCAGAAACCAGAACGGAGTACATAGTTATGATCAGCATGATTTTTAGAGTCATCTGTGAAGTTTAATTGAATTTTGATTTCGTTCAATTTGTAAGGGTGCGTTTGGCTTTCCCTAATTGTCATAAGCTTATGTAATATATATATATGATATATGAGTTGAACTCATCACTTTTGAGCCCAAAATATATGAGGGAGAGGGAGAAAATCGAGAGAGAGAGAGAGAGAGAGAGAGAGAAAAAAAAGAGAGAGAAAGCTTCTCTAAGATAGAGAGAGAGAGAGAGAGAGAGAGAGAGAGAGAGAGAGATCAACATTCATGGGATTTGAAGAGAAATTGAAGAGATTGAAGAGCAAAGAAGAAATCAACCATGAAAGCTTGGGAAAATTGAAGAGAGTAGGGAAAAGCAAAGATTGAACTAAGGTATGGAAATCTATCTTGAATCCTTATGATTAATTCATCAATTTCATGAAATCATAATGAGAATGGGAGATTTGAAACCCATTTGGGTTAGGGTTGTGTGTTATGTATTTAATTGAGTTAAATTTAAGAAATTGGAACTTGGGTCCTTTGATTTTGTTTATGATTGGAGCTCAATCTTATGAATACCATATGAAACAAACTCTAGGTTGTCCATAGAACAAGATTTATGCAACGATCAAGTGTGTTTGTGGGTAGTGTTTTGGGGACTTTCAAGATTATGAAAGATGAGTTTTGGGAACTTTCAAGATTATGAAAGATGAAACATTGATCTTGAACTTGAGGCAAAGATTGATTTGTTTGAGATGAAATTACACTTGAATGATGTTAGTTTATCATGTTATGGGGTAATTTTACATGTTTTTGGGTGATTAGAGTTGAAACCAAGCTTAGAAAATGGAAAAAACAAGTGTTAGAGCAAACAAGAATTTCAGACAGCAGATTTTGCCCAGAGCTGCACGTGCGGCGGGGCTTCCTGCACGTGTGGCAGTTCACTTCCAGCACCAAAATTGATTCTGAAATAAAAGCACCTTGTCCCGCACATGCGGCTCAATTCCCGCACTTGCGGCCCTGTTTCCCGCAGGTGTGGGGCACCTTTGTTTCAGCCCACTTTCAACTAAGCATATCTCTCTCATCCGGACTCTGTTTTAAGTTATTCTTGAGCCTAAATTCAAGCCCCGGGAGTCTAGTTTCCAATGGTGTGGTCTCACACCAAAATGCTATGTACACAAATAGATATGCTCAAATTAGTGAAGGTTGTTCACTTTCTGTCTACTAGTTCTATACCATTTCTTCTTCTAAACCATTTTCCTTTCGTTTCCTCTTATTTTCTTAGACATGGATTATGACCTATTGAAGACTAATATGTTTAGAACCAACATAAGTAATTGATTAAAGAGCAAAGGAAGGGATCGATTATATTCATATGTTGTGTTATGTAATTGTGGTTGTAGGTCAAGACGAGGACATCGTCCAATTGCTACTAGGAGCCCATCATTGTGAGTGATAGTATAGTAAAGATATTTTTTTCATTATCTATCTTAATTTGTGTATGACATGATTCTCTAAATGTTACATTTTATCTAAATGCACAAGTTTCCAAAAAATGTGAAATGAGTTATGAATAAGAAATGTGAATTGATTATAATATGATATGGTGGGCCCAAGGCCGTTCTGTTTATCTATTCTGCTCATGCTATGGCATGATATGAATTGTTCAGTCTTTAAGACCTAATCACTTTGGTATGGAACAAAGTACTGCTACAGTAAGAGTCACCTCTAGAATCTGTACGAGTCACCTCTTGGGTCCATACATACATGAATTGGTCCCAAGGAGAGGTGGAGACATGTCGATGTTCCATCTACTCCATGATCAGATACAGTGGTATGATATGATACGTTTGGACCTAAGGTCGTTTTGACATATGATTGGGCTCGAGGTCGTTTTGTTATACATGGACCTGAGGTCGTTCAAAACATATGATATGAACACAAATGTTTTTACATCACTATATGACTCATGTTACGATGTGTTATTTTACATGCATGAATGGATGTCCTATTTTGAAATGTGTTTCTAATCTTTTGTATAAGTGAGCGTACCACGTGCCACGTAAAAGGTTTTGTAATAGCTTCAAATATGTATTCTATTTGAAAAGGCATGGATTATGATATGATAAATGTTCTTTTGAAATTATTTAAGATGGATTTAAGATATGTTTCAAAATTGTGAAATATGTCTTCCTAATGTTAAGGACATCATTCATTAACCTCTTTACTTTAATATTACTCACTGGCGTTAGCTCACCCCTTTATTTTATATATATGTAAGTGAGCCATCGAGGACCAACACTAGAGTTGTATCAAGGTTCGTCTCCCTGTCAAGCTGCCCGAGTTACGCCTCTGTGTCAAGGCTTTAACTTTGTGTTGAAAAATTATGTATCTCATTGAGTCTTATGTATATGTGTGTGAGATCTATATAACATTTGTGACTATATATGTAAATATGGAAAGCGTATTTAAATGCTTAAATTAATCTAAGTCTTCATGTATGCACAAGCTCAATGGGCATTATTTTTATGTCGGTATTTGCTTCTGCTTAAGGCCTCGTATTTGAATAAATATTTGTGGAATTTTGTTTTGAGGCCTAAGTACAAGCTGGTCATGGACCAAACTTTAGGGGCAGGTTTGGGTCGTGACACACAACTTGTGCATTCCCAAATGACCTCTCTTGTACAGTTTACCTCTGCAGATGATAAATTGAATGACCATCTGCCATATTGCCTTTTTGTCTTTGGCATTTGCCCCTGCTGGATAAACCTTCTTTTCCAAGAAGTTCCAGATATCGTAGTACTAAGGGTTTTGATCTTATGTTTCATCTATTGCGGCGATAGTCTCATTGGTCGGCGTATATGTCTGCTCAATGATGATTGAACGTATTCGGACTCCAAGCGAGATGTCTATCATAGAAGATAGAATTGATAAGGCGTCAGCAAACCTGTTGTTCTCTCTCAGTAGATGCGTGAAAGTTAGCTTCTCAAACCTGGGAATCAAAACATCCAGGATTTGGTGATAAATCTTCATCTTTTCTTCCTTGACCTTCCAGTCTCCGTTTGCTTGAGACACAACTAGGTTCAAGTCCCCGATGATGTCTAACCTTTTTACCCCTAGTTCCAGGGCGGTTTACAAACCAATGATACACGCCTCATATTCTACTTTGTTGTTGGATACCTTGAACCAGAGTTTGAAGGCTAAAGGTGTATGGGAATTGTCGGGTGCTATTAGCAACACACCTATCCCATAACCATATTGATTAGACACTTCGTCAAATTACATTGTCCAAGTCTCTTCCTCGACTTGCAGAATAGCTTTATCTGGGAACACGTATTCTACCACTTTATCCCCTTCTACCGGGTGATCTGCCAGGAACTTCGCTACTGCTCTCCCCTTGATCAACTTGCGAGTAACACACTTTAGATCCCTGCCAAGAACTCTACTATTGCTCTCCCCTTGATCGACTTGTGAGTAACATACTTTAGATCAAATTCAAAGAGAAGAAGCAACCAACGGGCTAGTCTACCCGTAAGCGCTGGTTTCTCAAAGAGATATTTGATGAGATCTAATCTCGAAACCAGAATTACGGAGTGAGCTAACAAGTAGTGCCTCAACTTTTGGGTAGTCCCAAACGGAGTGTAGCGGGTCTCGTAATCCAACATTTTCTTGCTCAAATAATAGATGGCTTTCTCCACCCTCTCCTCATATTCCTGAGCAAGCATGTATCCCATTGTTGTGTCTGTTACTAACAGATACAAAATCAAAGGCTTCCCCGGCTCTGGCAGCGATGACACAGGTGGATTTTGAAGGTACTGCTTGATCTGCTCAAAAGTGAATTGACATCGATCATCCCATCAGAATTTCTTTCCTTTATTTAGGAGACCAAAAAGTGGTTCACAAGTCAAGGTTAATTTAAAAATAAACCGTCTTATGAATTGCACTTTACCCAGAAAGCTTCGCACCTCCTTTTCAGTCCTCGGCGGTGGCATTTCTAGGATGGCCTTGACTTTGGAAGGATCTACCTTAATGACCCTTTGTGTGATCAAGAAACCCAGCATTTTCCCTATTGTTACACCGAAAGTACACTTCTTTGGATTCAACCTCAGTCTGTATTCTCTGTTCCGTTGAAAGAATTTCTTCAAGGTGGTGTAGTGGCCCTTTTTTTCTTTGGATTTGACAATCATGTCGTCCACGTACACCTCGACCTCTTTATGGATCATGTTATGCAGAATAGTGGTTGCAACCCTTTGATAAGTAGCTCCGGTATTCTTCAGCCCAAACGACATCACCTTGTAGCAATAGGTTCCCCACGGTGTAGTGAAGGCGGTTTTATCTCTATCCTCGGGCACCATCAGAATCTGGTTATACCCGGAAAATCCATCTATGAAGGAGAGTAATGCATGGCCCACGGTGAAGTCTACCAACTCATCAATATGTGGCAAGGGAAAATCATCCTTCAGACTAGCCTTATTCAGACCCCTGAATTTGACACATACTCAAATTCTGCCATCCTTCTTTGGGACTAGAACAATGTTGGCCAACCACGTTAGATACTCAGACACAAGCAAGAACCCTGCCTCAATCTGTTTGGTAACTTCTTCCTTAATCTTCAAAGCCCAATTCGGGCGTATTCTCTGCAACTTCTGCTTGAAAGGTCAGGCCTCGGGGTCAAGAGGGATCCAATGCTGTCCAATCTCAGGATCGATTCCAGGCATGTCATTATAGGACCACATGAAAACATCTTTGAAATCTTTTAATAAAGCGACTAAGCGCTCGCGCTTCTCCGAAGACAACGTGGACCCAATCTAGACCAGATGTGGATCCTTCTCAGTACCCACATTAAAAGCAATGATTTCATCAGCAAGGGGTTTTGCAAACCTCTCCTCCTCTTGATTAATCAAAATTTTCAAAACCAGAGAAATTCCTTCTCTTTGTTTTCATTAAAACTTTGAAAATCCTGATCAATGCAATAAACAAGCGGCACAGAGAAATACTCAGAATCTGCAGCAGCATTCTCATTCATAAAGTTCAGCTCATCCAGCTCTTCGGTTACAACCGACTCAAAAGCAAAAGAAAAAGAAAAAGACGATCTGGACAAGACCTTGGCATTCGTGTTATCACCCCCAAGAATACCGGACTTGAACTCAGAAGAATCGGAATTTGATTCTGACTCCACAGACTCTGTGGAATCAAATTCTGGCTCACTACCTGACTCAAAACTACTAGACATGTAGCCCTCATCCAATTGCCAAATGAGAGATGGTGCTTCAGATGCATCCAAAATGCTGCTAGAAGGGTTCACACCCAGTTGGTCCTCGATTATGGAGATGGTCAGGTTATCTCCCAAGCTCTCTGAGTCGGCCTGAGGATTTGAAAGGAGACGTGCCAGTGTTGCCCCTACTTCAAGTTCGTTATTGTTCGAGTCATTTTCCATGCTCTTCTCAGCTTCAGCAGTTGGTTCAGTCTTTCCCTCTGTATCACTGTCTTGTAGCCGGAGGTCGAAAAAGATCTTGAAGTTGGGAACACGTTGCTTCTCAGAATTCATCTAGGGCTCAGGAAAGCCACAAAATGGGAAGTTTTCTCCCTCCCAGACAAAATGACCATTCAAGATTCCTCGGATCGACTATGGACTAGCTCATAGCGCTTCTCGGCTTGCTTGGCTTTAGCTCTGCTCGTCATTTCTTCTCTCTTTCTGACCCAATCCTCTTTGGTGGGCGTATAGCCAAGACCAAAGGCATACGGATTATGTGGCACATCGGCCAATACTGTGATGCCTTTTCGGCCACTTCTTCCCAACCCTATTCCTGGCACATGTTGGAGCTTGTTCATGAAATAGATTGATTGGGTGCTGACATACAATCCCTTATCAGCTGCTAAGATGTTTTGTACTACGTGGGCCTTGGCCAGAGTAAATCCTGAAAGGAATACATCCTCCTTGCAATGGTCGATTTCCAGCACAAGTGTAGTTACCTCTGGCAAAAGATATATGGATAAATTTCTGAACACAATAGCCACCCCTTCTCGTGAGGGTATTTCAGCATTTTGTGGAGGGTAGAAGAGATAACTGTCACTTGGTGTAGCCAGGGTCTTCCTAGCAGCAAATTGAAGGTGACCGGGACGTCTAGGACATGAAACTCGATGTCCTGTTGAGCTGGGCCGGCCTGAACTCTGATTTGTACCGTGTCCATAAACTCTCTGCTCGTGTTGTCATACGCTCGAATCACCTGGTCTGTAGACACGAAATCTGCTAGTTTCAAAGCGATGGCATAAGCTGTACGAGATGGACAGACGTTAATTTCTAACTCGGTGTCGATCAATACCATTGGCACCCACTTTTCTCTGTACTCAACTGATATGTATAGAGGTTTGTTGTGTGCTGAGCCTTCTGGCGACAATTCCTTTTCAAAAAAGGTTAGGATTGGACTGGCACCTCTTGGGAAAACTAACCCCACAAGCTGTTCAGGGGTGGTGTCAATGGACAGTTTGGCTTTGTCCATTGCTGATAATACAGCCTGTCGATGCACTCGAGAAGCCATGAGCAACCCCCAAATTGAAATATCGGCTTAGAGTTTCTTCAGTTGTTTTAGCACTGCCTCTTCTTCCAACTATTTTTCTTTTTGCTTCTCAACTTCCTTGTCCTTCCCAGAGGCCTCAGCCTGATCCAGGTGCGGTGGCTTGAAGTACCGCCCATTCCTCATCATATGGTCAATCTCTTCAGAGTACCAGGTGTTGTCTGGTAGGGACTCATCCCAATCCTCGTCAGTGTGGGCCAGATGTAGATCATCATCTTCCCACCATACACCTTCGGCAACCGACAAGCAATTGTCCGGTTCCATTCTAATTACTCTCTCATCAGAAATATCCCCCGTAAGGTATTGGGCTTTTCCAGCTTCTTGTTTGTCTTAATCCCTTTCTTGTTCAAACCACTTCAACGCGACTTTCTATTCTATATATGCGGTACTCACGGCGCCCTGTTCCTGAGCTAAATTCTTGATACCCGTGCTCTCCTGTAGTTTTCCCTTTTCTTCGGCCATTCCGGCCACCGCAGCTATTCTTGCTTCGTATTCTTTAGGTTTTAGTCTAGTCTCTTCCTCCCTATCAAGTTCATCACTTAGCCATCTGGAGTTGTCTGTCGACCCATTTAGATCAAACCAATAAATCTGCATGTCCTACTGATCTTGTTCGTCATAAAACTACAGATTGTCTAGGTCCTCCTCTAGCTTTGCTAGATCATCCAAACCTTGGCTCGGGCCATCCTCCCGAACCACATTGACCTCCATTGCTATTGGCAATACCACTTCTGGTTTAGCTTGATTAACTGGCACAATGTAACAGCACGAATCATACTCCCCTTTCTGTCAAATCCTCAGAGCACTCAGGCAGCGGACTGACATTTTTCTCCAAGGCCAACTTCCCTCCCTCTGCTATTGTTACCACCACGGGTTCAGGTTGAAGTATGGACGTGTCCATCATGCACAAGTCCATGCTTTTAGGGATGAACACGGTTGGTCTGGGTAGGTGGGAAGGGGTAATATATACGTTGGGGTCATAGGGGATGGCCAGTGTATGTATTAGATTTAGGTTCTGAGGTGGGGAAACTTGGTTGTGGGCCGGGAGAGGGTTGGTGGTTACATTTGGCTTTTGGGGTGGTGCTATCACCTTGTTATCGATGAGATCTTGAATCTCATGATGCAGCCTAAAGCCTTGGTCGGTGTCATGACCGTGCTGTTGGTGAAAAGTGCAGTATTTGGCTGCGTTGTGTTTAGGGGGGAGAAGATCGGGTAATGGGCGAGGCTCTAATGGCTTAAGATGCCCCTTTTTGATCAGCACCCTCAGGGCTTAGGATAAAGGCATATAGAGTGGGGTAAAGGTCCTCTAGGATAGGGCCTAGTTGCTTGAGGTTTGTGGAGTTATGCTGGCAAAAGGGTTGGCGGTCTTGGCTGTGGTAGTGACAACACTCACATCAGATGGCCGCACAGTTGTGCTTCCACTAGTGGTTACATTCGAAATGCGCGCAAAAGGCCTCTTGGCCTACTCCTTCTCATTGGTTATCAACTCTTGTTTCATTGCATCTTCAATCTGAACCCATATCTCATGGAGCTTAGTGAATGTGAACAATGGTAAGACAATTATCATCTGCAATAATTTTCCTTGCAGATTGCGGATCACCATCCTGATTTGATCCTTCTCAGATGGCGTAGTAGTCATCATTGAAACCTTGGCCCTCCATCTCGTTACAAAGTTCGAGAAGCCCTCATTTGGCTCCTGATAGGTTGCCTCAAGGCCACAGGTTGTGACCTCAATCTGTGTGTTATATGAGTATTGTGCGATGAAGGCCTCAGCCATTTCCTCCCAACTTCGTTTCATGGAGTCCTCCAGCTTTGCATACCAGATAGCCGCTATTCCTGACAAGGTCCGGCTGAAAAGTGATAGCTTTTGAAGTCTGGTAAGGCCCATTGGCCGTAGGATATCAGAAAACAATTGCAAATGGACCATGGGATCCCTGGAGCCATCAAATCGGTCGATATGTGGCATTTTGAATCGGTTCGGCAAAGTTACTGTGGCATCTGTATATCCATCTTCGATGTCAGGGATTGAGTTCACACCCCGTGCCCGCTTGAGAAGCTTCTCTAGCTTGTTGACCTTTAGTATAGTCAAGTCAACTTCGAATTCAAACGGAGGCTCAGTTTGGTACACTGGTGCCTTGGAGGCTTATGATGGGATAGGGTCTACCAGATTGCCCAGATTCTCTTGGACATTGACGGTGATTTCGGGTGCTAGAATACCCGTATGAGGTGCATGGAAAGCAGAAGCCGCTGCCGGCTGTGGTTGCTACTACTGTAGCCTGTTTATCACTTCATCTTGGTGGGCTATTACTTCAGCTTGGCAGGTAGCATCTTGTTGCATGGTTTCCACTGTTTGTTGGAGATGACGAATCAAGTCCTCCATACTGGCTGTAGGGTACTGAGTCATCTGAATAGGCGAGTGATCTCTTGCTGGCCTTAATATAGAAGATTGAGCCTGACTAAGTGCTGGTGATTGCTGAACTGGTGAATTGTGCCTAACTCTCCTCCGTCTAGTAACCGGTGTGAGTGAAGCAAACATAGGTTGTCCCCTAACAAGATCCCTAGATCTGTAAAGTCTCCTTACACAGGTCCAGAGTGCTTGGGGGGTAACCGAACTGCCTGAAGCAATTGTGCTAAACTACCTTGCAAAAAAAACAAAAAAGAAAAGGAAAGCAAAAAATCAGAAACCGCACAGCACCTTAGCTCAAATGCGAACAACACACAGATGTCATCAAAGCTGTTAGGACTGCACTCAACATTGAAGTTTACCCCCAAATTTGATACCCAAACTTGCAACTGATACGCACATTCCTGTAGAGCTTCACTCTAAAAGCACATATCAATTAGGTGAGAGTGAAAACACCCCTATGAGGGGTGAGGGTTACCCTATCCTAGTTTTGTCAGGAACTAGGGCTCACTATTCAAACAATGCTGCTTTATGCAATCCTGTACTCGGGTGAGCATTCTGTCATAGTTTGGAACAGTCTTTATGGCTTTCGATATGCAATTAAGCCAAATGGTCAAAAAGGGTACCTCAGCATGACTACCTAATATACCTCTCATATCTAATACCGAAAAGTGAAAGGCGGATCAAACGATACAATGGTAATCCAAATCCAAGGGGGCAGAGCCCGTGACTGGTCAGCCTTTTGGAAAGTTTTTCCAAGCAAGCCTCTAACAAACATTCCAAGAATAGCAGATGGGAAACATAGTGACTTAGACGCACCAATGCAAAATGCAAATGCAAAGAAACATATAAGTGTAGATAAAAATTCATATCATGAATTTCAAGTCAGGTTCTCTAATTTCCCCAGTAGAGTCGCCAGAAACTGTAGCTCAGCTTCTACGCGCCTCTTTTCAGGAGCTCAAAAGAAGCCCTATAGTTCATACTCTCGCGGTTCTGAATCTAATCTCACAAATGCCATGTGAAATTGATAAACACCAAACAGTCCAAATCCGGCAAATCTTTTGAAAAATTGATTTTGAATCAAATTTCCAAAAATAGACTATTTTGCTAGATACAGAGTCGCCACCTAAATATTTTGTTTTGGAAAAATTTAGGAAACCCATGACTCGTGCCAAAGGCCACGTGTCCATCATCACCAAAGTTGCCTCGGCTTGAGAACTTAAGTAAGAGAGGGGAAGGTCATGAATAGAGCACTCCCGCTGGCCCGATCAAAGATCAGCCTCTACTAATCATGATATGATTTTTATCAACATTATATGCTCTTGTTCCAGTTTATTCGGCTAGCTTTACTAAGTGATGCGCGCACAAGGAAGTATAGACTAGTTTGGTCGAATTGGAACGATTCAATTTCATGTTTTTTTTTTAAAAGGGTTTGATTTTGCCACTTAACAAAGTGGGCTAGGTTTGTGAATTTGCTACTTGACAAAGTGGGCTTAAACGTACACCCCATTGAATCATTCCAATTCAAGCAACAAGCCTTCATCCACAGGCATGCAAATAGTCTAACAAGTAAGCATTTAGCCTCATGGCAAGCATGCTAGTCATGGCAATCACTCACACTCATGCAAGTATGCTAAAGCACTAAAGACTCACCTAGTACTCCAAGCTAAGATAAAACAAAAGAGTTCGAAAAATGCATGTTCCTAACTATGCCAAATGTCTAATGCAACGAATGCAATAATGCAACTAATAGGCTTGGCTACTAATATGGCATATGAGGCAATTTGATAACATGCAGTTAAACACGTATTCAAAGAATATATGTAAACAACAATGCAGTTAGAATGATGCGCCGAGCCTCGGTGCATGTAATACAAGATGAATGGATGCAAGCATGCGATATGCTAATTGAAACGTGATGTCCCTAATCTAACCATTGTAAGCTAGTAAATAAAAGGGAGAAAGACGTGGGGTTAGAAGACATACACATTATTACATTGCGCTCTCTCGAAGGAGAGTCCGAATGAATAAACTAGCTAACTTATTAAGCTAAGCTAATTATTACAACACAAATTGCATTAGCTAAACTACTTAACTAATTATTACAACAAATTGAACTAATTAATGAACTATGCTAGTTAACTAATTAAAGATAAACTAATTATTACAAACTAAATTAATTAACTATTCTAGCTAACTAATTATAATTATAACACAATACGAACTAGCTATTCTAACTAATTACAAAAGCCACTAGTTAAGCATAAACTAATCTATTACAACATAGATCCCAAGGATCGATGAGGAACTCATGCATGAATGTGGTTTCCACCCGAAAAGCCACTGACTTGTCGTTGCATGCCTTTGTTTCTCAACATGCCACTTGCACTGATTTCCTTTTTCAGACCAATTCTGTTTTGTCTCAGGAGTACACTGGTGAATTTTCACTGGTGGCCGACAGGGGGCCATTCGGCCACTACTGATGGTCGGTCGGCCACTGATGGTGGTCGGTTTGCTACTAATGGTGGCCTGTCGGCCATTGTTGATTTGGACTTCCTTGCTGCAACAGAGAGAAAACAAAGCAGGACAATGTATTTCTCAAGGGATGTTTGTACTGTGTATCTCTCTTTATTATCAAAACATCTCAAAGGAGTGATACACTTAGCTCTTAATCCATCAATCAAGCAATTTCATTGCATGATGGCCAAAGAACTAAGATGTACAAGTTCAATAAATGCACAAACAAGACCAAAAAGCCTTTACCCTATCATGCATGATCAAGGGCAATGGAGACCTTGGAAACTTGGCACATTTCATCACTTTGAGTATGAAATGTCGAAATTTTCCTTGTGTTCAATTAACGTTTGATTGAACACACCAAAACACAAGCAAATTCTTATCTTGCACAATTTTAGTTTCGACTTTTATTTACTCATTTTAGATTACCAACCATTCGTTAACCAATTAAGTCCATTGGTGAGTAAGTCCTCTAAAAGGGAAGGAAGTGTCAAACAAGGGGTAGTTTAAAGCAAGAGAGAGGTATCATGCCGTTGGTAATGAACCCCCAAAAGAGGATTAAACCATTAAGCATGAACCTGAATCTCAAGCTTAAACTATCCTAAGGTTGAAACAACCCTCAAAGCAAGTGAAAAAGTCAAGAAATGAGAGAGGCTGTAGAGATTAATAGTGCTGAAATTAAGTGAGAAAAGCACTCAAACATGCCAATCAACTCAAACAGGTGGTGTCTAAAGCCTAAAACACCAAGCTTGTGAGGACACTTACACTACAAGCATGCAAAACAAGACTCAAATGCACTAAACAACCAAAAATAGAGGAAAAACAGTCTTAAACAGAGCCTAAAACATGTTGAAATTAAGCTATAAAAGGCAAGAAAATTAAGTTAACATATAGAGCTAACTCGGCTAGCAAACAAGCCACAAGGAGGGGAGGCTAACCCCTCCAAATTTGGACCTCAAAACATGATTTTTACCACTGAAATGAGTTTGAAATTCAGTGTTTAAAGGCCAAAAAAACGTTGATTTGAAAGTGGGAAACAAAGAAGGGTGAACAACCCTTTAACCTTAAATAGCCTAAAACCACCAATTTCAGCCCACAAAAATAGAGTTTTTATAACCCAAAAAAAACCAAAAGCAGTGGGAAAAAAGATAGAAAAACAAGTACTCAAAGTAAGGTGAAAAGGGAAGTATTATACCTCTTGAAGTAAAGATCAACTTTAGGCAACAATTCAAGGCAAAACTACCTTCAAGAGCTCCAAGAAGGCCTTAAGGAACCTCAACTCAAAGGTGATCGATTTTGGTTAAGGAGGTGTAGGCAAAATTGTAGTGTGTGTAGGCAAGTACGCACAAATTTGCAAGAGAGAGAGAGAGAGAGAGAGAGAGAGAGAAATGTAGAGGGAGAGAGATTTTTGTTCCAAAAATTCTAACCCCCAATAATGGGGGAGAAGACCCCCTATATATAGAGAACAAGAATTCCATACAAGGAGATCCAGCCTTACACGTGGGTGTAGATGCATGCATCTGTGCAAATAGCTGGTATAGTTGGCATGAAATATCTGCAAAACACACTGGTGGCCGTTAGCCAATACTGGTGGCCGACTTGCCACACCAATGGCCGACAACTAGGAGACATGGCCGACAGCCCATGGTGGTGGCCAACAGGTCACCAAATGGTTTAGGCTTGAAACACCAAGGTTTTGGTCCAAATCAAAGCCTAGAATAGACAAGATTTAAAGGCTCAAAGACAAGGTATTTCGCCGAGGACTTCGGGCACTAAAATGAGCACATACAGTCAAAATCATTGAGTGCACAAGCGATGACGTCCAAGTCTTGAGGACGGTCAAAAATGGGGTGTCTACAGTGGTTTACCCTCCTAACGTTTGGAAATGACCACATAACCCCTTTGTGATTTGTGGATTGAAGTACATCGTTAGGTCCATTAATGATTTAATGAAAAATACTAAAATACCCTTATATTTTCATCATTTGTTTGGAAGGCAAAGTGTACTTTAACCTCTGGTGCCTTATTCCTTGTGCGATTTTTCCTTTAAAATTTGAAAATGAACATATAACCCCGTATGTCTGCTATGTGTTTCACACTTGCTGTTAAGTTGGACGAAAAGTTTGACAGTGTTTGATGGTGCACTTTAATCCGCAAACCACAAGGGGGTTATGTGGTTATTTTCAAATGTTAGGGGGATAAACCGTACATGACTCAAACCATAGGGGGATAAAATGAAGTTTGCCCTTTTAAGTATTAGAGGGTAATCAAGTAATTCAATCCTTAATGTTAATATTGTTAAAAGTGAAACTTTGACGAAGGATATTTGTAATTTCTCAAACCAGCGGGGGAAAAATTTATGTTTTAGACAAACCTCAAAGGGTGTAAATGTAATTTACCCATTTCTTATTAGAATCTTACCCTGATCACTAAAAAAAATAAAAATTAAAAAATTCTCATTCCCAAAACATTTACACTCTAATTTCTTAACTCACACACCTCTTTACCACTATTTCCATTGGCCATTATCACCGCCACTACTACCAACACCATCACTCATTGCCACCTCCAACCCCTTTGTCTCACCCTGTCACCCTTGTTATTTTCCTCTTCTTTTTTCTAAATACGAAAAAACTATATCTATTCTCTCTCTCTTTCTCTCTCTCTCTCTCTCTCTCTTATGATGGAAGATGAGAAGAAGCTTGCAGCGGCAGAAAGGGATCATAGCAGATGAAGGGGTCTAAGTGGGAGGTTGCAGTGATCTAACAACTTAAGAGGAGAATCATGGTAGGAAAAGGGGGTTGGAAAATGATGAATGGTTGGGAAGGTGCTCACGATAGGGAAAGGAGACCAAAATAGGGTAGTGGTAGTAGATGGAGTAGCCAAGGGGGAACAGTGACGGAGATTATAGTAGGCGAGGGGGATCGACAATAGGGGAAGGGCTGGGAGTTGATGGTCCAGAGTAACATTAGTGGCTACTAGAAGGGTGGAGGTAGAGTTAGAATTTGAAAGGTTAGGGTGCAAAGATGATGGCATGTTTGATATTCTGGTGAGCGTAATGATAGAAAATAAAAATTTTGAATTTTGAATTTTGGTCTATATTGTAAGTAAAAATTGAGTGTAATGAGTTATTTTGTTGTGTAAATAGAATCATCCATATTAAAGGCATGAGAATCTTATTACTAGTAATAAATTTGTAGATAAATTATAAATACACCCCATGAGATTTATTTAAAATATATCACTTTGCGGTCTGAAAAATTATAAATATTCCTTTGTAATAATTTTTTATTTAACAGAATTAATAAAAAAATTTCTAACTACCCTTCTATATAATAATAAAATTAGCTGAATTATTAATTAAAATATATTTCTGACATCATTAAAAACTGTTAATTGACTTGATGATTTATTGATAAAAGGGACTATTTGTCATGAAATTAAAAATTTCAAGGAGCGAGATGTAATTTTCAAATTCACAGGGGACAGTTCATATTTTAATAAAATCTCAGGTGGTGTATTTATAATTTATCCTAAATTTTTTGTATTAATGTTATTAAACTATTTGATTTAATTAGGAATCTTCAATGAAAATTAATAAAATTTTAAATATTGCAAGTTCAAGTATTATTATTATTTGGGGGAATTATCCCTCAGTGATAGGTGGAAAAATTATTTATAAAAAAATGGTAAATATCATAAATTAATAATTAAAAGCATAAACTTTTTGACTAATGTGTAATAATTTTTTAAAATATCACCTGAATGATAATTTCTCCTTATTGTTATTTTTTAAATAGTTAATATATTCCAAGAATGTGAGATGGAAGCCCTTGCAGCTTCTTTCTCAAGTAAAGAAGGATTCTATCATTAATGAGGAAATATTAACACATACGAGCAAACATACGAATCGGTGGATTCTGGAGGGAAATTCTACCATATATAAAAGTGGTTTTTATATATGATACATAAGAATATATGGACCATTAGATTTAGATAAGATGGATGCTAACTATTGGATGAATAGATAGTAAAATTAGGTAGAAGAAGTAAGGTGGTTTTATAAAAGGTAGAGTAGTTTTAGTTAATTTTGAAATTTGAAAAAACTGTTAGGTTTTTGTTATTGGCAATCCCTTTTGACAAAATTACTTTTAGTTGTAATTTTGTTCATCTTTTATTTAAGTGAGATCATGAGTATTTAGATGCGAATCCAACCCAAATTTTGTCTTGTAGAGGAGTTTGTGATCGTAATTCTTTTATGTTTACCACTTTGCTGACTATGTTGGGGATCGAGCGGAGATCGCGACCTTTCAGAACTTTCACTCGCTTACAAAAGTACTGGGAGTTGTTTTTTCAGTGCTCGAGCGTCAGTCTGCTCGAGTGGCCATTCTTGTGCTGGAGCGGAGATTGCAGATTTGTTTTCTATAAATATGTGTTTCAGTCCGATTTTAGGGTATAGCTTCCAGATCTTCTTCTTGGGTATTAGGGTTTTTATCTAGAGTTTCTTTGCTTATTTCCTTTGATATTTGTGAGAGATTAATCATGAGTTGAGTGGATTATATCAAAGAGTTTGTTTAGTTTGTTTTATTAAAAAAAGATAGAGTTATTTTTTTGTGGATTCCGTGGAATTTGAGCTTGAAGCTTTGATGGAGTCCGGAGGGGTTCATCGTCGTGGATTCGACATCGGTGTTGTGAATTCAACGTTGGGTAAGACAATTTCGAGGTGAAGACGGTGGTGGAAGAGGCACATTGGGGTCGGTTTGATTCGGGCGTGGATTCGCTAGGTAATTGAGAGTACACTTGTGTGATTCCTTTATGTCTTATTAGTGGATTGTTTTGAGGCTTTTGTCCGTGATTTATTATCACAATTGGAGGCACTCCAGTTGTGGTTTTTTCACGTAAAATCATTGTGTCGATTTTTCTTTGATTGTTTGATTGAGATTGCTATTTACTGGTTAAAATTGATACACAATTATAAATCAATATCTTCGGGATTTTAGATTTTTCAATGATGCTAACTTACCATTTACTACAAATATACTTACGATTTGTTGTTCACTCATTTACTATTTATTATAAATAAGCTTACTATTTAAAATATTAAAAATGCTTGGGACCCCTAAAGTTGAGGACCCCATTATCCCTAAAATGATGTGGACCAATAATGTGTTGTTGTTTTTTCATTTTTTTTTCTTTCATTCTTGAACCAATCACAGGTGAGTGAGGGTTGTGCTTTTTGGGGGTCAACATTGTTGTAAAATATTACTAGCTAAATAGGCCACCTTCATTTTTTTAAAATTGTTCCCTTTTTTGCATTTTAAATTAATTTTAAATACATAAAACTAGTGATTTTAATTATTTTTCCTCCATATTTTGTCTTGTTATGATTTGTAAAAAGTAAATTATGATATGTAAATATTAATTTGTTAAAATTTGTTAAAATTTACTTTTTTTTTAAAAAATAGTCATTATTATGAAAATTAATTTTTGATATAATATTAAAAATAAATAAAAAAGAAAAAAAATATAAACAAAATGTTTTTGAATTATAAGCTATCTAAATTTATTTTTAAAAACATTAATTTAAAACAGTTACTTTTTATTTATTTTTTATTTTTTATTTTATTTTTTTATACCTACAACTCAAAAAATCTTTTAAAAGCTTTTATAAATTCATAATTTTTTTTTATCAATTTAATATCCATAATGAAATATTTTTTTTCTTCGTAGTATTTTTTAATATCTAAAATATTGTAAAGCATAAATTGAAAATAAAATAGCTTAGAAAGAACTCTCATTTGTTAATATATTTTAATGGTTATAAATGAATACATGTACGATAATTTCTTTCTTTTACTTACTACACTCGAAAACATTAATTTCTATATAAGAATATAGTTAATTAGAAAAATATAGAAGAACTCTCAATTCATTCGCATACTAATGAACAAGATTGTGTGTGTGTGTGTGTGTGTTTTTTTTTTTTTTCTTCATATTTTTTCACAAAGAATAAGTGAAAGAGGGAGATTTAGATTTTACAAATTTAAGATAATTTCAAATTAATAATTTATCTATGTCTCTATCTCTCTTTTATTTTAACATTATGTGATATTTTTAATTTATAAATTTTAATTTTTTGTTGGAAAATCATTTCACTAAGTTAAAGAAAAAGTGGAGTTTTAAAATTTTAAGTCAAGTTTAACAAAATAATAAGTTTAATTTTATTGATTAGTAACTTAAGTCTATTGAAGTGGTACCTTATTGATTAACAAGTTATGTTTAATTAAATTGTCATGCCACGAAATAATTACAATAAGATCATCTCACGACATATATTAAAATAATAACAGATCCTTGGATATGATGCCCTTGCCTTCAGAAGATTTCGTCTCTTTACTAAAACATAGCACATGTAGTAATACATTCATAAGTTCTAACCCTAAATCTGTAGCATGTGTTATGGCAAAAGATAAGAAATAAGAGTTAAACACATATAGTAATGCCCTATTGGCTACAACTTTCCAAGACGGTACTTGGTTACAACAAAAGTGAGTTTAAACTCAATACAAATAAAGCCCTAGGCTTGTACAAAATAAATATAACAATACCAAAAATAGAAGCTCTTGGCTCCAAGTCCTCCTAAGTTATTGTCTTGGCAGATGCATATCATCAGCACCTGAAATGGTTTTTCACATAGGGTGAGCCAAAGCGTAGTAATGATATTCTAACATAGTGCATGAATCTTAATAGAGTTATAAGGTGAATGCATACGCAATGCTCATGCCAAAACTTTTTTACATCACTTTCCAAAAACCATGTAATGCCAAGTTATATCATAATTCATTACAACAGAAAATAGGACGGTGGATACAACACTAGAAATCTCTAGGACGTGTCTGCAAGTAGGCTACAAGCACTATCAATTTGTCATTTTTATCAGTATTGACAGGAAGGCTCGACACCTAACTGCGTGGGTTTCTCGACTTTCACCAAGGACACACAGGCCAGCATAATACCACAACTACACTCTTACCCAGATTCACCAAGGTATTCACCTATTTTTCTCAAAACAACAATGATTTCAATGTGTTAAATTTGTTATAATTTCAATGCAAATGGATGAGAAAATAATTTCAATTCACCTAATTCTCATGCAATTTCTGTAACAATCATAGCTATCCTCCACTAATAGCCCAAAACAGATATCTCTAAACAAATAAATAATTTTCAACACAGATATTCTTTTCAACATTTTCAATTATGAGTGATAATTCATAGCTAACTCCATTATCACTATCACCATCATCATTGTTTCAATTCCATAAAACCAATATCAATTCCATTTCTTCTTTTCAAAAATCAAATCCTCACAATTTAGAGTAAAACCCCCTTTCTTTAAAAATCAATCTCTATGGAAAAAATCCACCATTTAACATAACCCAACCATTTTTACAAAGCCACAATCATATACAAGAGTCCATTTTGAAAACCCCTCTTTTAATTTCAAAACCAAACCTTAGGTTTTATCCAAAAATCACTATCTTATTTAGAAAGGCAAATAATACAGTTAAAAATCATAAAAAGGGTCAAAGTAATCCCTACCTCAAAAACAAGGACCAAGAAGAACAAGCGTTGAAACTTGACGAAGCCAAAAACGAAATTTGCTTCGATCAAAACGAAGTCCTCAACTTGCTCTACCTTTTTAACAAAGGCTCTTGGGTGAGGAAATCATTAGATAGAGGTGTATTTGGGCCAAATATTGAAGAACTAGAGAGAGAGAGAGAAGAGAGAGAGAGAGAGAGAAGATCTGAGATTTAGAGAGGGAGAGGAGCGAAAAAGTGATAAAAAAGTGATCTTTACAACCTGATATACCAGCAGACCGCTCAAGCCCAGGAATGGTCGCTCGAGCGACCAGACTAAATGAAGACACTGCTCGAGTGCAATAATGGTCGCTCGAGTGCACAATGCACCTCTCTCAATAGTTCATACCTGCAAAAGTTCACTCGAGCACAAGAAGTGTCACTTGAGCATGGATATCAAGCTCTCAGTAATTTGTAGACTATAAAAGACCGCTCAAGCATAAGAAGCATCACTCGAGCAAACAAGCAAAATCCTGGGCAAAATTTCTTTTGAAAACAAGCTACCAACCTATTCCAAACACGACAATGATACTCCAATAGCCAAACTCAATGAAGTACAAGATGAATAAGGACATGAATAGTGATACAAAATAAGATATCCTAAATTCAAAACAATAGAAGGGTCGGGTTTAAACTGGAATTGTTATTAGTAGAGCATTAAGTAGTAAGTGAAGTGTAATGAAGTAGCAAAGTGTTCGCTATACTCGACTTACTACTCAATGAACTTCCAACTTACTATTCCACTAGACTTTACTTACTACTCAATAAGATTCTATTTACTATTTCATTACAGTTCACTTACTACTCAATTTTGATTTCACTTACATTAGACTCCACTTACTACTCAATGAGTTTCCACTTACAATTTCATTACACTTCACTTACTGCTCAATTTTGATTTCACTTACTACTCAATGAGCTTTCACTTACTACTTCAGGAGGCTCTACTTACTATTCAGTTGTCACGACCCAAACTAGCTCCTATAGGTTTAGCATCATAATCGGCCAGTAATCCTGGGATTACCGAAGGCCTCTGAACAGATTAAACAAAATTAGAGGGGCTAGCTGAAGCAAATATCAATTACAATGTCCATAGAGCTGTGTAAACATACATAGGACAAAAAATTTAAAACTTATATACATATGTGTAACGTCATATTTACGTTAGTCTTATGTCACCAACACAGATACAGTCAAAGGGACTTAGCCCTAAATATAGAGTATACAAAAACTATTCAAACAAACAGAAGAAAACAAAAACTTAAAAGTTGTTTGCAGAAACATGACCACACTTTAACTCGGGAACCTCCTCGAAAGGCGTTGTGATTGGCTGACAAAATAGATCTCCAGGAAATCATCACTGAGCCTGGTCATGCGCCTGATCACCTATATATATGAATAATATAGTGAGCTGGAGCCTAGTGAATAATAATAGAGTAAAGATTTTAATGAACGATGTCCATAGCAGATTCAGAAATCAGGGTTCAGAGTAAAAAATAGATCCATATTCATATTCATATTTAGAGTTCATAGATATTCATATGTGGTACATCTATTAGCGCTAATAGAACAATTAACCCATTTATATGGGATGTAAACTGTTGACTCATGTGCACAGAGACGTTCATAAGGATCCATAACAGTTGACCCATGATCACATGGGATGTACAGTTGACTGATGATTACATGAGACGTATACATCGTAGGTAATAGATATCACATGATGCTAAGGATGCCACGAATATATTTCAGAAATCTGGACAATCATTCACCTATTCAGAAAATAGCATTTCAGAAAATAGATCATTTCATACCATCAGAAAATAATTAAAGTCAAGCATAGCTTTACAGAGTTATTACTCACAGATAGCTCCAGTAGCAGACCAGGCAGAACAGATGGATCAGATAGTCTATGGCGTATGATCTACACAAACACATAGTGGATACACATTAAAACACGCTCGGAAAACATTTAACTCATTTCTTTTCTATCTTGATGTGTTTCTAACCTTTATCCTCATTATTATATCTTAATTAAGGCTTAGGAATGCCTAAGATGCAATGAGGAAGCAAAAATGCACTTTGAAACACTTAGTCAAAATTCTGAAAAATAGGGTAGTTTGCTCGAGCATAACTTTGGTCCTTCGAGCAGACCCCTTGGTCTGCAAAACTTCTGGGAGCTCTCATTTTACGTTCGAGCTCAACTTTGGTCGCTTGAGCTAAGGTTCAAAACAAAGGGTGGTCACTTGATCGCAAGTTTTGCTGCTCGAGCCAACCCCTAAACTCTGCAAAAGTATTGGAAGCTTGCATTCTTTGCTCGAGCATAACTTCCACTGCTCGAGCGAAGAGTGCAAATTCTGGAATTTCCAGATTGCTCTCTAATTTCCAAAACTCAAACTCAAAGCTTCGAAACACATCATTTGGGCCTAAAACTTGAGAAAACATGTCTAAACTAATATAACATCATGAATTGAAAGCCATTTCACAAAATCAAAGCCCAAAAGCAAGTCAATTGTGCAAAACCAAACTTGAAATGTATATGTATATAACATGCATGCAATGATTTAAATTAAAAGCTTCCAAAACATGCATAAATGAAATGTTTTGAGGCAAAAACATGGTGAGCTCCCAAGAGATAGCAAGTATATGCACTTGCATGTAAAAATTGAGTGAAAATGAAACTCATAATCAATGAATTATGCATGCAAGCATGTATTGAGCTTAAATCCTTCAATCTTAGCTTCATTCTTGTATTAAACCACCTAACTCACTTGAATTCATGCTTTAACTAACTCAATTACAAAATTAAACGCTTAAATTCTTACCTTAGGTGTTCAATTGTGTTCTAGATGCCTAATTCCATGAGCGAGGAGACCAAATTTCCAAAGTTTCTTCCAACGGCTTTCTTTCCTCTCTTGAGTTCAAACTTCTCCTCACTTTCTCTTCTCTCTCATGTTTTTTTGAGCTCAAATGGATGATGAATAATGAGTTCTAGAAGTTATGTTGGCCTTATATACGTCCAATTAGCTTAGGCTAGTTAAGTGCGCTTAGCTATAATTAATCTAACTCAATTTAATTTAATTTATTCTAATTATTTGATTCCGAATCGAATTCTAATTGAACTCACCATAAAATTCTAAAAATCCTAAATAACACATATACGTAGTCGATTTCTTGTTTAGATGCTGATAAGGCCTTCAATTCGCATATTGAATTGGAAATTTAGACAGATATTCTTACAGTAGAACAAATATAAGCACAATCAACATAAAACTCATGCAATTAATATAGAATTTCCTCCTAATTACTTCTTAAGCAGTCTTAATCAAGGGTTATAAGCTAATCACAGGTCGGGGTTGTTACATCAATGATCTTCCAATTACTATTTCATTACACTTCACTTACTACTCAATTTTGATTTCACTTACTACTTTATGAACTTCCAGTTACTACTTCAGTAGACTCTATTTATTACTTAATGAGCATTCACTTACTATTTCACTAGACCCTACTAACTACTCAATGAGCTTCCACTCATTACTTCATTATAGTTCACTTACTACTCAATTTTGATTTCACTTATTACTCAATGAGCTCCCATTTACTAGTTCGTTAGACTGCACTTACTACTTAATGAGGTTTCACTTATTACTTGAGTAGTAAGTGGAATTTAACTGAGTAGTAAGTAAAATCTAATGAAGTAGTGAGTGGAAGCTCATTAAGTAATAAGTACAATTTAATTGAGTAGTAAGTAAAGTCTGATGATAAGTGAAGTCACATTAACTAATTGTAATATCATTTACCATTTGGTTTGATCTAATTAATTTTATTATACTTACCAAAGATGGAAGACAATGTTGGAATGATGATGATGATATTGACACTGGTGAGTACAACATTGGTAATGAAGAGAATATCGGTAGTTCCGATGATCTCCAAACTGAAAAAGATATTAAGTGTATAGATCAATTAACTAAAAAAGATGTGTTTGAAATGACATTTGATTTGGTAGAAAATTGAGAAAGTTTATATAATATGTATGCAAAGGTGAAAGGTTTTAGCATTCAAAGAGATTAGTTGTATAAGGACAAGAGTAATATGGTTATATCGAGGAGCTGGTTTGCTTAAAAGAAGGATATCGACAATACGTATAATTTGTTGAGATAATGATTACCATTCAACAACACAATAGTAACTATTCATTATGATTTTACTCACCATATTCATAACAACATAATGGTTTTTCATGAACACATAATTGTTATGATAGCATTGTCACAACCAAAATTAAGTATTAAGTGAAGTGTAATGAAATAGTAAGTAAAAACTCAATGAGCAGTAAGTGGAGTCTAGTGAAGTAGTAAGTGGAAGCTCATTGAGTAATAAGTGGAGTATAGTGAAGTAGCAAGTGGAAACTCATTGAGTATTGAGTGAAACCAAAATTGAGTAGTGTAGACACCCCATTTTTGACCGCCCTTAAGACTAGGGTGCCTCAGGTTGATCACTTGATGATAAAAGTTATGCTGTACAAACGTTCGATTTCTTTAGCAATAAGAGCTTCAAAATCCCAACCTACACCCCATTTTTGACCAAAACTATTTTAGACCTTAAAACCCTCTTTTTTCAAAATATTTTTCCAAATGTTTCTACGATGCTTCGAGGCTCACATTTCGTTCAAAATATTGCACTTTTCGGTAAACCGAGCAAGGACAAAGTGGAGATAAATGGAATAGAGGTGAACTCTTGAAAAATCTTTAAAAACATCTTTTCTAAAGGTTTAAAGTTGAAGAAAATAGGAGGGGAGGGAAGAAAACTAGTTGGGAAAGAAATTGGGCATCGATCCGTTAGGACTGAAATGAGTAGCCTTCACTAAAATGGGCATATCTCTTTTCACACTTAAAATTTAGATGTGAGGCCACCTCCATTGGGAATTATACTTCCGGGGCTTCAACTTAGACTAAAAAATGACCTAAAATGGAGTCTGGATGAAGGAGCTATTCCCGTTTGAAGTTGGGTCTAGAAATAGATTTTTGTCTGGCCCGCCACTAGTGGCCTGCCGCCCACTATTAGTGGTCTGTTGGCCACTTGTGTAAAAACCCCGATATTTTTGGCAAACTACCCCCTACAAGCTCCAGTTGTTTTTACATAGATATTTCTAACTTGAGAGGTTGTTTTTCTATATATACTAGGCCAACCCTCTTGGTTTTAGGTTAGAAAAAATTCCAAAAGTCCCAAAACTTGAAATTCTCTCCCTATCTCTATCTTGAAACACATACACCTTACCCAAACACTTTCTAAACCAATATTAGAGCTCTCCTTGCTGAGATTATTGAGTTCAAATTTCAGCCCTTGAGAGTGTAAGCTTTGTGGTTTGTGAACAAAAGAGTTACCTTACTTCAAGAGGATTAATTTTGAGCATCTCTACATTGCTTCTCCCTTATGTTTTCTTGCTATTTTTGAACTATTTTTATGGGCTGAAACTTGTGGTTTAAAGCTACCGAAGGTGGAGGGGCTAATCACCCATCATTGAACCTTGTTCTCTAAGCTTTTGCCTTTGTGTTTCCCATTCTTTTCTCAATTTTTTTTTGAGCTTTTTACCACTAAATTTTAGAGTTTTTGAGAGGCTAAAAATTTTGTTTTGAGGTCCCAAAAATTGAGGGGTTCGCCACCCTTCCTTGTGCTTGTTTACTAGCTTACATTCTCCATTATTTTAGCATACTCTTTTAGCTTTTTTTTACATCAATTCGAGCACTGTTTTAGTCTAATTTAAGACTGTTTTGAGGTGTTTACTTCATTCATGCTTTGTATAGTATGCTTGTAGTGTAATGGTCCTCATAGGCTTGGTGGTTTGAGTGTTCCTGTGACGGCCCTGACGTCCAAACTAGTACATTATATAATTTAAATAAGTTTAATTGCATGATTATGCGCTTCATTGTGTGATTACATGTTTAATTCTATAATTATCTGTTGATATATGGAATATCTGTTTAAATTGATAGCTTAGAGTCAGAAATTGGGAGCCTACACGGCTTCAGAAATTGAAATTGACTAGCCCAATAGAAAAATTAGAATATTTAAAATTTTTATGGCAACTTTAATTGATAGTTGATTTGGATCAAAATAATTAGAATAAACTGATTGAATTAGTTAGAGTTAAGCCTTATTAATTAATCCTAACTATATTTGATTAGGCCAACTTAATCACATCCTATATAAGACCCAAATTAAGCTTAGGAGCTCATTTTATATACACACTCAGCTGAGAATTGAGAGAGAAGAGAGGAGAGTTCAACATTTAGAGAAGGAAAGAGGAGAATTGTAGAGAATTAGTGGAAGATTCAAAGATTAGTGCCATAACACACTTGGAACTCAACACTAGGTATGGCATTCATCACTAATTCATGTAGTTATGGCATATAGCAGTTGAATTCCTCTCATTTTTGAACTCATTGGCATGTTATTGAAGAAAGGAAGCTATGAATATCATAAAAATGGAAGAATGGAGTTGAATTGCTTACATACATGCATATTTTGAGTTAAGCTCCATGAAATTCATACATGCATGGCACAATTATACCTCATTTTGGAGAATCCTTCATGTTTTCATGCTTCTCATGTTGCCTTGATCATATTTTGAACATGTTTTGGGGAAATATACACTCAAATTGAGTTAAACTTATTTTATAAATTGAGGTTGGAGTCATTGGTTGGGAAATTTCCATGATTTTGAATAAATGGGTTCAAATTGGAAGTGTTTTCATGTTATGTAGTGACTTTCCATGTTTTTATACCAAAAACACAAGATTTGAAGTTTTGAGTACCATGTTTGAACTTCAAACACAGTTCTGGAAATTCTAGAATTCGTGCTGTCCGCTCGAGCGAGGGAGTCTACGCTCGAGCGTGGAATTCGGGCTCCCAGAAGTTTCTAAAATTTTACAGTCCGCTCGAGCGACCAAAGTGGCGCTCGAGCGAGGACCCTTTTTCTCAGTGTTCCGCTCGAGTGACCATCGAGCGGGAATTTCATGTATCCAGTACTTTTTACAAGGCCGCTCGAGTGACAACCTTTGTTTTTGAACCCCTGCTCGAGCGTAGGAAGTTGCGCTCGAGCGAAGACCTTGTTTTTAGCAAAATTTTACCAACTCTTTTAAGTGCATATTTGCATCCTCATGCCACTCCAAGCATTCTTAAGCACCATTTGGACTCCGATAATCATATAATAAGTTAGAGACGCATAAAGAGAATTGAATTAAAATGAAATGGAGTTTCATTTGTACTTTGTTATGTGCTTTGTTTAGGTGGACGTCTGAGGCTTAGTGTCACCGCAAACCACTATGAGTAATAACCTTATAAAGATATGTTCAAATTATCTTTACTTTCGAAAATGTTATTACTATCGAAATGGATATGTGGTTGATTGAATGAATTCTTAAATGATTTGGTAATTGATAGCATGGCTTATTGAAATGTTATGTCCTTTAATGAATGAAGTTCTGTTTTGAAACGATATTGTGGCATCCATTGAATATAGGCCCTTGCCTAGGGGTAATAATACCACGGCTAGGCCCTTGCCTGGGGATAACAATACCACGGCTAGGCCCTTGCCTGTGGGTAATAACACCATGGCTAGGCCTTTGCGTGGGGGTAACAATACCATGGCTAGACCCTTGCCTGGGGGTAATAGTACCATGGCTAGGCCCTTGCTTGGGGGTAACAATACCATGGCTAGTATGATACATTATCATTGGAATAATATTCGTCACTTTATGGATGTACCACATATAATGTTACGAATGGTTTTGTCACTGCAGAGAGACGCTATTATTGCTAATCAAATGTTTGTTGAGAATTTGATCTAATATGGCGAATATCTCCCTTTGAAAATGATTTAAGATTCATTTCGAAATTGTAAGACATGTTTTTGTACTATTGTCGAACTTCATTCATTTAACCTCTTTATTCTGTTATTACTCGTTGGGCTCTAACTCACTATTTATTTATACATGTAATTGTAGGTGGGCAAATTGAGCAACAAAGTTAGATAGCCTTGAGTTTACCCGGGTCAGCCCTTTGAGGAGCTTTTAAGTGAAGTAATTAGGCTTGGATGGAGCCATGCTTGTCGAACCCCTTTTGTGTGGTTTAATGGTTTTGTGTTTGTACATAGTTGGGCTTGTATTTTGTAAGACATGAATTTGTACTTACGTTGGGTGTAACTTGAATCAAAACCTTGCTTAACATATTTGCTCTCGTCATATATGCACGGCTCAATGGATGAATTCTATAACATTTTAGACTTCCGCTAAGCCCCTTACTTTATATTAAAGGTTTATTTATATGGAGGCCGTAGGCAATCTTTGATTGCTGGCCGGTCATGACGCTAAATCTATAGGGGCGGGTTTGGGTCGTGACAGAGTGGTGTCAGAGTACTAGTTATATCTCACTCACTTGTCCATTGAGCTATAGACGGTCTAGAAGAGGCTTCAGGAATGCATTCATGTACATTTGATATGTTGTGATTATATATGCAACTGCGTACATGACTATATGTATATATATAAATTGTGTTCGTTATAATACAAAGTTTCATATAGAAAATGGTGAGAACCAGAGGTGATGAAATAGAGGAGGCAACCTCCTCAAGACTGGATAGAATGGAAAGAACGATGCAAGACATGGCAGAAGCCATAAGACAACAACAACAATGGCAACAACAATAACAACAACCACCTCCCCCACCTCCAATGCCTGTACCACCTCCAGCTCCAGGGTGTCAGTTGGAGACCTGTACTATTGCCTTGACCAGGGAATTTAAAAAGATGAAGCCACCAGTATTTCATGGCAGAATTGAACCGTTGAAGGCCGAAGCTTGGATCTTGGGCATTGAAAAGTTATTTGAAGTATTCCCATGTATCGAAACTCAGAAAGTGCAACTAGCAGCATTCACCCTAGAGGATGATGCCAGACGTTGGTGGATGTTAATGCAAAATGATAATAAAGATGTTACTTGGGCTCGTTTTTTGGAAATTTTCTATGAGAAATATTTTCCCCAATGTGTGCGGGATAGAAAGACAGCTGAATTCCTGGAACTCAAGAAGGGAAATAAATCAATTACTGAATATGAGGCTCAGTTTATAGAATTAGCTCGCTTTGCACCCCACATGGTCAACACAGATTACTAGAAGGCTAGACAGTTCGAAGGAGGTTTACGTGACCCAATTCTAGATAAGGTTAATGTACTCAAATTGCCGATGTATGTGGATGTACTTGATAGGGCACTAATAGCGGAGAGAAATGTGGCCAGCCGTAAACAAAACTTTGAATGGAAAGGTAAAAAATAGAATTTTAGTAAGGGAACTACGTCAACGAACAAGAAGTTTAAGTCGGGGGATTCTGGTAATACTGGTTCAAGCCAAAGTAGTAATTCAACACCAGCTTGTACTACATGAGAAAGAAACATGGAGGTGTATGCTATCGTGCAACAAGGGGTTCTTATCATTGTGGGAAGTTCGGGCACATTGCCAAGGATTGTACACAACCACGTCAGGGTGGCAACTGAGGTGCCACAAGCTCAATTGGGTCAACTCCCACAACGAAACCAGCTGTAGCATCACCCACCACAAGAAATGATCAAAGGCAAGGAAGGGTTTTTGCATTGATTTCGGGGGATACTCAGAATACTGAGGCCGTGGTGTCAGGTACAATCTCCATTTGTGATAAACTTGCTTATGCTTTAATTGATTCTGGGTCTATACACTCATTTATTTCTGTGGTCTTTGCTGAAACTTTGAATAGACCTATGGAAACATTGAATTATATACTATGTGTTACATCACCTACGGGGGAAACCATGCTATGTTCAACTATGTTTATTGCATGTGAATTATTTCTCGAGAATGCCACTTTGTATGCTGATTTAATACCTTTAGACATGGGACATGTCGATGCTATTTTGGGTATGGATTGGCTAGCTAAATACCATGCAACAATTGATTGTGCCTTGAAACGAGTAATATTCCGACCTCTCGGGCAAGAGGAATTTTATTTCAAGGGAAAAGGGGTAGTCTCACCACCATACCTTATATCTTCCATGAAAGCCCGAAAACTAATGAATAAGGGTTCTCAAGGGTATTTGTGTAGTGTGGTAACCGAACCAACGATAGACATTACTTTAGACAATATACCAGTGGTGAGAGATTTTTCTGATGTGTTTCCGGATGAATTACCTGGCCAACTTGTTGATAGAGAAATCGAATTCACAATTGATGTAATACCAGGAACTCGACCAATTTCTAAAACTCCCTACCGTATGTCTACCACTAAAATAAAAGAATTGAAAATTCAGTTGCAAGAATTGCTGGATAAAGGGTTTATCAGACCAAGTACCTCCCCATGGGGCATACTGGTATTTTTTGTTAAAAAGAAAGACGACATTCTCCGATTATGCATTGATTACCGAGAGCTCAACAAGGTAACAGTGAAAAATAAATACCCTTTGCCGCGTATTGATGACCTGTTTGACCAGTTGCAGGGGGCACAAATATTTTCAAAAATTGATTTGAAATCAAGATATCAACAATTGAAGGTTAAGGCTGAGGATATTGAAAAGACTGCCTTCCGAACCAGGTATGAACATTATTAGTTTTTAGTCATGCCATTTGGGGTTACAAATGCGTCTGCAGCATTTATGGATTTAATGAACAGAATTTTCAAACCTGTCCTAGATGACTTTGTTGTTGTATTCATTGATGACATTTTGATCTATTCAAAAAGTAAAGATGAGCATGAACGACATTTGAAATTAACTCTTCAAACACTTAGAGAAAGACAGTTGTATGGGAAATTCAAAAAGTGTGAATTTTGGCTTGATAAAATTGCATTTTTGGGGTACATTATTAATAAGGATGGTACATCTATGGATCCTCATAAAATTGAAGCTATTATTAATTGGCCTACCCCAACTAATGTATCAGAAGTTCGTAGTTTTATGGGATTGGCAGGGTAATACCGAAGATTTGTCAGAGACTTTTCCAAAATTGCGGTGCCATTGACTCAGCTGACTTGAAAAGGGGAACCATTTGAGTGGACGAATCAGAGAGAAACAGCCTTTCAAGAGTTGAAGACAAGACTAACTACAACCCCAATCCTTACTATTCCCTTAGGTACCGAAATTTTTGTGATTTTTAGTGATGCATCCTATAAGGGTATGGGTTGTGTTTTAATACAGAATGGCAGGGTTATTGCATATGCCTCTCGACAATTGAGACCACATGAAAAGAACTACCCTACACACGACTTAGAACTTGCTGCAGCGGTGTTTGCATTGAAGATAGGGCGTCACTATTTGTATGGAGCCAAATGTGAAGTGTATACAGATCATAAGAGCCTGAAATACCTCTTTACTCAGAAGGAACTGAACATTCGTCAAAGACGATGGCTCAAGATAATCAAGGATTATCACTTACAGATTCACTATCATTCGGGCAAAGGCAATACTGTAGTAGATGCACTTAGTAGAAAGAATGTGGGGAATCTTGCTTGTTTACTCACAGATCAAAGAGAGCTGCTATTGGAGTTTGAAAAACTCAAAATTGAAGTAGTGCCTTTTGAACAAAATAGCTTGATGGCTGCAATGTCTGCCCAGCCTGCTATTATCGAGGAAATTAAACAGAAATAGATGAATGATGAGTTTTTGAAAAAGCTTCGTGATGAACTTGACACCAAACCTAGACCGGTGTTTATAATTGAAGACTCTGTATTGAAATATCAGGGAAAGTTGTGTGTCCCGAATGATGCGGTTTTGAAAAAGGAAAATTTTAGAGGAAGCTCACAAGTCAATGTTTACTATGCATCCAGGAAACACCAAAATGTACCAAGACTTGAAGTCAGTGTATTGGTGGTCCAACATGAAGAGGGAGATTGCCGACTTCAACTCTAAATGCTTACAATGCCAGTAGGTAAAAGCGGAACATCAGAAACCAGCGGGTCTGTTTCAGTCTCTTTCTATTCTAGAATGGAAATGGGAACATATCACTATGGACTTTGTTATTGGCCTACCTCGGACACCTAGAGGTATGGACTCTATTTGGGTTATAGTTGATAGATTGACTAAATCTGCTCACTTTCTTGCTGTAAAGACTTCATTTGCTGCTTATGGACTTGTTACTATCTACATTGATGAGATTATTCGACTGTATGGGGTTCCAGTGTCTATTGTATCAGATAGGGATCCTAAATTTGTTTATAGATTTTGGCATAGTTTGCAGGAGGCAATAGGAACAAAATTGAGATTTAGTACAGCCTTTCATCCACAAACCGATGGGCAAACTGAGAGAACTATTCAGATCTTGGAAGACATCCTTCGTATGTGTGTATTGGATTTTCAAGGAAGTTGGGAAACTTATTTGCCATTGGCCGAATTTGCTTATAATAACAGTTTCCACGCGAGTATCGGTATGGCACCATATGAGGCACTGTATGGCAGAAAGTGTAGATTGCTAGTTTGTTGGACAAAGGTTGGTGATAGAGCTATTTATGGGACTGAACTTGTCCAAGAAATGACTGAGAAGATCAAAATCATCCAGCAAAGGCTCAAATCTGCACAGAGCCGATAGAAAAGCTACGCCGATCAACGAAGAAGGGACTTAGAGTACGAGATGGAAGATCATGTATTCATCAAGGTGACCCCAATGAAGGGGCATATGAGATTTGGTAAGAAGGGAAAATTGACTCCTCGCTACATTGGGTCGTTTCAGATCCTTGAGAGGTTGGGTCCTGTTGCTTATTGTATTGCTTTGCTACTGGGAATGGAACAAATGCATAATGTTTTCCATGTATCCATGCTTCGTGGTTATCTTAGAGATCCGTTCCATGTGGTTGATTACCACCGGATTGCGTTGGACGAGGATATGATGAAAATCATGGCAAAATCCACAAGGAGTTGACTTCGGGTCTTGGGTAATCCAAAAATGAAGAGAGAATCTAGAGAGAGAGAGTTTCAGAGGGAGGGGAGATGTGTATTGGATGTGGGTGTGTGAAGAAATAAGCCCTAACTTCTTTTAAAGCCAATCGGCTCGCCCAACCCGTTACTGCCTCGGTATCACAGAAATTGGTTGGCTAGTACTTTTTTAGCCGATCGGCTAAGTTTTGTGCCATATGGAAATTTTGTTGGCCGGCTTGCACTTCTTTTGGCTGGGTGGACCATTTGTTAGCCGGGTGTTTCCTCTTTTGTCCAGGTTAGTCATATTTTGGTGGGGTCGGTCGCTTTTTGACCGTGGGGATCATGTTTTGGCTGGTTAGCTCGTAATTTGGCTGGATTGGTCTATTTTTGTAAGGAAATTTCAAAGATTAGCTGGGTCAGTCATATTTTGTACAGCTGGACTCGAGTGATGAGACCAAGTTCTCTCATTTTCATATGACGATGATCAAGTTGCATGCCCAACTCGTCTTCGTTTTTGGAAACTTGACGATGGCACTCGGAATGTGTGCTTTGGTCTTTCAACTTTGGTTTCTTATTGGGTTAAAACCTTTCCCTTTTCCATCTGAAATATGGTTAGGTACCCATATTGGTTACACCACCATTTCCTCCTCGTGCGTGAAATGCGTTTGGATCTCAAGTTGGATCACAAGTTCACAATTCCTCCTCTCATTGCGACGTGTACTATCACCAACTGTGCGAAAGTGTGTAAGTCCAACTTTTAACTGGCTGTGCAGCAGCACATAAGTCCAACTTTCAACCGGCTATGCAGTAGCGCATAAGTCCAACTTTCGGCTGGCTGTACGATAGTGTGTAAGTCTAACTTTCAACTAGCTGTGCGGAAGCGCCTAAGTCAAACTATTATCGACTGTGCGGAAGTGCGTAAGTCCAACTTTCAACCGGCTGTACGGTAGTGCGTAAGTCCAACTTTTAACCAGTTGTGTGGTAGCGCGTAAGTCCAACTATCATCGGATGCACAGAAGCACATAAGTCCAACTTTCAACTGGCTGTGTGGTAGTGCGTAAGTCCAACTTTCAACTGGCTGTACGGAAGCATGTAAGTCTAACTTTTAACCGGCTATGTGGTAGCGCATAAGTCCAACTTTTAACAAGCTGTACAGAAGCGTGTAAGTCCAACTGTCATTGGATGTGCTGACGCGCGTAAGTTCAACTTTCAACCAGTTGTGTGGAAGTACATAAGTCCAACTTTTAACCTGTTGTGCGGAATCGTGCAAGTCCAACTATCACTGGCTATGCAGAAACACGTAAGTTCAACTTTTAACCGGCTGTGCTGTAACGCATAAGTCCAACTTTTAACTGGCTATGCGATAATGTGTAAGTCCAACTATCATTGGCTGTGTGGAAATGCATAAGTCCAAGTTTGAATCGGCTATGCGAAAGAACATAAGTCCAACTTTCAATTGCATTTCGAGCATATTATTTGCATGAGGTTTTCCTTGCATATTGCCATCTTTACAGCTTTATCATCATTGCATTGTGTTGTATTACATCAATCATGAGTTTTCAAAACAAGAATCAGCTTCCCGAAGCATGTAAGGCCAACTTTCAATTGCATTACAAGCACATCATTTGCATTCTGCCCCCGAACTATGCTGGTTTGATTCCTTGGAAAGGGATATGTAGGCAACCCTTGGGTTCAACCAACTATATTTGCGTCTTGTTTCTTTGATCTTACGACCTTGTCAAAAGGGCCATCTTCGGGCTTTGACATTCACTCATGTCATGAAATGACTTTGAGTTCTGTCAAAGAGGGGTAACTGTGGATACCCCGTTTTGATTGACCTTAAAACTCGAGTGCTTTCTTTTGATTACCTGATGATGAAAACAAGAAGGTATTTCTCACAACATCCTCAGTAAGAAAGATGGAATTTTTGTCCCATTTCCAACCCTAAGCCTATTTTAGCCAAGTATTCAAGCCTTGTTCAAAACCCTATTTCGAAATTTTCTTTCTAGGCTTTGTTCTGAATATTTTCGTAGTTTTCCAAGGCTCACTTTTAAACTTCAAAATGAAACATTTTTTTAAAGAAATTGAGTAAAAAACTGAGTGGAAATAGGAGGAAAATATGATAATTCTGTCAAAAAATCTTGTTTCGTGCAAACCAGTCAGGCCATGGCCAACTTTTTGGCCGGCCAGCCAAGATTTTGGCTGACCAGCTAAGGTTTTTTGGCCAGCTAGCCAATAAATTGGCCGGTTGGCTAATTTTTTTGAAAAACAGGGCAGTTTTGGCAGAATTTTTGTTAAAAATGTCTGGAACATGTTATTCTAGATATGTCTTGATGCATGTATACACGAGATACACACCTCATCACCCTTTATTATTTTCCTTTGGCCTCCATTATCGAAAGAGCATTTGTCTCTTGCCCCAAAAGGAGCATCCAATGCAACCATTCTTGTCACTCTATCATCTTTGCCTTCCACCTTGTCCCCTCTCACCTATCTACTTATCTCTTAGTATCAAGAGAGTTGGCCTGTTCAACAAAGTTCTTGGCCTTTGACATTTTATGGCCTTTGTTTTCAACCTTGTCCTCTATTACCTTCTCCACTAAGCATTCTTGTATTGCTTATATGAAGGTGATCAAATTGTTAGGAGATGAGGATTGAAACCAAGAGAACGAGGAACAAAGAGAAGTTTAAGCTTTGAACCAAAAACTCTCATTTTCAAATACACATTACCATACACTGATATACCATCCTTGAGACACCAAAACCATCCCAAAAACTTTGATATAGCCAAGCCTTAGTAGCCTTGATCAAAAGAGAATGAGTGTTGTTGAAAAGAGAGAAAAAAGAGAGTTGAGAACCTCTCCCACACACTCTGTTAAACACCCAATACCATTCACACAAGAATTTTGAATTTTCAAATTGAGACGTAAAAATACACTTCCTAAACTTGAGGGTGATAAAAAGGAAGTTTGGAAATCAAATCCTTTCATTGGAAGGTGAATTTTGCACACTTTTTCTATTTTCATACATTTTCTTTCGTATTTTGCTCTTCTTGTTTTGATTTCATATTACAAACTGTTGCATTCTAATTGGACGTGGTGAGTTAAGTCACCCACATACCTGTGGTTTGCTCTTTGTTTGATAATACAACAAAACTGAGTTTTGGGCTAGCTTGATTGGTCAGCCGACTATCTTTTTGGCTGGTTGGTGTAACTCGACTTTTTCACGCCCCCCCTTTTCAGATGTTCGAAATAAGCCCTACAGTTTGGACTCTCGCAGTTCTGAATCTAATCTCACAAGTGCAATGTGAAATTGATAATCACTAAAGAGTCCAAATCCGGAAAATCTTTTTGGAAAATAGATTTTGAATAAAAAATGCCAAAAAAATAGACTGCTTTGCCAGATACAGAGTCGCCACCTAAATATTTTATTTTTGGAAAAATTTAGGAACCTATGACTCATGCCAAAGGCCACGTATCCATCATCACCATAGTTGCCTCGGCTTGTGAACTTAGGTACGAGAGGGGAAGGTCATGAATTGAGCACCCCTACTCGCCCGATCAAAAGATCGGCCTCTACTAATCATGATATGAATCTTATTAACATTATATGCTCTTGTTCCAGTTTATTAGGCTAGCATTACTATGTGCTGTGCACTCACAAGGTATAGACTAGTTTGCTCAAATTGGAACAATTCAATTTCATGTTTGTCTTTCGAAAAGGGTTTGAATTTGCCACTTGACAAAGTGGGCTTAAAGCTTGTGAATTTGCCACTCGACTAAGTGGTCTTAAAATGTACATTCATCGAATCATTCCAATTCAAGCAACAAGCCTCCATGCACAGGCATTCAAACAACTTAACAAGTAAGCACTTAGCCTTATGGCAAGCATGTTAGTCGTGGCAGTCATTCACACTCATGCAAGTATGCTAAAGCACTAAAACTCACCTAGTACTCTAAGCCAAAATAAACAAGAGAGTTAGAAAAATGCATGATTCCTAACTTATGCAATATGGCTAATGCAACACATACGATATGCAATTAATAGGCTCAACTACTAATATGTCATATGAATCAATGAAATAGTATGCGGTCTAAGCACGCATTCAAAGAAATATTTAAACTAACAATGCAGTTAGAATGATGTGCCAAGTCTCGGTGCATGTAATACAAATGGATGGATGCAAACATGCGATATGCTAATTGAAACGTGATGCCCCTAATCTAACCATTGAAAGTAGATAAATAAAAAGGAGAATGACGTGGGGTTGGAAGACATACACATTGATGCCCTCGTGAAGGAGGGTCCGAATGAATAAACTAGCTAAGCTAAACTACTTAACTAATTATTAAAAAACTTGAATAAATAAACTAGCTATCCAAGCTAATTAATTAAGTACAACAATTAAATAATTTAACTAGGCTAAGCTAATTAAATATTTACAACACAAACTAATTTAAGTAATCAATCTAAACTAATTAAATAAGTACAAAACAAACTAATTAGCTACAACTAATTAATTACAACAAATAAATGACTAATTGCTAATTAAACTAATTAACTAATCCCAAGAAGTGAGGAAGGCTCATGCATGCTCAGTTTCCACCCGAAGAACGTCCACAATTTACTCCCAAAAGCCTCTGTTTTTCCTCTTCCAAACCAACTTTGCTCTGCTTCACGAGCATTCTACTCAAAATTCACTGGTGGCCGACAGGCCAGAAGTGAGTGGTTGCCGGCCACTACTGAGGGGTTGCCGGCTACTAAAGCCAAGTCCTTCCTTGCTGCAACAGAGGACAAATAGAACAAAGAGAGGGTATTCTCACAGGTTGTTTGTACTGTGTATCCCTTCTTATCATCAAAACATCTCAAAGGAGTGATACGCTTGGTTAAAAAATCACCAATCAAGCAATTTCATTGCATGATGGACAAAGAATCAAGGTGTACAAGTTAATGAATGCACAAACAAGACCAAAAACCTTCACCTTATCATGCATGATCAAGGGCAATGGTGACCTTAGAAAATTGGCACATTTTTTCACTTTGAGTATGAAATGTCCCAATTTTCCTTGTCTTCAAATTAACGTCCGATTCGAACACACCAAAACACAACCAAATTCTTAACTTGCAAAATTTTAGTTTCCATTTTAATTACTCATTTTAACTTACCAACCATTCTTTAACCAATTAAGTCCGTTGGTGAGAAGTCCTCTAAAGAGAAGGAGGTGTCAAACAAGGGGTGGTTTAAGGCAAGAGAGAGGTGTAATGTCGTTAATAATGAACCCCCAAAAGAGGATTAAACCATTAGGCATAGATCTCAATCTCAAGCTTATACAATCCCAAGGTTGAAACACCACTCAAAGCAAATAAAGAGTCAAGAAATGAGGGTGGTTGCAGAGATTAAGCTTGCAGAAATTAAGTGAGAAAAAAACTAAAAATATGCAATTAACTCAAACAAGTGGTGTCTAAATGCCTAAAACACCAAGTTTGTGAGGAGAATTACACTACAACTATGCGAAACAAGACTCAAATGTAACAACCAGCCAAAAACAGAGTTAAAACAGTCCAAATTAGAGCCTAAAACATGTTGGAATTAAGCTACAAAAGGCTAGAAAATTAAGCTAACACATAGAGCTAACTGGGCTAGCAAACAAGACACAAGGAGGGGAGGCTAACCTTCCAAATTTGGACTTCAAAACATAGTTTTCACCACTGAAATTACTCTGAAATTCAGTGTTTAAAACCCCAAAATAAGGTGGTTTGAAAGTGGGAAACAAATGTGGAAAGACCTTACAAGCAAGGAATAAAGAAGAGTGAACCACCCCCTGACCTTAAATGGCTTAAAACCACAAATTTCAGCCCACAAAAATAGAGGTTTTATAGCCCAAAAACAATGGGAAAAAGATAGAAAAACAAGTATGGAAAGCAAGATAAAAGGGCAAGTGTTATACCTCTTAAGGCAAAGATCAATTCTAGGCAACAATTCAAGCCAAAACCAACTTCAAGAGCTCCAAGAAGGCCTCAAGGAACCTTAGTCCATATGTGACGCCCCGATTCTACTCTATAGGTTACAGTCAAGGGAGAGTCACTAGTGAGTCCTATGGTCAATAACCAAGTAAGATCCCAGATCGCCGGAGGAGTCAAAATAGCCTCCCTTCTAAGTCCAGCTTTCTTAGGCAGCGCACTACCTTTTTGACAGATCTTACAAGGCATTGGCACAAGGTCTCATAAGCAACGATAAGGTTCATACATAGGATATAGGTACATAACAATCACAATTATACTTGATTAAAAGATTGTTCCGTTACATTACATCCCAAAAAGAAGGTTTTAAGCTTCATATGAGTCTTACAAAATAACAACAAAAAAAAGGAAATTCTAGTATTCCTAAGATAGCCAAAAGTCTTCAAAGGTTTCCGGCTCGTCGTCTTCCGCTATGAGTTCCGCTTCGTCACCTGGCATGATACGCCGTGAGCTTTGAATGCCCAGTAAACGCACACACACACCCCACCCCTTTTTCCCAGTCCAATACACAATCACAAAGTATAACATCAAGTAGTAAAGCATGATACTCCAATAAATACATAAATAGATAATTAAATAAATGGTTAAGTTAGATGTTAGTAAACTAGAAATCCCCCAAAGAGATTCCGTCCTCCCAACCACAAGAATCGGACGCGGATTATTCGGTAGGCCCCCTCTTTTGCTGCTTTGTTGCAGACCTAACCTCGGATGCCTACCAACGGTTATGTACCGTGCAGCGCCAACCGCAGGGCCTCAAAAGAGACGGTAAAAATAGGGCCTTGCCCGAAATCCCTCCTTACACCAAACCACCTAGGGTCCGAATACAACCGCTCCGTTCAAGGGTTCCGTAAACCACTTGCGCAAGATTTAACCTCGAATAGGGAACGCATCCCAACAAGCCATATACCACATATTCTCATCTTTTCATTACTCAAGTGTTCAATACCCACCCAATTAGGTTTCCCGTTGAATTAAGTGTTTTAAGTCAATGTTAGTCCAACTAAACGATAAAATAAAATCCACATAAGCATGCCTCCTCAAGATAAGAAGATAAATAACATAACATACCCATACAACATCAAGCCAAGATATGATAATAAGCCATTAAACATTTTCATGAATACAAGGGTATAAAAACATCCAAACATAACAAATTTCTAGATTTAATATCACATGAAGGTTAATATGGAAGGACTACTTAGGTTCATCCACCGGACTTGGTTTTCCTATGGTTCGTAGGGAATTTGATCTAGTTTCTAGAACATTTTTCGGAAATGGGATTGCTCTTCCCGATTTTAACTTCTTTAGAAAATAGTCCAGCACTGTTCCAGAATCTGTCCAGAATCTGCCCAGAATCTGCCCAGATCTGTCGACTGTTACGAAAACTTGATTTTCTTGCAAACCGCTCAATGTTTTTCGATGAAACCAATTTTAGTTGAAAGCTAACTTCTAAAGGAAGGTTTTGACATAAAATGGAGGTTCAGAATATTTTTGTACATTTTTCTGGAATTTTTGAAATTTGGCTGAAAAAAACAGGTTCTACGGTAGAATGCCCAAATTAAGAAAATTTATAAAAAGGGGGTTTCACCATGCGAAAGTTTCATTTCTTTTGTGAAGAAAATATGCTAACTATCACATGTTTAACTCAGAAAATTTGTTTGAAAGAGTTCCCTCGAAAAGTTGAGAGATTTGTAAAAAGAAGATGGTTCGTGTCAAAATGGGTAAAACACAAGAGAGATGGAAACAATACTCAAATCTTGGTATTTTTATCATAAGAACATGATAATGACAGATCTGAAACATCACTTAAAATCTTTAAAAAGAACATGCATTAGAAAAGAAAATGAAGAGAAGGTTGTGTTGGTGGCTTACCCTCAAAGCTTGCACAAGAAACTCTCTTTTCTTCCTCCTTCTTCTCCTCTAGATTTCTCTTCCTTGCTCTCCTCCCTCTCTCTAACCAAAATGTGTGTGAGTGAGTGTGTTGTGTGTATATTTGCAAGCTAGGGAGGGTGTGGTATATATAGGCAAATTTGGGGTAAAAGGACATAAAAGCCCTTTAGTTGGAATTGGATGGAAAGTTAGGATTTTGCTTGAATTCTAAAGGAATGGAAAGGACTTAGGAGGTGTGTTCCATTAGTTTAGGCCACATCTAGTTGTAAAAAAACCAATTCTTGGATTTTGCATCCTAGGTAGGTCACTAGGTTGTATTTTTTCCTAGAATCTCATGATGGTGTGTCTTGGAACTAGATTTTTCTCCTCCTCCAAGGAAGGGCTAGCCATAGGGATGTGAAGGGACTAATTTTATTTTATTTTATTTTATTTTTTTTATTTTTTGTTCTAGGCACATTCTCCTAGGTGTATATGTATATATATATATAGCAAGATTGATGGCATACCAAGGTACAAGATATGAGTACTATTTTGGGGCAAGTTTGAAAAAAAAAACATATGAGGGCTTGAAGTTAAATACATGTAACCTAGGTAGAATTAAATTAGGTTAGGGATTTTCTGCTTGGATAAAAAAAATAAAATTAGCAATTACTAACTGTCAAGATTCGAATTGATTCAAGTAAACGAGGGTTTTAAGAAAATAATTCATCATTAGGGTCTGAGAAGTAAATACATATTTCAGGGGCCTTACACCATAGGTAATCAACTTTGATTAAGGATGTGGAGGCAGAGGTGTAGTGTATGTAGGCTAATGTGTACAAATTTGCAAGAGAGAGAGAGAGAGATTTTTTGCTCCACAAATTCTAACCCTCAAAAATGGGGGAGGAAATCCCCTATATAAAGAAAAACATGCATTTGGCTGAGATATATCCCTCTATACACGTGTAGAGAGATGCTGCCAATTGTGCCAACATCTGGCACATCTGTTAACAAAATATCTGAAAAAAGACACTGATGGCCAACACGCCACACCATTGGCCGGCAAGGCACAAGGGTGGCCGGTAGCTCACTAGAGGAGGCCTGCAGGTCCTAGGGCCTTGAGGTTTGAAGCACTTGGGTTTTTGGTCCAAAAAAAGGTATAGAATGGATAGCATTCGAAGGGCTCAAAGATGTGGCATTCTCTCGAGGACTTCGGGTAGTAAAACAAGCATGTGCAATCATAATCATTGAGTGCACAAGCGATGACGTCCAAGTCTTGAGGACGGTCAAAAATGGATTGTCTACAGTTGCCCCTCTTTGACAGAGCTCGGAAGTCATCAAATGACGCGAGTGGATGTCAAAGCCTGAAGACAACCCATTTTGACAAGGCCGTAAGACTTGGACAAACAATCAAAACAAAAAGTAAAAGGTTGCACCCACAGGTTGCCTACGTATCCCTTTCCAAGGAATCAAACCAGCATAGTTCTGGGGCGAGATGTAAAAGATCTGCACAATGCAGTTTAAAGGTTGGACTTACAGGCCCCATCTAGCCGGTGATTTTGAAATCTCATGATCATGCAAGATGATGCAATAAGCAATAACAAAGTGTGATAAGCAAGAAGAAGACAATAACGTACAAATGAGCAGCTTAAAAGCTAAGAAGATAAAATGGCACTCTAATCACGCCAAAACACGGGACGAGGAAAGAAAACAGCGTCCATGGTTGCGTTTCACACATCCTGAGAACCTAAGAATAAAACTGCTCGAGATCGTGTTTCAGACATTCCGAGAATAAGAAATCGCTCAAGAACATGTTTCACGCAACTTGAGACAAGAGAAAAACCGCTTAGGCTTGCGTTTCATGCATCCCGAGACAAACCCGCCTAGGGCCGCGTTTCACGCGTCCTGAGAAACAACCACTCGGGCACGTGTTTCGTACATCCTGAGAATGCAAGAAAACTTACTGACGTCCGCGTTTCAAGCATCCTGAGGAACAAAACCACACAGGGCCGTGTTTCACACGTCTCGAGTTAAAAGAGGGAGGTGTGCGATAGATGCATGAACTAAACAAATGCAATAGATGCACAACGTGAGATGATCGTGCGATAGATGTGCGAAGGAAATGTGTGTGATAGATGCACAACGTGAGATCATCATGCGATAGATGCCCGAGGGGGACGTGTGCGATAGATGCACAACGTGAGATGACCATGAGATAGATGCACGAGGGGAACGTGTGCAATAGATGCATAACTTGAGATAATCGTGTGATAGATGCATGATGGAAACGTGGGCGATAGATGCACAATGTGAGATGATCGTGCAATAGATGCATGATGGGAACGTGTGCGATAGATGCACAATGTGAGATGATCGTTTGATAGATGCACGATGAGAATGTCTGTGATAGATGCACAACATGAGATGGTCGTGTGATAGATGCCTGAGGAGAATGTATGCGATAGATGCATAACGTGAGATGATCGTGCGATAGATGTACTAGGGGAACGTGTGTGATAGATGCATTAGTGGGACGTGTGGGTTAGATACACAACGTGAGATGATCATGTGATAGATGCACGATAGGAATGTGTGCGATAGATGCACAACGTGAGATCATTGTGCGATAGATGCCCGAGGGGGACGTGTGCGATAGATGCACAACGTGAGATGATCGTGAGATAGATGCACGAGGGGAACGTGTGCTATAGATGCACAACTTGAGATGATCGTGTGATAGATGCATGACGGAAACGTGGGCGATAGATGCACAACATGAGATGATCGTGCGATAGATGCACGATGGGAACGTGCACGACAGATGCACAACGTGAGAAGATTGTACGATAGATGCGCGATGGGAACGTCTGCGATAGATGCACAATGTGAGATGGTCGTGCGATAGATGCCCGAGGGGAATGTGTGCGATAGATGCACAACGTGAGATTATCATGCGATAGATGAATGAAGGAGACGTGTGCGATACATGCACAACATGAGATGATTGTGCGATAGATGCACTTGGGGAACATGTGTGATAGATGCACGAGTGGGACATGCGGGATAGATGCACAGCGTGAGATGATCGTGCGATGGATGCGCAATGGGAATGTGTGCGATAGATGCACAACGTGAGATGATCGTGCAATAGATGCCCGAGAGGGACAGGTGCGATAGATGCACAACGTGAGATGATCGTGTGATATATGCGGGATGGGAACGTGTGCGATAGATGTACAACTTGAGATGATCATGCGATAGATGCACGATGGGAACGTGTGCAATAGATGCACAACGTGAGATGATCGTGCAATAGATGCACTAGGAGAATGTGTGCGATAGATGCACAAGGGGGACGTGTGGGATAGATGCCCAACATGAGATGATCGTGCGACAGATGCGCGATGGGAACGTAGGCGATAGAGGCACAACGTGAGATGATCGTGTAATAGATGCCCGAGAGGGACGTGCGCGATAGAGGCACAACGTGAGATGATTGTGCGATAGATGCACAACGTGAGATGATCGTGTGATAGATGCACGATGGGAACGTGTGCGATAGATGCACAACGTGAGGTGGTCGTGCGATAGATACGCAATGGGAACGTGTACGATAGATGCACAATGTGAGATGATCGTGTGATAGATGCCCAAGAGAAACGTGTGCGATAGATGCACAACGTGAGATGATCGTGCGATAGATGCACTAGGGGAACGTGTGCGATAGATGCACAACGTGAGATGATCGTGCTATAGATGCATGAGGGAGACGTGTGGGATAGATGCACAATGTGATATGATTGTGCGATAGATACACGATGGGAATGTGTGCGATAGATGCACAACGTGAGATGATTGTGAGATGATCGTGCAATAGATGCCCGAGAGGGACGTGCACGATAGATGCACTACGTGAGATGATCGTGCGATAGATGCACGATGGGAATGTGTGTGATAGATGCACAACATGAGATGATCGTGTGATAGATATACGATGGGAATGTGTGCGATAGATGTTTAAAGTGAGATGATCATGTAATAGATGCCCGAGGGGGACATGTGCGATAGATGCACAATGTGAGATGATCCTACGACAGATGAATGAGGGGAACGTGTGCGATAGATGCACAATATGAGATGATCGTGCGATAGATGCACGAGAGGAACGTTGGTCATAGATGCACAACGTGAGATGATCGTGCGATAGATGGACGAGGGGTACGTGCGCGATAGATGCTCAACGTGAGATGATCGTGCGATAGATGCTCAACGTGAGATGATCGTGCGATAGATGAATGAGGGGGACGTGCACGATAGATGCTCAACGTGAGATGATTATGCGATAGATGCGTGATGGGAATGTGTACGATAGATGCATAACATGAGATGATCGTGCGATAGTTGCGCGATGGAAACGTGTGCGATTGATGCACAATGTGAGATGATCGGGCGATAGATGCCCGATGAGAATGTTTACGATAGATGCATAACCTGAGATGATCGTGCGATAGACACATGAGGGGGACGTGTGCGATAGTTGCACAACGTGAGATGATCGTGCGATAGAGGCGCGATCGGAATGTGTGCGATAGATGCACAATGTGAGATGATCGTGCGATGGATGCGCGATGTGAACATGTGCGATAGATCCACAACGTGAGATAATAGTGCGATAGATGCTCGAGAGGGATGTGCGCGATAGATGCTCAACGTGAGATGATTGAGCAATAGACGCGCGATGGGAACATGTGCAACAGATGCAGAACTTGAGATGATCGTACGATAGATGCGCGATGGCATCGTGTGCGATAGATGCACAACGTGAGATGATCGTGCGATAGATGCCCGATGGGAACGTGTGATATAGACACATAACGTGAGATGCTCGTGCGATAGATGCACGTGGGGGACGTGTGCGATAGATGCATAACGTGAGATGATCGTGCGATAGATCCGCGACGGGAACGTGTGCGATAGATGCAAAAAGTAAGATGATCGTGCGATAAATGCCCGAGGGGGACATGCACGGTAGATGCACAACGTGAGATGATCGTGCGATAGATGCCCAAGACGGACGTGCACTGTAGATGCACAACGTGAGATGATCGTGCGATAGATGCATGATGGGAACGTATGCGATAGATGCACAACGTGAGATGATGGTGCGATGGATGCGCGATGGGAACAGGAGCGATAGATACACAACGTGAGATGATCGTGCGATCGATGCCCGAGGTGGACGTGTGTGATAGATGCATAATGTGAGATGATCATGTGATAGATGCATGATGGGAACATGGGCGATTGATGCACAACGTGAGATTATTGTGCGATAGATGCAAGATGGGAACGTGCGCGATAGATACACAACGTCAGATGATCGTGTGATAGATGCACGATGGGAATGTGTGCGATAGATGCTAAAATTCAACAAAAATTAAATGAACTAGCTTTGGACGATGAAATTGAGCAACAAATCCTTCAGATGCTTTTTGAAGATTCCAGCATAAGCTCAAGTTCAGATGTTGAACTTGCTACCTTATATTCTTCCAGCTTTGACTCAGAATCTAAGTCCTCTCTAGAAATCTGTTTCTGTAAACATAATATTAATCAAATTGCAGAAGAAGCTAACTATTGGAAAAGAATAGCTGAAATGAATGGACTTGATATTAGTGGCCCTAGTATCAATGTTCTTACAGTAAGTGAGCAAAATATGTTAAACATTGCTGACCAAATAACTAATCCATAAATGAAATTAAAATTTCTAGAACTTTGTTATCAACAACAGAAGAAGGAAGAAATCAGTCTTTCTCCTAAACATTACAGTATGAAAGAAGTTTACAAAAGAATCCAGAATACAACTGACGAAAAACCAATAACTATCCAGGATCTTAAGATGGAAGTAAATGCTTTAAAAGTAGAAATTAAGCATTTACAAACAACAAATATAGCTATCAATGCTGATATTAAAAAAATGAATAATCAGCTTAACCAGCAAAATAAAGATAAAGGTATAACAATACCAGAATCCAGCACTAAAAAAGATGAACCTGAATATCTTCTCCTTATGAACAAGGTAACTTTCCAGAAATGGTATATCATAATTACTTTTATTATAAAACCTGATTTTATAATAAAAGATGCTGTTGCTCTTGTAGACAGCGGTGCCGACATGAATTGTATTCAGGAAGGATTAATTCCTACCAAATACTTCCAGAAAACTACCCAATCACTTACCAGTGCAAGTGGTAATTCTTTGTACATCAGGTACAAACTTCCAGAAGTTTTAATATGTAACCAAGGGTTATGTCTTCCAACTTCATTTGTTTTGATTAAAAATATGTCTCAAGCAATTATCTTAGGGACACTATTCCTGTGTTTATTAATGCCAATTACCAAACTTGATTCTATTGGCATTCATACAACTTTAAATAATCAACAGATTATTTTTGAATTTATTACAGAACCTTATACAAAAGAATTAGATTAAATCAAAGATCTAGTCAATTTCAAAGAAAAACAAATTAATTTCTTGCAAAAAGAAATACATTTTCTAACTATAGAACAAAGATTACAGCAATCTATTTTATAGAATAAAATTAAATTCCTTGAACAAGAATTCCCTACAGAATTTTGTAGTGATGTTGCTAATGCTTTTTGGGACCGCAAGAAACATGTAGTTTCTCTTCCCTATGATACAAGATTCGATGAGCACACTATTCCTACAAGATCGAGCCCAAGTCAAATGAAAAAAGAGTATTTAAAACTTTGCAAAACAGAAATTAATATTCTTCTCCAGAAAAAGCTTATCTGACCAAGTTACTCTCCTTGGAGTTGTACAGCCTTTTACATTAATAAAAATGCAGAAATTGAAAGAGGTGTAGCAAGATCGGTCATTAATTACAAACCTCTAAATGATGCCTTAAAATGGATAAGGTATCCTATTCCAAACAAGAAAGATCTTTTAGATCGTTTACAGGATGTTATCATCTTTTCAAAATTTGATATGAAATCAGGATATTGGCAGGTTCAAATTGCCGAAAAAGACAAGTATAAAACTGCTTTTACTGTGCCTTTTGGGCATTATGAATGGAATGTTATGCCATTTGGATTAAAAAATGCTCCATCTGAATTCCAGCATATTATGAATGATATTTTCAATCCTTATACAGAATTTGCAATTTGTTATATTGATGACGTTCTCATTTTTTCATCATCAATAGACCAGCATATCAAACATCTTAATATTTTTAAGAATGTTATTATCAGAAATGGTTTGGTGATTTCTGCACCAAAAATGAAACTTTTTCAAACTACAGTCAGATTTTTAGGTCATAACATTTATAATGGCACTATAATTCCAATCAACAGAAGTATGGAGTTTGCATCAAAATTTCCTGATGAAATTAAAGATAAAAGTCAATTACAGAGATTTCTTGGTAGTTTAAATTATATTCATGATTACTACCCTAATCTAGCCACAGATGCTGCAATTCTGTACACAAGACTTCACAAAAACCCTCCACCTTGGGGTCCAAAACATACAAAAGCTATTCAGAAAATTAAGACAAGAGTTAAAACACTCCCTTGTCTTGCCTTACCAAATCCAGAATGAAAAAAGATTGTTGAAACAGATGCCTCTAACCAAGGTTATGGTGGCATCCTCAAACAATTCAATCCTAACAGTAAAAAATCAGAGCTCTTACGTTTTACTTTAGGAACTTGGAAGCAAGCAGCTTTAAATTACTCGACAATCAAACAGGAATGTTTAACCATTGTAAAATGTGTTTCAAATTCTAGGATGACTTATTAAATCAACATTTTTTAATTCATGTTGATTGTTCTGCAGCAAAACAAATCTTTAAAAAAGATGTCTAGAATTTAGCTCAAAAACAAATTTTTGTAGCTTGGCAAAGTTTACTTTCAGCATTTGACTTTGATATTGAATATATCAAAGGTGAACATAATTCTTCACTGGATTTTCTAACTCGTGAATATTTGCAGGGTCCCAATGTCCAGTAGAGGCCGCGGCCCTGGCCGAAGGGGTTGAGGAAGGGGATCTAACCCCTACCATATACAGAATCCATATCATACAGAATTTCCAGGGCTTTCAGCTGCCCTTTCCAGTAAAAAAAAGGGAATCTAGCCAAAGTGCTAAAGATGTCCTCCTTACATCTCCTGAACCATATTTATAAAATACAATGATTGAGGAAACAATCCTCTATATTAATACAGAAGATGAACAATGGATGACAGATCCATGGGAAATCAAAAGGCGGTATCTTACAACTCAACATTCTCCACCGCATTTTGATCAATACAGATGCATCTTTGAACAGATTCTTGTTGAGACAGCTTCGGTTGAGTTCAAACATACTTTGGATGATCCCAACCGGACAGCTAGTCCCATTAATTATAGCAAAGCCACCATCCAGAAAATCATGCCTATGCAGGTTTGGGGTATGCATCCCCATGTTACCAGGACTCTTGAGATTCAAAATAAGGAGTCTCGTTACAGCTACTTGGATTGTATAGATGCTTTCACTCAAGCATTCTATTACCAGAATCCCCCACGAAGCCATTCTTGGTTTCTTCGTGTTCTTCCAGATGTTCGTAAAAATGATCTCCCAAACTGGTTTCTCGTTTGGTGGGATAAGTTTGGCATCCAACTAGATACTTTTCCAGAACCCATTCAACAGGCCTTTAATGAATGGCAGGTTGCTTACAGCCATCTTCCAGTATACAAGGATATTTTTATGTCCAAATCTACAGTCCATTTTGTTATTCATTTTAGAATTCCATGGATATGGAAGTGGGATTTCCAATGCGATTTCCAGAATAAAATTCCCCGTTTAAAAAGAGTTTTCTTTATAAATTGGTGGACAAAAGGGCTTGATACCCCTAAATAGCAACAGCCATCTTCCAATGCGATATTTCTATGTCCAAATCTACAGTCCATTTTGTTATTCATTTTAGAATTCCATGGATATGGAAGTGGGATTTCCAATGCGATTTCCAGAATAAAATTCCCCGTTTAAAAAGAGTTTTCTTTATAAATTGGTGGACAAAAGGGCTTGATACCCCTAAACAGCAACAGGACATATTACAGAAGATCAAGGCTCATACCCAAGCCTGCTGGGAGTCTCCTCCAAAATTGCTCCAGCCACTCCAGTAATCAATCTTTTTGTCCAAATTCAAAATGAATTAAGACAAAAATATCCAGGATTACCTGAATATGAATTAATTGTAAAAAGCATGGATTTTATGAAGGAGCAATTTCTGCAATCCTTATCGAGAGATGATGTCAGCATGCAGTCAGACATTAGTAGCCCAGGTCCAGAAGAGCATCTAGACCCCGAGCTAGATGAAAATGAATTCGTAGTGCTTGCCAGCGAATCCCAAGATCCAACCGACAATGATCCTAACTTTGGAGATTTTTGGGACTCATTGACCAGTCTCATTTCAGAAAAAATCAGCCAGGATAAAGATAGGAAAGGAAAAGGAAAAGAAGAATGATTCTTTGTCCTCCACTTCATCCACTTTAATCCACTTTATAGCAATGTCGACAGAAGGCGACAAATACAGAATATTTACTTTCGGCAAAAATAAAAAGCTTTGTCGGCCATCCAGTATCAATCACACAACTGTCCATTACAGGACAAAGAAGATAAGGTGCACTATCAAAAGAGGATTAGGACGATCGACTCCACCCATTTAGGACACGCCACCTGTCCTCCTCAACCTTATCTTATCTTTTTAATTTTTCTATATAAGGGATGCCTCACTCTTGTTGAAGGCACATGCTAACAAACAAACAATTTTAGTTTTCAATTCTATATGTGTGAACTCTCTCCTCCTCCAGTGTGTACTTTCTCTCTCCCCTCATATGCAATATAATATTAAGCTCTGATTATTAAGCTCTGCTTGTGGGTATTTCTTCTTACTTTCATGTATGTCTGTTGATAGACTTGTAGAATTAAATGCTTTATTAGAATTTTATAAATCTCATTATAATTATTGGCTGGCAATTGATAATCGCCGCTTACAGACTGTAAGGTCAATCCATTTACAGAATTTTATCATTTTGATAGAACGTACTGAAAAAGAAATACAGGAGCAAATTTGCCTGTTGGGTGCAGCCAATCGGCCACCGCCCTCTTTACAGTAAATTCATGAGACCATATATGGCATAATTTAGATTTAACATAACAATAATATAAATAGTAATATTCCTGGATTTGTGCTTAGTTGAGGGTAGAACAGTGTTAGGTTGAGTGGGACGGCACCCAAGTCGCGTAGAGGTAACCTGTTAGCAGTGATTGCGGTTAGGTTGTGTCCTCGTAAGTCGTTGACAGATGTGCTTAGCTTTAACCCTATGTTAAGCACCTCAATTACAGTTACAACAGCTTAAAATACAGTATGATGCTCATCTAGAGCAACACCAGCAACTTCAATCTTTTCCTTTATGGTATAAGGAAAATATAATGGTTCCAGAATCACAAATTAATGTTCTTGAAAATATACAGAAAACTTGGGTAACAACAGATGGCCAAAGTATTTCTTCCGTCCATCCACCTCCCCAATCATTGGAAATCAAGCCTAGTGGAATTACAAGTTCAAATAAACCACTAGTTATTACAGCCTTTGTTGAAACTCCAGAACGTCTAGGATTAAGGGAACAATTACAGGTTAAAGATATTATACCCTTAATCAAACAACACAATTATACAAATCTTTTTTGCCAAACAGCAGGAAAATAATTAATTAGATTAGAAGAAGCTGTTATGCTAATTAAAGATAGTTATACTATCCAGCCAAAATTAGAAAACTTAATTCCAGTAACTATAAAACCATATTTGGATGTGACAAAATTCAAACTTAAATCATCCAAACAAGATACAGAATTTATGGATACTCTTATCAATAGAATACAAAATCTTAAGATAGGAGAATCCTCAGCGTCTCAAATTAATAGGTTATCCAGACAAAATCTCCATAATAATAGAGAAGACCAAAATCTTACTCTTTCTCAAATTACAAAAATTGAAAGCAATTTTCAAGATAATCATCCAATTTCCATCAATAAAATGCATTATGGGAACTCTAGTAAAACAGCACCCAGTAGGTATTATTATCCTAAACCTACTCCAATGGATATTCTTTATGAAGAAGATGTCCTCCAGACACAAAAATCTTATCATGGAAAAACCATTTATGAATGGAATATAGATGGTCTTTCTGAATACCAGACATTTGAATTGTTGCATCAAATGATTATGTATTCAACAATTTGCAAACAGAATGATAACGATGATCATGAAATCGCCAGATTTTTGGTCAATGGTTTTACAGGAATCCTTAAAGGATGGTGGGATAACATCATCACTGAAACCCAACAGACTGAAATTTTAAGTGCATATAAAAGGATTACAGAACCCGTTACAGGAAATGTTCAGAAAGAACAAGATGCAGTTTACACTCTTATCAATACCATTTTACATCACTTTGTTGGTGCTTCTACTGATGGTATTGAAGATAGAAGTAGAGAACTTTTACAGAATCTTAGATGCCCTTCTTTATCCCATTTTCAATGGTATAAAGATGTCTTTATGATGAGGGTTGTTAGACGTTCAGACGCCAACAGTGATCATTGGAAAGCCAAATTTATTGATGGCCTTCCAACTCTCTTTGCTAAGAGAATTAGAAAAAAATTACGGGATAAACATAGCAAAATGTCTATTCCCTATTCAGAATATACCTATGGCCAACTCATAAGATTGGTCACAGAAGAAGGTCTTGCTTTATGTAATGATCATAAATTATAGAATCCAATGAAGACACAAATTCATAATGAATGAGGTGAATTTTGTGAACAATTTGCCTATGACACTAAAATCCAGTATCTATCCAAATATAAAAATAAAAAACATAAATATGGAAAATCTTCAAAGTATTATTCCAAAAAATCCAAAAAATACAAACCATCTAAATAAATTGTCCAGCAACCACAGCCTCCTAAATCTAAAGGCAAACAAAAAACTTCTTACAAAAAGAAAGATAAGTCCACAGTTAAATGTTTTAAATTTGGCCAAACAGGACATTATGCTAATCGTTGCAAAGCTAAAATTCAACAAAAATTAAATGAACTAGCTTTGGACGATGAAATTCAGCAACAAATCCTTCAGATGCTTTTTGAAGATTCTAGCATAAGCTCAAGTTCAGATGATGAACTTGCGGCCTTATATACTTCCAGCTCTGACTGAGAATCTGACACCTTTCTAGAAATCTATTCCTGCAAACATAATATTAATCAAATTTCAGAAGAAGCTAACTATTGGAAAACAATAGTTGAAATGAATGGACTTGATATTAGTGGCCCTAGTATCAATGTTCTTACAGAAAGTGAGCAAAATATGTTAAACATTGCTGACCAGATAACTAATCCATAAATGAAATTAAAATTTCTAGAACTTTGTTATCAACAACAGAAGAAGGAAGAAATCGGTATTCCTCTTAAACATTACAGTATGAAAGAAGTTTACAAAAGAATCCAGAATACAATTGACAAAAAACTAATAACTATCCAGGATCTTAAGATGGAAGTAAATGCTTTAAAAGTAGAAATTAAGCATTTACAAACAACAAATATAGCTATCAATGCTGATATTAAAAAAATGAATAATCAGCTTAACCAGCAAAATAAAGATAAAGGTATAACAATACCAGAATCCAGCACTAAAAAAGATAAACCTGAATATCTTCTCCTTATGAACAAGGTAACTTTCCAGAAATGGTATATCATAATTACTTTTATTATAAAACCTAATTTTATAATAAAAGATGTTGTTGCTCTTGTAGACAGCGGTGCCGACATGAATTGTATTCAGGAAGGATTAATTCCTACCAAATACTTCCAGAAAACTACCCAATCACTTACCAGTGCAAGTGGTAATTCTTTGTACATCAGGTACAAACTTCCAGAGGTTTTAACATGTAACCAAGGGTTATGTCTTCCAACTTCATTTGTTTTGATTAAAAATATGTCTCAAGCAATTATCTTAGGGACACCATTTCTGTGTTTATTAATGCCAATTACCAAACTTGATTCTATTGGCATTCATACAACTTTAAATAATCAACTGATTATTTTTGAATTTATTATAGAACCTCATACAAAAGAATTAGATCAAATCAAAGATCTAGTCAATTTCAAAGAAAAACAAATTAATTTCTTGCAAAAAGAAATACATTTTCTAACTATAGAACAAAGATTACATCAATCTACTTTACAGAATAAAATTAAATCCCTTGAAAAAGAATTCCATACAGAAATTTGTAGTGATGCTCCTAATGGTTTTTTGGGAACGCAAGAAACATATAGTTTCTCTTCCCTATGATACAGGATTTGATGAGCGCACTATTCCAACAAGATCACGCCCAAGTGAAATGAAAAAAGAGTATTTAAAAGTCTGCAAAACAAAAATTAATACTCTTCTCCAGAAAAAGCTTAGTCGACCAAGTTACTCTCCTTGGAGTTGTACAACTTTTTATGTTAATAAAAATGCAAAAATTGAAAGAGGTGTATCTAAATGATGCCTTAAAATGGATAAGGTATCCTATTCTAACCAAGAAAGATCTTTTGGATCGTTTACAAGATGCTATCATGTTTTCAAAATTTGATATGAAATCAAGATGTTGGCAGGTTCAAATTGCCGAAAAAGACAAGTATAAAACTGCTTTTACAGTGCCTTTTGGGCATTATGAATGGAATGTTATGCCATTTGGATTAAAAAAATGCTCCATATGAATTCCAGCATATTATGAATGATATTTTCAATCCTTATACAGAATTCGCAATTTGTTATATTGATGACGTTCTCATTTTTTCATCATCAATAGACCAGCATATCAAAGATCTTAATATTTTTAAGCATATTATTATCAGAAATGGTTTGGTAATTTCTGCACCAAAAATGAAACTTAGCCTTTTATGTTAATAAAAATGTAGAAATTGAAAGAGGTGCACCAAGATTGGTCATTAATTACAAACCTCTAAATGATGCCTTGAAATGGATAAGGTATACTATTCCAAAGAAGAAAGATCTTTTAGATCGTTTACAGGATGCTATCATCTTTTCAAAATTTGATATGAAATCAGGATATTGGCAGGTTCAAATTGCCGAAAAAGACAAGTATAAAACTGCTTTTACAGTACCTTTTGGGCATTATGAATGGAATGTTATGCCATTTGGATTAAAAAAATGCTCCATCTGAATTCCAGTATATTATGAATGATATTTTTAATCCTTACACAAAATTCGCAATTTGTTATATTGATGACGTTCTCATTTTTTCATCATGAATAGACCAGCATATCAAACATCTTAATATTTTTAATAATGTTATTATTAGAAATGGTTTAGTGATTTTTGCACCAAAAATAAAACTTTTTCAAACTACAGCTAGATTTTTAGGCCATAACATTCATAATGGCACTATAATTCCAATCAACAGAAGTATGGAGTTTGCATCAAAATTTCCTGATGAAATTAAAGATAAAACTCAATTATAGAGATTTCTTGGTAGTTTAAATTATATTCATAATTACTACCCTAATCTAGCCACAGATGCTGCAATTCTGTATACCAGACTTCGCAAAAACCCTCTAACTATATGTTTCTTGTGTTCCCAAAAAGCATTAGGAACATCACTACAAATTTCTGTATGTAATTCTTGTATAAGGGATTTAATTTTATTTTGTAAAGTAGATTGCTGTAATCTTTGTTCTGTAGTTAGAAAATGTATTTCTTTTTGCAAGAAATTAATTTGTTTTTCTTTGAATTTGACTTGATCTTTGATTTGATCTAATTCTTTTGTATAAGGTTATGTAATAAATTCAAAAATAATCTATTGATTATTTAAAGTTGTATGAATGCCAATAGAATCAATTTTGGTAATTGGGATTAATAAACACAGAAATGGTGTCTCTAAGATAATTGCTTGAGACATATTTTTAATCAAAACAAATGAAGTTGGAAGACATAACCCTTGGTTACTTATTAAAACTTTTGGAAGTTTGTACCTAATGTACAAAGAATTACCACTTGCACTGGTAAGTGATTGGGTAGTTTTTTGGAAGTATTTGGTAGGAATTAATCCTTCCTGAATACAATTCATGTCGGCACCGCTGTCTACAAGAGCAACAACATCTTTTATTATAAAATCAAGTTTTGTAATAAAAGTAATTATGATATACCATTTATGGAAAGTTACCTTGTTCATAAGGAGAAGATATTCAGGTTCATCTTTTTTAGTGCTGGATTCTAGTATTGTTATACCTTTATCTTTATTTTGCTAGTTAAGCTGATTATTCATTTTTTTAATATCAGCATTGATAGCTATATTTGTTGTTTGTAAATGCTTAATTTCTACTTTTAAAGCATTTACTTCCATCTTAAGATCCTGGATAGTTATTGGTTTTTCGTCAGTTGTATTCTGGATTCTTTTGTAAACGTCTTTCATGCTGTAATGTTTAGGAGGAAGACCGATTTCTTCCTTCTTCTGTTGTTGATAACAAAGTTCTAGAAATTTTAATTTCATTTATGGATTAGTTATCTGGTCAGCAATGTTTAACATATTTTGCTCACTTTCTGTAAGAACATTGATACTAGGGCCACTAATATCAAGTCCATTCATTTCAACTATTGTTTTCCAATAGTTAGCTTCTTCTGAAATTTGATTATTATTAAGTTTACAAGAATAGATTTCTAGAGAGGAGTCAGATTTTGAGTCAGAGCTGGAAGAATATAAGGCAGCAAGTTCATCATTTGAACTTGAGCTTATGCTGGAATCTTCAGAAAGCATCTGAAGGATTTGTTGCTAAATTTTATTGTCCAAAGCTAGTTCATTTAATTTTTGTTGAATTTTAGCTTTGCAACGATTAGCATAATGTCCTGTTTGGCCACATTTAACACATTTAACTGTGGACTTACCTTTCTTTTTGTAAGAAGTTTTTTGTTTGCCTTTAGATTTAGGAGGCTGTGGTTGCTCGACAATTTGTTTAGATGGTTTGTATTTTCTGGATTTTTTGGAATAATACTTTGTAGATTTTCCATATTTATGTTTTTAATTTTTATGTTTGGATGGATACTGGATTTTAGTGTCATAGGCAAATTGTTCACAAAATTCACCTAATTCATTATGACTTTGTTTCTTCATTTGATTCTGTAATTTAAGATCATTACATAAAGCAAGACCTTCTTTTGTGACCAATCTTATGAGTTGGACATAGGTATATTTTGAATAGGGAATAGACATTTTGCTATGTTTGTCCCGTAATTTTTCTCTAATTCTCTCAGCAAAGAGAGTTGGAAGGCCATCAATGAATTTGGCTTTCCAATGATCACTGTTAGCGTCTGAACGTCTAACAACCCTCATCATAAAGATATTTTTATACCATCAAAAATGGGATAAAGAAGGGCATCTAAGATTCTGTAAAAGTTCTCTACTTCTATCTTCAATACCATCAGTAGAAGCACCAACAAAGTGATGTAAAATGGTATTGATAAGAGTGTAAACTACATCTTGTTTTGTTTGAACATTTCCTGTAATGGGTTCTGTAACCCTTTTATATGCACTTAAAATTTCAGTCTGTTGGGTTTCAGTGATGATGTTATCCCACCATCCTTTAAGGATTCCTGTAAAACCATTGACCAAAAATCTAGCGATTTCATGATCATCGTTATCATTCTGTTTGCAAATTGTTGATTACATAATCATTTGATGCAACAATTCAAATATCTGGTATTCAGAAAGACCATCTATATTCCATTTATAAATGGTTTTTCCATGATAAGATTTTTGTGTCTAGAGGAAATCTTCTTCATAAAGAATATCCATTGGAGTAGGTTTAGGATAATAATACCTACTGGGTGCTGTTTTACAGGAGTTCCCATTATGCATTTTATTGATGGAAATTGGATGATTATCTTGAAAATTGCTTTCAATTTCTGTAATTTGAGAAAGAGTAAGATTTTGGTCTTCTCTATTATTCTGGAGATTTTGTTTGGATAACCTATTAATTTGAGACGCTGAGGATTCTCCTATCTTAAGAGTTTGTATTCTATTGATAAGAGTATCCATAAATTCTGTATCTTGTTTGGATGATTTAAGTTTGAATTTTGTCACATCCGAAGGTGGCTTTATAGTTACTGGAATTAAGTTTTCTAATTTGGGCTGGATAGTATAACTATCTTTAATTTCCATAACAGCTTTTTCTAATCTAATTAATTGTTTTCCTGCTGTTTGGCAAAATAGATCCGCCTAATTGTGCTGTTTGATTAAGCGTATAATATCTTTAACCTATAATTTTTCCCTTAATCCTAGACGTTTTGGAGTTTCAACAAAGGCTGTAATAACTAGTGGTTTATTTGAACTTATAATTCCATTAGGCTTGAGTTCCAATGATTGGGGAGGTGGATGGACAGAAATAATACTTTGGCCATCTGTTGTTACACAAGTTTTCTGTATATTTTCAAGAACATTAATTTGTGATTCTGGAACCGTTATATTTTCCTATATATCATAAAGGAAAAGATTGAAGTTGCCGGTGTTTCTCTAGATGACCATAATACCGTGTTCTAAGCTGTTGTAACTGTAATTCACTACGGTTTTCAAAATACCATTTTCTAAATTCTTTGTACTTTTCCTGTAAAAAATCCTGGTTTAGGATTTTACGATTTTCACTTCCTGGTGTAAAATCCATTAAATTTCAAAATTCATATCTCTTGCTGTAGGGCTATAAGGCCTTCTGGAATCATAAACACAATGTGGTATTTGATTTTCTGAAAATTGGATTCCCTGAACTACTGGATCTGTAGTATTGTCAGGGTTGGTGTCACTAGGAGGTCTGGAAGGCATTCCTTGTAAGACTATCCGGAAGACTCAGGTAGATCCACTCTGTAGGATAGAACAGCTCTATAATTGGTACTTGACATGCATTAGGACAATGGCTGATGTGGCCTATTGAAGGTGAGGTATACATTGCCGCCTTGAGTCTGTATGACATCATCCAATGATTGTCCAATGATAGGTCTGGCTGGAACAACATTGGGAATATGCCATCTTTCTGGAAAAGTAATATTCTGCCAAGGTATCATTTTTGGCACAACCACTTGACTGCTAAAAAGATTAGTGTCTATTAAGACTGTGTACCCAAATTCACTCTGTTTCTGTATGTAAGGGTTTAAAGTTGTTAAAACCTTTAAATAAATTCTGAAAATAACTGTAAATGGTGGTGATCTTGGAAGATACGTATATCCATGGGATAACACTCTAAGTTCTAAAACTTTTGATAGATTAGTTCGGGGTCAGGGGCTCTATTTTTCTCGTGGATGTACATCGTTTGTGGAGGATTTGGTGAATGAACAAGGCAAGATGTTTGAAATAAGTATTGGCCATTTTGAAAATGCTATGGATGCCAAGGCTCAATTTTATGAATTAAAGACTTTAAATAATGAACGCATCATAGACGTTCATTTTGTGCAAGGATCTGATATTATTACCGAAAAGATTGGAGATAATTTGGAGACGTGGGCCAAAAATTATTATTGCACATGGATTCAATGGGGTAGCTGGTGGCACTTCATTAAGGATCATTTTATTGAATTATTTTGGTAAATATTAATTTGGCTATTTTTTTTATGTTTAAATTGATTAATTATTATTGTTTATTACTTAATGTTTTTTCTTTGTCACATGGATGTTATCTTTGGACTCTCGTATTTGTACGCTAAGAACCCTTTTGTGTCCTACTATTGTGGGAGGATGGAAAGCAGCGTTTCTATCGTCAAGAATCGTGCGAAATTATTACGTGTGGCTAAAGCTAAAAGTTCACAAGGTATATGTTTTGTTATTTATGTTTTTCAAATTTAAAATTAAAAAAAAAATATTGAATTTTGATAATGTTGTTTGTTGTTATAGAATTCAAAAGAGAAACCAGAAATGACTTGGTTGCTTTGAGGAGAATGATGGTTAGAGTTTTGTTATTTCCATTAAAACGGAATGGTAACGAACAAGATGTCAACGAACAAGATGTCGACGAATAGTTGAAAAAGCAAAAGGTTTCCCTGCCCTTTAAATGTTTCATTGAAAATTTGTCGACAACAGAACTCGCGTGAGTTAATTAAGTATTTTGTGGTTTATAATAGTTTTTTTGTTTGCCATTTTAAAAAAAATGATTTTGCATAGCTTATTTAATTTCTCATTTGTTTTTCAATAGGGGTATTCATCCAGACTGGATATTAAATGACCCTGCATTTTATACCCCTTCCCAGAAGCTGCATTTTATAGATAGTATGAATGATGCTATTTGTGGTCATGGTACTTTTTGAAAAATCTAGAAACCCTAGATGTTGATTTGTGATTATGTACCAATTTTAAGCAAAATATAACAATCCCAATCAAACAATCAAAAGAAAGAGACACAAAGATTTTACGTGGAAAAACCACAATTGGACACCTTCCAATTGTGATCAAAAAACCACGGGCAACTGCCACAAGACAATCCACTAAGAAGATTTAAAGGAATTACACAGGTATCACTCTCAATTATCTAGCGAATCCACAACGCCTAATTGAACCAACCTCTATGTGCCTCTTCCAACCCCATCTTCACCACGGAATTGTCTTTCTGATTGTCAAATCCTGGATAAAACCAATCTAAAACAAATTGCCTAACAAAATCTCTCAAGCAGCACCACCAACTATGAACTAACACTCAAATCCATGCTCTTGAATAATTATCCTGAAATAAAATAACCACAAGCCAACCAAAATATGTGGAACTGGATTAAATAACAAAATATAAATCAATCCATAAACAAAATACTAACAATCCAACTGTACCAAAGAAGGATATAAACAAAAGTAAAAACACTGTACCATCAACCAAACTACTGTACCATCAATATACATCAAACACTGGTAATGATGAACCAAACTCCCCCTCATTAAAAATAACCACAAACACTGAAAACAGTGAACAAGAAGAAAAATGACAAAAAGTAATATGGTGGAGCAAGCAAGGAATTTCAGATTTGTACCTTGAAACACACAAGATTATCCAAGAAACACAATTACTTGAAAACATAATGTGCACAGCCTCTAGAAAATTCCTCATAAAAGAAAGTGATGCATTATGTGAAAAGCATAGATCCCATGAGAAAAGTGTGTGTGTGACTCTTGGAGTTCGACAAACACTAGATTCAAATCCTAGTAGTGATATGAAAGTTGGACCTCCGATAAGAGAATCTTAGCATAACTAAGGAAAGTCAAACCACTAGGAATCAAGGGGTATTTGGTGAGTAAAGGCGGAGGCTCCCCCTCAATTAATAAATCCTTTATTTATTTATTTTTTTTTCACATCTTTTTCTTTTCTTTCTTTTGCACATTTTTTTTTTCTTTTCTTTTGCACTTTTTTTTCTTTCTTTCTTTTGCATATTTTCTCTTTCTTTTGCACATTCATTGGCGGCTGACACACTCAAGAGTATGGAAACCGAACCAGAGAAGCATGGATATATTAAGGATGGCCTGGTTGGTGACTCTGAGGTAGCCTTTTCCTCATGCCTGGACTACAAAGAACAGAGGGGAAAGCCATGGAGATGTAAAAAGATGGATGGTGGTTAAGAGACTCAACATCACCCATGATATGCTAGTATAGGTCAATTCCTCTAGAAAAGCAAAAGATACAATGCCAGAAGTCCATAAAAAAAATAATCACTAAGGCGGAAGACTCCGATATTTGCTAATCCAAGAGTGTGTACAGAATGAGACATACTAATCAAAGAACACACACTCCAAAATGAGTAATGACCACAGAAAGCACACACATATTAACATGTAATGGATATTCTCATCAATTCCAATATGCACCAAGGACATCTCAAAAAAAATTCAAGCTTGCAAAACCATATTAAGAAAATCTTTTTGGGGTTTTTTTTTTATTTTATTTTTTATTTTTCTAAACAAAGTAAGACAAAAAAAACAAACATTCACACATTTTTATTTTTTTTCATAAAAAAAAACACAGAGACCCCAAAAAAAAAAATACATAAATAAACACATTAACACAAGTCAAGTTTTCTCACCCAAATCTTTTTGGTCTTAACAAAATTAGGTCTAGCGGTCTTGGTAAATGTCGTGGTGTTGTGAACACCCTCATGAATCTTGGTATTCCGCCTGGACATGTAAGGTTGTCTACTAACCCAAAAAGTATTCAAATTTCTACCCTTTTGAGACACTCTCCCATGCAACTTATAACAATAAGGGCGAATATGACCATGCATACCACAATGATGACAAATAAAAATAGGGTGTACCTTCTTTTCTTTTACCTTACCAACTCTAGGAAGTTTGAGAAGTCTATCCTCATGTTGAATCTTTTGTCCTCCCTTTCCTTGAGTTCTTGTATCATGAGATGTGGAAGCACTCTGTTTTTGCTCTCTCTTATCTCCAAAGCCAATGCCACTCTTGTCTGAATAAATTTGTTGAGACCCAATGATATCCTCCAAAGTTTTTGATCCTTTGTTCCAAAGACTAATGGTAACCATGGCAACCTTGAGCTCGTCCTCTTTCTTGATCATCAGTTCTTCCAAAGCAACTTGAGACATCTCGAGAGATTCAATCTTTTCTTCATACATGGCATGAGTTTCCTGTAGCTCTTTCCTCTCTGTCTCACAAGTCAACAATTTTGCACAAAGAACTTGTTGATCATCAGCTATCTTGATGGCATTGATTCTAGCCTCGGAAATCTCCTTCTTAAGTTTGACATTCTCACATTCACATGCTTTGAGTTTTGTTGTGAGTTTGTCATTTAATTTGAATAACTTAAGAGACTCTTTATATAACTTTTTATAAGCTTGCTCAAGCGCTTCATTATCACTCTCCGAGGATTCATCATTAGTGGTATTCTCAACCAACCTCTTTGAATCCATTATCACAAATCAAACAAGATCTCGTTCTAAAAAAAAATATTTTTGTTTTAAACAAAATAGAACGACCCGCTCTGATACCAATTGAAAAATCTAGAAACCCTAGATGTTGATTTGTGATTATGTACCAATTTTAAGCAAAATATAACAATCCCAATCAAACAATCAAAAGAAAGAGACACAAAGATTTTACGTGGAAAAACCACAATTGGACACCTTCCAATTGTGATCAAAAAACCACGGGCAACTGCCACAAGACAATCCACTAAGAAGATTTAAAGGAATTACACAGGTATCACTCTCAATTATCTAGCGAATCCACAACGCCTAATTGAACCAACCTCTATGTGCCTCTTCCAACCCCATCTTCACCACGGAATTGTCTTTCTGATGAGCCACTCCGGATTCCACCAAAGCTTCAGGCTCGAATTCTTCAGAATCCACAACTGAAGAACAACTCTCTCTTTTGTGTATAACAAACAAACCTTTGATGTACTCTCTTTAAACCATGAGTTGAATACTCAATAAAAACATCAAAGAAAACTTAAAAAATATCTCCAGATATAACCCTTAAGAACCAAAAAGAAGATCTGGAGAGATTCAATGAATGAATCAAAAAAAATAACCTAGATTTGGGAGAAACCCAACTATTTATAGAAAACCAAAGCAATCCTAGTTGGGAAAGAAAACCAACTTCTTGTAGAAAACCAACTTCTTGTAGAACTCCAAAGTAATCCTGTTTTTGAAGGAAACCCACTTTTTAAAGAACTCTTGTTACAACCTTGGTTTTGATCCATGGAATTTGACAACAAAAAGTCCTAACACTTTTGATTTGAATAAAGCAGATTTTTATATTTCTTCAAGTCTAGAGGTGATGGGTGTATTGAATTGGGAATTAGTTGTTCCGAAAGAGACAGGGAATCGCATGTGCGAAGTGCTTGACTATAGTAAAGGGTCAAGAAAAGGCGAACCGAATGATTTTAAAAATATTTATGTCTATAGCCGAAACCTTGTTGTCCATTTCAATGACCCGTTAGGTGAAGAGGTTAGTGTTCAAGTTTAATTAGAGAATACTTTACAATAAATTATAAGAAATCCCCATTTGTTATTACCATTTTACGTTTTACCACCTTAATGTTTAAAATTTGACAATCAAAGCCCTTGAAGTATATGAAATTCCAGTTTGGTTGATGCTATTAATGGGGTAAATATTAGTTTACCTCCTTGCCCATCAGCTCTTGTCATTGATCGTGCGATAGATGCACGATGGGAACGTGGGCGATAGATGCACAAAGTGAGATTATCGTGTGATAGATGCACGATGGGAACGTGCGCGATAGATGCACAACGTGAGATGATCGTGCGATAAATACACGATGGGAATGTGTGCCAATGATGCACAACATGAGATCATCGTGCGATAGATGCATGATGGAAACGTGCACGATAGATGCACAACGCGAGATAATGGTGCGATAGATGCACGATGGGAACATCCGAGATAGATGCAGAACGTGAGATGGTCGTCCGATCGATGCACAACGTGAGATGATCGTGCGATAGATGCACAATGGGAACATGTACGACAGATGCACAACGTGAGATGATCGTGCTATAGATGCATGCAGGGAACGCGTGCGATAAATGCACAACGTGAGATGATTGTACAATAGATGCATAAGGGAGATGTGCGCGATAGATGCACAACGTGAGATGATCGTGCAATAGATGCACGATGGGAATGTATAGGATAGACGTTCTGGAGTTTCAACAAAGGCTGTAATAACTAGTGGTTTATTTGAACTTATAATTCCACTAGGCTTGAGTTCCAATGATTGGGGAGGTGGATGGACAGAAGTAATCCTTTTGGCCATCTGTTGTTACCCAAGTTTTCGGTATATCTTCAAGAACATTAATTTGTGATTCTGGAACCCTTATATTTTCCTTATACCATAAAGGAAAAGATTGAAGTTGCCGGTGTTGCTCTAGATGAGCAGAATACTGTATTTTAAGCTGTTGTAACTGTAATTCGTTATAGTTTTCAAAATACCATATTATAAATTCTTTGTATTTTTCCTTTGAAAAATCCTGGTTTAGGATTTTACGATTTTCACTTCCTAGTGTAAAAACCATTAAATTTTAAAATTCATATCGCTTGCTGTAGGGCTATAAGGCTTTCTGGATCCATAAACACCATGTCGTATTTGATTTTCTAAAAATTGGATTACCTGAACTACTGGATCTGTAGTATTGTCAGGGTTGGTGTCACTAGGAGGTCTGGAAGGCATTCCTTGTAAGACTGACTCTATAGGTTCTGAAGTAGACTGTCTAGAAGACTCAGGTAGATCCACTCTGTAGGATGGAGCAGTTCTATAACTGGTTCTTGACATACTTCTGGACAATGAGCGATGTGGTCTATTGAATGTGAGGTATACATTACCGCCTTGAGTCTATATGACATCATCCAATGATTGTCTAATGATAGGTCTGGCAGGAACAGCATTAGGAATACGCCATCCTTTTGGAAAAGTAATATTCTGCCAAGGTATCATTTTTGGCACAGCAACTTGACTACAAAAAAGATTAGTGTCTATTAAGACTGTGAGTCCTAATTCACTCTGTTTCCGTATGTATGGGTTTAAAGTTGTTAAAACCTTTGAATAAATTCTAGAAATAACTGTAAATGGTGGTGATCCTGGAAGATACGTATATCCATGGGATAACACTCTAAGTTCTAAAACTTTTGATAGATTAGTTCAGGATCAGGGGCTCTATTTTTCTAGTGGATATACATCGTTTGCGGAGGATTTGGTGAATGAACAAGGCAAGATGTTTGAAATAAGTATTGGCCATTTTAAAAATGCTATGGATGCCAAGGCTCAATTTTATGAATTAAAGACTTTAAACAATGAACGAATCATAGACGTTCATTTTGTGCAAGGATCTGATATTATTATGGAAAAGATTGGAGAAAATTTGGAGACATGGGCCAAAAATTATTATTGCACATGGATTCAAAGGGGTAGCTGGTGGCACTTCATTAAAGATCATTTTATTGAATTATTTTGGTAAATATTAACTTGGCTATTTTTTTCTGTTTAAATTGATTAATTATTATTGTTTATTACTTAATGTTTTTTCTTTGTCACAGGGATGTTATCTTTGGACTCTCGTATTTGTACGCTAGGAACCCTTTTGTGTCCTACTGTTGTGGGAGGTTGGAAAGTAGCGTTTCTATCGTCAAGAATCGTGCGAAATTATTATGTGTGGCTAAAGCTAAAAGTTCATAAGGTATATGTTTTGTTATTTATGTTTTTCAAATTTAAAATTTTAAAAAAAAAATTGAATTTTGATAATGTTGTTTGTTGTTGTAGAATTCAAAAGAGAAACCAGAAATGACTTGGTTGCTTTTAGGAGAATGATGGTTATAGTTTTGTTATTTCCATTAAAACGGAATGGTAACGAACAAGATGTCAACGAACAAGATGTCGACGAATAGTTGAAAAAGCAAAAGGTTTCCCTGCCCTTTAAACGTTTCATTGAAAATTTGTCGACAACAGAACTCGCGTGAGTTAATTAAGTATTTTGTGGTTTATAATAGTTTTTTTGTTTGCCATTTTAAAAAAATGATTTTGCATAGCTTATTTAATTTCTCATTTGTTTTGCAATAGGGGTATTCATCCAGACTGGATATTAAATGACCCTGCATTTTATAGATAGTATGAATGATGCTGTTCGTGGTCATGGTACTTTTGATTTGAATAAAGCACATTTTTATATTTCTTCAAGTCTAGAGGTGATGGGTGTATTGAATTGGGAATTAGTTGTTCCGAAAGAGAAAGGGAATCGCATGTGCGAAGTGCTTGACTATAGTAAAGGGTCAAGAAAAGGTGAACCGAATGATTTTAAAAATATTTATGTCTATTGCCGAAACCTTGTTGTCCATTTCAACGACCCGTTAGGTGAAGAGGTCAGTGTTCAAGTTTAATTAGAGAATACTTTACAATAAATTATAATAAATCCCCATTTGCTATTAACATTTTACATTTTACTACCTTAATGTTTAAAATTTGACAATCAACGCCCTTAAAGTATATGAAATTCCAGTTTGGTTGATGCTATGAATGGGGTAAATATTAGTTTACCTCCTTGCCCATCAGCTCTTGACATTGATCATGCGATAGATGCACGATGGGAACATGGGCGATAGATCCACAACGTGAGATTATCGTGTGATAGATGCACGATGGGAACGTGCGCGATAGATGCACAACGTGAGATGAACGTACGATGGATGCACGATGGGAACGTGCGCCAATGATGCACAACGTGAGATCAATGTGCTATAGATGCATGATGGGAACGTGCGCGACAGATGCACAACGTGAGATGTTAGTGCGATAGATGCACGATGGAAACGTTTGTGATAGATGCACAACGTGAGATGGTCGTGCGATCGATGCACAACGTGAGATAATCGTGCCATGGATGCACGATGGGAACATGTGCGCTAGATGCACAACGTGAGATGATCGTGCTATAGATACACGAAGGGAACGTGTGCGATAGATGCACAGTGTGAGATGATGATGCAATAGATGTATGAGGGGGGTGTGCGGGATAGATGCACAACGTGAGATGACTGTGCGATAGATGCAAGACAGGAACGTGTGGGATAGACGTTCTAGAGTTTCAACAAGGGTTGTAATAACTAGTGGTTTATTTGAACTTATAATTCCATTAGGCTTGAGTTCCAATGATTGGGGAGGTGGATGAACAAAAGTAATACTTTGGCCATCTGTTGTTACTGAAGTTTTCTGTATATTTTCAAGAACATTAATTTGTGATTCTGGAACCATTATAATTTGCTATATACCATAAAGGAAAAGATTGAAGTCGCTCGTGTTGCTTTGGATGAGCATAATACTGTATTTTAAGTTGTTGTAACTGTAATTCACTATGGTTTTCAAAATATCGTTTTCTAAATTCTCTGTATTTTTCCTGTAAAAAATCCTGGTTTAGGATTTTACGATTTTCACTTCCTAGTGTAAAATCCATTAAATTTTTAAGTTCATATCGCCTGTTGTAGGGCTATAAGGCCTTCTGGATTCATAAACACCCTGTGGTATTTGATTTTCTGAAAATTGGATTCCCTGAACTACTGGATCTGTCGTATTGTCAGGGTTGGTGTCACTAGGAGGTCTGGAAGGCATTCCTTGCAGGACAGACTCAATACGTTCTGAAGTAGACTGTTTGGAAGACTCAGGTAAATCCACTCTATAGGATGGAGGTGTTCTATAAGTGGTACTTGACATACTTCTGGACAATGGGCGATGTCGCCTATTGAAGGTGAGGTATACATTACCGCCTTGAGTCTGTATGACATTATCCAATGATTGTCTAATGATAGGTCTGGCTGGAACAGCATTGGGAATATGCCATCTTTCTGGAAAAGTAATATTCTGCCAAGGTATCATTTTTGGCACAGCAACTTGACTACAAAAAAGATTAGTGTCTATTAAGACTGTGAGTCCTAATTGACTCTGTTTCCGGTTGTATGGGTTTAAAGTGGTTAAAACCTTTGAATAAATTCTGGAAATAACTGTAAATGGTGGTGATCCTGGAAGATACGTATATCCATGGGATAACACTCTAAGTTCTAAAACTTTTGATAGATTAGTTCGGGGTCAGGGGCTCTATTTTTCTAGTGGATGTACATTGTTTGCGGAGGATTTGGTGAATGAACAAGGCAAGATGTTTGAAATAAGTATTGGCCATTTTGAAAATGCTATGGATGCCAAGGCTCAATTTTATGAATTAAAGACTTTAAATAATGAACGCATCATAGACGTTCATTTTGTGCAAGGATCTGATATTATTACCGAAAAGATTAGAGATAATTTGGAGACGTGGGCCAAAAATTATTATTGCACATGGATTCAATGGGGTAGCTGGTGGCACTTCATTAAGGATCATTTTATTGAATTATTTTGGTAAATATTAATTTGGCTATTTTTTTTATGTTTAAATTGATTAATTATTATTGTTTATTACTTAATGTTTTTTCTTTGTCACAGGGATGTTATCTTTGGACTCTCGTATTTGTACGCTAGGAACCCTTTTGTGTCCTACTATTGTGGGAGGATGGAAAGCAGCGTTTCTATCGTCAAGAATCGTGCGAAATTATTACGTGTGGCTAAAGCTAAAAGTTCACAAGGTATATGTTTTTTATTTATGTTTTTCAAATTTAAAATTAAAAAAAAAAATATTGAATTTTGATAATGTTGTTTGTTGTTGTAGAATTCAAAAGAGAAACCAGAAATGACTTCGTTGCTTTGAGGAGAATGATGGTTAGAGTTTTGTTATTTCCATTAAAACGGAATGGTAACGAACAAGATGTCAACGAACAAGATGTCGACGAATAGTTGAAAAAGCAAAAGGTTTCCTTGCCCTTTAAACGTTTCATTGAAAATTTGTCGACAACAGAACTCGCGAGAGTTAATTAAGTATTTTGTGGTTTATAATAGTTTTTTTGTTTGCCATTTTAAAAAAATGATTTTGCATAGCTTATTTAATTTCTCATTTGTTTTGCAATAGGGGTATTCATCCAGACTGGATATTAAATGACCCTGCATTTTATACCCCTTCTCAGAAGCTGCATTTTATAGATAGTATGAATGATGCTGTTCGTGGTCATGGTACTTTTGATTTTAATAAAGCACATTTTTATATTTCTTCAAGTCTAGAGGTGATGGGTGTATTGAATTGGGAATTAGTTGTTCCGAAAGAGAAAGGGAATCGCATGTGCGAAGTGCTTGACTATAGTAAAGGGTCAAGAAAAGGTGAACCGAATGATTTTAAAAATATTTCTGTCTATTGTCGAAACCTTGTTGTCCATTTCAACGACCTATTAGGTGAAGAGGTCAGTGTTCAAGTTTAATTAGAGAATACTTTACAATAAATTATAATAAATCCCCATTTGCTATTACCATTTTACATTTTACCACCTTAATGTTTAAAATTTGACAATCAACGCCCTTGAAGTATATGAAATTCCAGTTTGGTTGATGCTATGAATGGGGTAAATATTAGTTTACCTCCTTTCCCATTAGCTCTTGTCATTGATCGTGCGATAGATGCACGATGGGAACGTGGGCGATAGATCCACAACGTGAGATTATCGTGTGATAGATGCCCGATGGGAACGTGCGCGATAGATGCACGATGGGAACGTGCGCCAATGATGCACAACGTGAGATCAATGTGCGATAGATGCATGATGGGAACGTGCGTGACAGATGCACAACGTGAGATGTTAGTGCGATGCACGATGGAAACGTCTGTGATAGATGCATAACGTGAGATGGTTGTGCGATCGATGCACAACGTGAGATGATCGTGCGATAGATGCACTATGGGAACGTGTGCGCTAGATGCACAACGTGAGATGATCTTGCTATAGATACACGAAAGGAACGTGTGTGATAGATGCACAATGTGAGATGATGATGCAATAGATGTATGAGGGGGACGTGCGCGATAGATGCACAACGTGAGATGACCGTGCGATAGATGCAAGACGGGAACATGTGGGATAGACGTTCTAGCGTTTCAACAAGGGTTGTAATAACTAGTGGTTTTTTTGAACTTATAATTCCATTAGGCTTGAGTTCCAATGATTGGGGAGGTGGATGAACAAAAGTAATACTTTGGCCATCTGTTGTTACCGAAGTTTTCTGTATATTTTCAAGAACATTAATTTGTGATTCTGGAACCATTATATTTTGCTATATACCATAAAGGAAAAGATTGAAGTCGCTGGTGTTGCTTTAGATGAGCATAATACTGTATTTTAAGATTAGTGTCTATTAAGACTGTGAGTCCTAATTCACTCTGTTTCCGCATGTATGGGTTTAAAGTTGTTAAAACCTTTGAATAAATTCTGGAAATAACCGTAAATGGTAGTGATCCTGGAAGATACGTATATCCATGGGATAACACTCTAAGTTCTAAAACTTTTGATAGATTAGTTCAGGATCAGGGGCTCTATTTTTCTAGTGGATGTACATCGTTTGCGGAGGATTTGGTGAATGAACAAGGCAAGTTGTTTGAAATAAGTATTGGCCATTTTAAAAATGCTATGGATGCCAAGGCTCAATTTTATGAATTAAAGACTTTAAATAATGAACGCATCATAGACGTCCATTTTGTGCAACGATCTGATATTATTATGGAAAAGATTGGAGATAATTTGGAGACATGGGCCAAAAATTATTATTGCACATGGATTCAAAGGGGTAGCTGGTGGCATTTCATTAAAGATCATTTTATTGAATTATTTTGGTAAATATTAATTTGGCTATTTTGTTTATGTTTAAATTGATTAATTATTATTGTTTATTACTTAATGTTTTTTCTTTGTCACAGGGATGTTATCTTTGGACTCTCGTATTTGTACGCTAGGAACCCTTTTGTGTCCTACTATTGTGGAAGGTTGGAAAGCAGCGTTTCTATCGTCAAGAATCGTGCGAAATTATTATGTGTGGCTAAAGCTAAAAGTTCACAAGGTATATGTTTTGTTATTTATGTTTTTCAAATTTAAAATTAAAAAAAAAAATTTGAATTTTGATAATGTTGTTTGTTGTTGTAGAATTCAAAAGAGAAACCAGAAATGACTTGGTTGCTTTGAGGAGAATGATGGTTAGAGTTTTGTTATTTCCGTTAAAACGGAATGGTAACGAACAAGATGTCAACGAACAAGATGTCAACGAATAGTTGAAAAAGCAAAAGGTTTCCCTGCCCTTTAAACGCATCATTGAAAATTTGTCGACAACGGAACTCGAGTGAGTTAATTAAGTATTTTGTGGTTTATAATAGTTTTTTTGTTTGCCATTTTAAAAAAATGATTTTGCATAGCTTATTTAATTTCTCATTTGTTTTGCAATAGGGGTATTCATCCAGACTGGATATTAAATGACCCTGCATTTTATAACCCTTCTCCGATGCTGCATTTTATAGATAGTATGAATGATGCTATTCGTGGTCATGGTACTTTTGATTTGAATAAAGCAGATTTTTATATTTCTTCAACTCTAGAGGTGATGGGTGTATTGAATTGGGAATTAGTTGTTCCGAAAGAGAAAGGGAATCGCATGTGCGAAGTGCTTGACTATAGTAAAGGGTCAAGAAAAGGTGAACCGAATGATTTTAAAAATATTTCTGTCTATTGCCGAAACCTTGTTGTCCATTTCAACGACCCGTTAGGTGAAGAGGTCAGTGTTCAAGTTTAATTAGAGAATACTTTACAATAAATTATAATAAATCCCCATTTGCTATTACCATTTTACATTTTACCACCTTAATGTTTTAAATTTGACGATCAACGCCCTTGAAGTAAATGAAATTCCTGTTTGGTTGATGCTATTAATGGGTTAAATATTAGTTTACCTCCTTGCCCATCAGCTCTTGTCGTTGATCGTGCGATAGATGCACGATGGGAACATGGGCGATAGATGCACAACGCGAGATTATCGTATGATAGATGCACGATGGGAACGTACGCGATAGATGCACAGCGTGAGATGAACGTACGATGGATGCTCGATGGGAACGTGCGTCAATGATGCACAACGTGAGATCAATGTACGATAGATGCATGATGGGAACGTGCGTGATAGATGCACAACGTGAGATGTTAGTACGATAGATGCACGATGGAAACGTCTGTGATAGATGCACAATGTGAGATGATCGTGCGATAGATGCACGATGGGAACGTGTGCGCTAGATGCACAACGTGAGATGATCGTGCTATAGGTGCACGAAGGAAACGTGTGCGATAGATGCACAATGTGAGATGATGATGCAATAGATGTATGAGGGGGGCGTGCGCGATAGATGCACAACGTGAGATGACCGTGCGATAGATGCAAGACGGGAACATGTGGGATAGACGTTCTAGCGTTTCAACAAGGGTTGTAATAACTAGTGGTTTTTTTGAACTTATAATTCCATTAGGCTTGAGTTCCAATGATTGGGGAGGTGGATGAACAAAAGTAATACTTTGGCCATCTGTTGTTACCGAAGTTTTCTGTATATTTTCAAGAACATTAATTTGTGATTCTGGAACCATTATATTTTGCTATATACCATAAAGGAAAAGATTGAAGTCGCTGGTGTTGCTTTAGATGAGCATAATACTGTATTTTAAGCTGTTGTAATGGTAATTCACTATGGTTTTCAAAATATCATTTTCTAAATTCTCTGTATTTTTCCTGTAAAAAATCCTAGTTTTGGATTTTATGATTTTCACTTCCTGGTGTAAAATCCATTAAATTTCAAAATTCATATCGCTTGTTGTAGGGCTATAAGGCCTTCTGGATTCATAAACACCCTGTGGTATTTGATTTACTGAAAATTGGATTCCCTGAACTACTGGATCTGTCGTATTGTCAGGGTTGGTGTCACTAGGAGGTCCGGAAGGCATTCCTTGCAGGACTAACTCAATACGTTCTGAAGTGGACTGTCTGGAAGACTCAGGTAAATCCACTCTGTAGGATGGAGCTGTTCTATAAGTGGTACTTGACATACTTCTGGACAATGGGCGATGTCGCCTATTGAAGGTGAGGTATACATTACCGCCTTGAGTCTGTATGACATCATCCAATGATTGTCTAATGATAAGTCTGGCTGGAACAACATTGGGAATATGCCATCTTTCTGGAAAAGTAATATTCTGCCAAGGTATCATTTTTGGCACAGTAACTTGACTACTGAAAATATTAGTGTCTATTAAGACTGTGTGTCCTAATTCACTCTGTTTCCGTATGTATTGGTTTAAAGTTGTTAAAACCTTTGAATAAATTCTGGAAATAACTGTAAATGGTGGTGATCCTGGAAGATACGTATATCCATGGGAGAACACTCTAAGTTCTAAAACTTTTGATAGATTAGTTCAGGATCAGGGGCTCTATTTTTCTAGTGGATGTACATCGTTTGCGGAGGATTTGGTGAATGAACAAGGCAAGATGTTTGAAATAAGTATTGGCCATTTTAAAAATGCTATGGATGCCAAGGCTCAATTTTATGAATTAAAGACTTTAAATAATGAACGCATCATAGACGTTCATTTTGTGCAAGGATCTGGTATTATTATGGAAAAGATTGGTGACAATTTGGAGACATGGGCCAAAAATTATTATTGCACATGGAGTCAAAGGGGTAGCTGGTGGCACTTCATTAAAGATCATTTTATTGAATTATTTAGATAAATATTAATTTGGCTATTATTTTTTATGTTTAAATTGATTAATTGTTATTGTTTATTACTTATTGTTTTTTCTTTGTCACAGGGATGTTATCTCTAGACTCGAGTATTTGTACGCTAGGAACCCTTTTGTGTCCTACTATTGTGGGAGGTTGGAAAGCAGCATTTCTGTTGTCAAGAATCGTGCAAAATTATTACGTGTTGCTAAAGCTAAAAGTTCACAGGGTATATGTTTTGTTTTTTTATGTTTTTCAAATTTTTTAAAAGAAATTTTTTTTTTTTGAATTTTTGTAATGTTGTTTGTTGTTGTAGAATTGATAAAAGGAAACCAGAAATGACTTGGTTGCTTTGAGGGGAATGATGGTCAGAGTTTTGTTATTTCCATTAAAACGGAATGGCAACGAACAAGATGTTAGCGAACAAGATGTCAACAAACAGTTGAAAAAGCACAAGGTTTCCCTACCTTTTAAACGTTTCATTGAAAATTTGTTGACAACTGAACTCGTGTCAGTTAATTAAGTATTTTTAGGTTTATAATAGTTTTCTTGTTTGTCATTTTAAAAAAATAATTGTGCATAGCTAATTTAATTTCTCATTTGTTTTGTAGTAGGGGTATTCATCCAGACTTGATATTAAATGACCCTGCATTTTATACCCTTCTCGGAAGCTGCATTTTATAGATAGTATGAATGATGCTGTTCATGGTAATGGTACTTTTGATTTGAATAAAGGACATTTTTATATTTCTTCAAGCCTAGAAGTGATGCGTGTATTGAATTGGGAATTAGTTGTTTCAAAAGAGAAACGGAATCGCATGTGTGAAGTGCTTGACTATAATAAAGAGTCAAGAAAAGGCGAACTGAATGATTTTAAAAATGTTTCTGTCTATTGCCGAAACCTTGTTTTCCATTTCAATGACCCGTTACGTGAAGAGGTCAGTGTTCAAGTTTAATTAGAGAATACTTTATAATAAATTATAATAAATCCCCTTTTGCTATTACCATTTTACATTTTACCACCTTAATGTTTAAAATTTGACAATCAACCCCGTTGAAGTATATGAAATTCCAGTTTGGTTGATGTTGTTAATGGGGTAAATATTAGTTTACCTCCTTGCCCAACAGCTCTTGTCATTGATTGTGCGATAGATGCACGATGGGAACGTGGGCGATAGATGCCCAACGTGAGATTATCGTACAATAGATGCACGATGGGAAAGTGCGCAATAGATGCACAACTTGAGATAATCGTGCAATAGATGCACGATTAGAACGTGCGCCAATGACGCACAACGTGAGATCATCGTGCGATAGATGCATGATGGGAACATGCGCGATAGATACACAACGTGAGATGATCGTGCGATAGATGCATGATGGGAATGTCCGTGGTAGATGCACAACGTGAGATGGTCGTGCGATCGATGCACAACATGAGATGATCGTGCGATAAAAGCATGATAAGAACGTGTGCGATAGATGCACAATGTGAGATGATCGTGCAATAGTTGCACGAGGGAAACGTGTGCGATAGATGCACAGCGTGAGATGATTGTGCAATAGATGCATAAGGGGGACGTGCGCGATAGATGCACAATGTGACATGATCATGCGATAGATGTAAGACGGGAACATATGGGATAGACGGTCTGGAGTTTCAACAGAGGCTGCAATAACTAGTGGTTTATTTGAACTTATAATTCCACTAGGCTTGAGTTCGAATGGTTCCAATGATTCTGGAACCATTATATTTTCCTTATACCATAAAGGAAAAGAATGAAGTTGCTGGTGTTGCTTTAGATGAGCATAATATTGTATTTTAAGCTGTTGCAACTGTAATTCACTATGGTTTTCAAAATACGATTTTTTAAATTCTCTGCATTTTTCCTGTAAAAAATCCTAGTTTGGGATTTTACGATTTTCACTTCCTGGTGTAAAATCCATTAAATTTCAAAATTCATATCGCTTGCTGTTGGGCTATAAGGCCTTCTGGATTCATAAACATCATCTGGTATTTGATTTTCTGAAAATTGGATTCCCTGAACTACTGGATTTGTAGTATTGTCAGGGTTGGTGTCACTAGGAGGTCTGGAAGGCATTCCTTGTAAGATTGACTCTATAGGTTTTGAAGTAGGCTGTCTGGAAAACGCAGGTAGATCCACTCTGTAGGATAGAGCAGCTCTATAACTGGTACTTGACATACTTCTGGACAATGGTCGATGTGTCCTATTGAAGGTGAGGTATACATTACCGCCTTGAGTCTGTATGACATCATCCAATGATTGTCTAATGATAGGTCTTGCTGGAACAGCATTGGGAATATTTCATCTTTCTGGAAAAGTAATATTTTGCCAAGGTATCATTTTTGGCACAGCAAATTGACTACTGAAAAGATTAGTGTCTATTAAGACTTTGTGTCCTAATTCACTCTGTTTCCTTATGTAAGGTTTTAAAGTGGTTAAAACCTTTAAATAAATTCTGGAAATAATTGTAATTGGTGGTGATCCTGGAAGATACATATATCCATGGGATAACACTCTAAGTTTTAAAATTTTTGAGAGATTAGTTCGGGATCGGGGGCTCTATTTTTCTAGTGGATGTACTTTGTTTGTGGAGGATTTGGTGAATGAACAAGGCAAGATGTTTGAAATAAGTATTGGCCATTTTAAAAATGCTATGGATGCCAAGGCTCAATTTTATGAATTAAAGACTTTAAATAACGAACGCATCATAGACGTTCATTTTGTGCGAGGATCTGATATTATTATTTAAAAGATTGGAGATAATTTGGAGACATGGGCCAACAATTATTATTGCAGATGGAGTCAAAGGGGTACCTAGTGGCATTTCATTAAAGATCATTTTATTGAATTATTTTGGTAAATATTAATTTGGTTATTTTGTTTATGTTTAAATTGATTAATTATTATTGTTTATTACTTAATGTTTTTTTCTTTGTCGTAGGGATGTTATCTTTGGACTCCAGTATTTGTACGCTAGGAACCCTTCTGTGTCCAACTATTGTGGGAGGTTGGAAACCAGCATTTCTATCATCAAGAATTGTGTGAAATTATTATGTGTTGCTAAAGCTAAAAGTTCACAAGGTATATGTTTTGTTATTTATGTTTTTCAAATTTTTTTAAAAGAAAAATAAAAATTTGAATTTTTGTAATGTTGTTTGTTGTTGTAGAATTCAAAAGGGAAACCAGAAATGACTTGGTTGCTTTGAGGAGAATGATGGTTAGAGTTTTGTTATTTCCATGAAAACGGAATGGCAACGAACAAGATGTCAACGAACAAGATGTCGACGAACAATTGAAAAAGTAAAAGGTTTCCCTACCCTTTAAATATTTCATTGAAAATTTGTCGACAACGGAACTCATGTGAGTTAATTAAGTATTTTGAGATTTATAAGAGTTTTTTTGTTTGTGATTTTAAAAAAATGATTATGCATAGCTAATTTAATTTTTCATTTGTTTTGCAGTAGCGGTATTCATCCAGACTGGATATTAAATGACCCTGCATTTTATACCCGTTCTCAGAAGCTGCATTTTATAGATAGTAGGAATGATCCTATTCGTGGTCATGGTACTTTTGATTTGAATAAAGCACGTTTTTATATTTCTTCAAGTCTAGAGGTGATGGGTGTATTGAATTGGGAATTAGTTGTTCCGAAAGAGAAAGGGAATCGCATGTGTGAAGTACTTGGCTACAATAATGAGTCAAGAAAAGGCGAACCGAATGATTTTAAAAATATTTCTTTCTATTGCCGAAACCTTGTTGTCCATTTCAACGACCCATTAGGTGAAGAGGTCAGTGTTCAAGTTTAATTAGAGAATACTTTACAATAAATTATAATTAATCCCCTTTTGTTATTACCATTTTACATTTTACGACCTTAATGTTTAAAATTTGACAATCAACCCCGTTGAAGTATATGAACTTCCAGTTTGGTTGATGATGTTAATGGGGGTAAATATTAGTTTACCTCCTTTCCCATCAGCTCTTGTCATTGATTGTGCGATAGATGCACGATGGGAACGTAGGCGATAGATGCCCAACGTGAGATTGTCGTACGATAGATGCACGATGGGAACGTGTGCAATAGATGCAAAACGTGAGATAATCGCGCAATAGATGCACGATGGGAACGTGCACCAATGACGCACAACGTGAGATCATCGTGCGATAGATGCATGGTGGGGACGTGCGCGATAGATGCACAACGTGAGATGATCGTGCGATAGATGCACGATGGGAATGTCTATGGTAGATGCACAACGTGAGATGGTCGTGCGATCGATGCATAACGTGAGATGGTCGTGCGATCGATGCACAACGTGAGATGATCGTGCGATAGATGCACGACAGGAACGTGTGCGATAGATGCACAACGTGAGATGATCGTGCAATAGATGCACGAGGGGAATGTGCGCGATAGATGCACAACGTGAGATGATTGTGCAATAGATGCCTGAGGGGGACGTGCGCGATAGGTGCACAACGTGAGATTTTCATGCGATAGATGTAAGACGGGAACATGTGGGATAGACGTTCTGGAGTTTCAACAAACGCTGTAATGACTAGTGGTTTATTTGAACTTATAATTCCACTAGGCTTGAGTTCGAATGGTTCCAATGATTCTGGAACCGTTATATTTTCCTTATACCATAAAGGAAAAGAATGAAGTTGCTGGTGTTGCTCTAGATGAGCATAATACTGTATTTTCAGCTGTTGCAACTTTAATTCACTTTGGTTTTCAAAATACGATTTTCTAAATTCTCTGCATTTTTCCTGTAAAAAATCCTGGTTTGGGATTTTATGATTTTCACTTCCTGGTGTAAAATCCATTAAATTTCAAAATTCATATCGCTTGTTGTAGGGCTATAAGGCCTTCTGGATTCATAAACACCATTTGATATTTGATTTTCTGAAAATTGGATTCCTTGAACTACTGGATCTGTAGTATTGTCAGGGTTGGTATCACTAGGAGGTCTGGAAGGCATTCCTTGTAAGATTGACTCTATAGGTTTTGAAGTAGACTGTCTGCAAGACTCAGGTAGATCCACTCCGTAGGATATAGCGGCTTTATAACTGGTACTTGACATACTTCTGGACAATGGCCGATGTGGCCTATTGAAGGTGAGGTATACATTACCGCCTTAAGTCTGTATGACATCATCCAATGATTGTCTAATGATAGGTCTGGCTGGAACAACATTGGGAATATGCCATCTTTCTGGAAAAGTAATATTCTGCCAAGGTATCATTTTTGGCACAGTAACTTGACTACTGAAAATATTAGTGTCTATTAAGACTGTGTGTCCTAATTCACTCTGTTTCCGTATGCAAGGGTTTAAAGTTGTTAAAACCTTTAAATAAATTATGGAAATAATTGTAATTGGTGGTGATCTTGGAAGATACGTATATCCATGGGATAACACTCAAAGTTCGAAACTTTTTGAGAGATTAGCTCGGGATCGGGGGCACTATTTTTCTAGTAGATGCACTTTGTTTGTGGAGGATTTGGTGAATGAACAAGGCAAGATGTTTGAAATAAGTATTGGCCATTTTAAAAATGCTATGGATACCAAGACTCAATTTTATGAATTAAAGACTTTAAATAACGAATGCATCATAGACGTTCATTTTGTGCAAGGATCTGATATTATTATGGAAAAGATTGGAGATAATTTGGAGACATGGGCCAACAATTATTATTGCACATGGAGTCAAAGGGGTAGCTGGTGGCATTTCATTAAAGATCATTTTATTGAATTATTTTGGTAAATATTAATTTGGCTATTTTGTTTATGTTTAAATTGATTAATTATTATTGTTTATTACTTAATGTTTTTTCTTTGTCCGAGGGATGTTATCTTTGGACTCTAGTATGTGTACGCTAAGAACCCTTCTGTGTCCTACTATTGTAGCAGGTTGGAAAGCAGCGTTTCTATCGTCAAGAATCGTGCGAAATTATTATGTGTTGCTAAAGCTAAAAGTTCACAAGGTATATGTTTTGTTATTTATGTTTTTCAAATTTTTTAAAAGAAAAATAAAAATTTGAATTTTTGTAATGTTGTTTGTTGTTGTAGAATTCAAAAGGGAAACCAGAAATGACTTGGTTGCTTTGAGGAGAATGATGGTTAGAGTTTTGTTATTTCCATGAAAACGGAATGGCAACGAACAAGATGTCAACGAACAAGATGTCGACGAACAATTGAAAAAGTAAAAGGTTTCCCTACCCTTTAAATATTTCATTGAAAATTTGTCGACAACGGAACTCATGTGAGTTAATTAAGTAGTTTGAGATTTATAATAGTTTTTTTGTTTGTGATTTTAAAAAAATGATTATGCATAGCTAATTTAATTTTTCATTTCTTTTGCAGTAGCGGTATTCATCCAGACTGGATATTAAATGACCCTGCATTTTATACCCGTTCTCAGAAGCTGCATTTTATAGATAGTAGGAATGATCCTATTCGTGGTCATGGTACTTTTGATTTGAATAAAGCACGTTTTTATATTTCTTCAAGTCTAGAGGTGATGGGTGTGTTGAATTGGGAATTAGTTGTTCCGAAAGAGAAAGGGAATCGCATGTGTGAAGTACTTGGCTATAATAATGAGTCAAGAAAAGGCGAACCGAATGATTTTAAAAATATTTCTTTCTATTGCCGAAACCTTGTTGTCCATTTCAACGACCCATTAGGTGAAGAGGTCAGTGTTCAAGTTTAATTAGAGAATACTTTACAATAAATTATAATTAATCCCCTTTTGTTATTACCATTTTACATTTTACGACCTTAATGTTTAAAATTTGACAATCAACCCCGTTGAAGTATATGAACTTCCAGTTTGGTTGATGATGTTAATGGGGGTAAATATTAGTTTACCTCCTTTCCCATCAGCTCTTGTCATTGATTGTGCGATAGATGCACGATGGGAACGTAGGCGATAGATGCCCAACGTGAGATTGTCGTACGATAGATGCACGATGGGAACGTGTGCAATAGATGCAAAACGTGAGATAATCGCGCAATAGATGCACGATGGGAACGTGCACCAATGACGCACAACGTGAGATCATCGTGCGATAGATGCATGGTGGGGACGTGCGCGATAGATGCACAACATGAGATGATCGTGCGATAGATGCACGATGGGAATGTCTATGGTAGATGCACAACGTGAGATGGTCGTGCGATCGATGCATAACGTGAGATGGTCGTGCGATCGATGCACAACGTGAGATGATCGTGCGATAGAAGCACGATAGGAACGTGTGCGATAGATGCACAACGTGAGATGATCGTGCAATAGATGCACGAGGGGAATGTGTGCGATAGATGCACAACGTGAGATGATTGTGCAATAGATGCCTGAGGGGGACGTGCGCGATAGGTGCACAACGTGAGATTTTCATGCGATAGATGTAAGACGGGAACATGTGGGATAGACGTTCTGGAGTTTCAACAAACGCTGTAATGACTAGTGGTTTATTTGAACTTATAATTCCACTAGGCTTGAGTTCGAATGGTTCCAATGATTCTGGAACCGTTATATTTTCCTTATACCATAAAGGAAAAGAATGAAGTTGCTGGTGTTGCTCTAGATGAGCATAATACTGTATTTTCAGCTGTTGCAACTTTAATTCACTTTGGTTTTCAAAATACGATTTTCTAAATTCTCTGCATTTTTCCTGTAAAAAATCCTGGCTTGGGATTTTATGATTTTCACTTCCCGGTGTAAAATCCATTAAATTTCAAAATTCATATCGCTTGCTGTAGGGCTATAAGGCCTTCTGGATTCATAAACACCATCTGATATTTGATTTTCTGAAAATTGGATTCCCTGAACTACTGGATCTGTAGTATTGTCAGGGTTGGTATCACTAGGAGGTCTGGAAGGCATTCCTTGTAAGATTGACTCTATAGGTTTTGAAGTAGACTGTCTGCAAGACTCAGGTAGATCCACTCCGTAGGATATAGCGGCTTTATAACTGGTACTTGACATACTTCTGGACAATGGCCGATGTGGCCTATTGAAGGTGAGGTATACATTACTGCCTTAAGTCTGTATGACATCATCCAATGATTGTCTAATGATAGGTCTGGCTGGAACAACATTGGGAATATGCCATCTTTCTGGAAAAGTAATATTCTGCCAAGGTATCATTTTTGGCACAGTAACTTGACTACTGAAAATATTAGTGTCTATTAAGACTGTGTGTCCTAATTCACTCTGTTTCCGTATGTAAGGGTTTAAAGTTGTTAAAACCTTTAAATAAATTATGGAAATAATTGTAATTGGTGGTGATCTTGGAAGATACGTATATCCATGGGATAACACTCAAAGTTCGAAACTTTTTGAGAGATTAGCTCGGGATCGGGGGCACTATTTTTCTAGTAGATGCACTTTGTTTGTGGAGGATTTGGTGAATGAACAAGGCAAGATGTTTGAAATAAGTATTGGCCATTTTAAAAATGCTATGGATACCAAGACTCAATTTTATGAATTAAAGACTTTAAATAACGAATGCATCATAGACGTTCATTTTGTGCAAGGATCTGATATTATTATGGAAAAGATTGGAGATAATTTGGAGACATGGGCCAACAATTATTATTGCACATGGAGTCAAAGGGGTAGCTGGTGGCATTTCATTAAAGATCATTTTATTGAATTATTTTGGTAAATATTAATTTGGCTATTTTGTTTATGTTTAAATTGATTAATTATTATTGTTTATTACTTAATGTTTTTTCTTTGTCCGAGGGATGTTATCTTTGGACTCTAGTATGTGTACGCTAAGAACCCTTCTGTGTCCTACTATTGTAGCAGGTTGGAAAGCAGCGTTTCTATCGTCAAGAATCGTGCGAAATTATTATGTGTTGCTAAAGCTAAAAGTTCACAAGGTATATGTTTTGTTATTTATGTTTTTCAAATTTTTTTAAAAGAAAAATAAAAATTTGAATTTTTGTAATGTTGTTTGTTGTTGTAGAATTCAAAAGGGAAACCAGAAATGACTTGGTTGCTTTGAGGAGAATGATGGTTAGAGTTTTGTTATTTCCATGAAAACGGAATGGCAACGAACAAGATGTCGACGAACAATTGAAAAAGTAAAAGGTTTCCCTACCCTTTAAATATTTCATTGAAAATTTGTCGACAACGGAACTCATGTGAGTTAATTAAGTATTTTGAGATTTATAATAGTTTTTTTGTTTGTGATTTTAAAAAAATGATTATGCATAGCTAATTTAATTTTTCATTTGTTTTGCAGTAGCGGTATTCATCCAGACTGGATATTAAATGACCCTGCATTTTATACCCGTTCTCAGAAGCTGCATTTTATAGATAGTAGGAATGATCCTATTCGTGGTCATGGTACTTTTGATTTGAATAAAGCACGTTTTTATATTTCTTCAAGTCTAGAGGTGATGGGTGTATTGAATTGGGAATTAGTTGTTCCGAAAGAGAAAGGGAATCGCATGTGTGAAGTACTTGGCTATAATAATGAGTCAAGAAAAGGCGAACCGAATGATTTTAAAAATATTTCTTTCTATTGCCGAAACCTTGTTGTCCATTTCAACGACCCATTAGGTGAAGAGGTCAGTGTTCAAGTTTAATTAGAGAATACTTTACAATAAATTATAATTAATCCCCTTTTGTTATTACCATTTTACATTTTACGACCTTAATGTTTAAAATTTGACAATCAACCCCATTGAAGTATATGAACTTCCAGTTTGGTTGATGATGTTAATGGGGGTAAATATTAGTTTACCTCCTTTCCCATCAGCTCTTGTCATTGATTGTGCGATAGATGCACGATGGGAACGTAGGCGATAGATGCCCAACGTGAGATTGTCGTACGATAGATGCACGATGGGAACGTGTGCAATAGATGCAAAACGTGAGATAATCGCGCAATAGATGCACGATGGGAACGTGCACCAATGACGCACAACGTGAGATCATCGTGCGATAGATGCATGGTGGGGACGTGCGCGATAGATGCACAACGTGAGATGATCGTGCGATAGATGCACGATGGGAATGTCTATGGTAGATGCACAACGTGAGATGGTCGTGCGATCGATGCATAACGTGAGATGGTCGTGCGATCGATGCACAACGTGAGATGATCGTGCGATAGAAGCACGATAGGAACGTGTGCGATAGATGCACAACGTGAGATGATCGTGCAATAGATGCACGAGGGGAATGTGTGCGATAGATGCACAACGTGAGATGATTGTGCAATAGATGCCTGAGGGGGACGTGCGCGATAGGTGCACAACGTGAGATTTTCATGCGATAGATGTAAGACGGGAACATGTGGGATAGACGTTCTGGAGTTTCAACAAAGGCTGTAATGACTAGTGGTTTATTTGAACTTATAATTCCACTAGGCTTGAGTTCGAATGGTTCCAATGATTCTGGAACCGTTATATTTTCCTTATACCATAAAGGAAAAGAATGAAGTTGCTGGTCTTGCTCTAGATGAGCATAATACTGTATTTTCAGCTGTTGCAACTTTAATTCACTTTGGTTTTCAAAATACGATTTTCTAAATTCTCTGCATTTTTCCTGTAAAAAATCCTGGCTTGGGATTTTATGATTTTCACTTCCCGGTGTAAAATCCATTAAATTTCAAAATTCATATCGCTTGCTGTAGGGCTATAAGGCCTTCTGGATTCATAAACACCATCTGATATTTGATTTTCTGAAAATTGGATTCCCTGAACTACTGGATCTGTAGTATTGTCAGGGTTGGTATCACTAGGAGGTCTGGAAGGCATTCCTTGTAAGATTGACTCTATAGGTTTTGAAGTAGACTGTCTGCAAGACTCAGGTAGATCCACTCCGTAGGATATAGCGGCTTTATAACTGGTACTTGACATACTTCTGGACAATGGCCGATGTGGCCTATTGAAGGTGAGGTATACATTACCGCCTTAAGTCTGTATGACATCATCCAATGATTGTCTAATGATAGGTCTGGCTGGAACAACATTGGGAATATGCCATCTTTCTGGAAAAGTAATATTCTGCCAAGGTATCATTTTTGGCACAGTAACTTGACTACTGAAAATATTAGTGTCTATTAAGACTGTGTGTCCTAATTCACTCTGTTTCCGTATGTAAGGGTTTAAAGTTGTTAAAACCTTTAAATAAATTATGGAAATAATTGTAATTGGTGGTGATCTTGGGAGATACGTATATCCATGGGATAACACTCAAAGTTCGAAACTTTTTGAGAGATTAGCTCGGGATCGGGGGCACTATTTTTCTAGTAGATGCACTTTGTTTGTGGAGGATTTGGTGAATGAACAAGGCAAGATGTTTGAAATAAGTATTGGCCATGTTAAAAATGATATGGATACCAAGACCCAATTTTATGAATTAAAGACTTTAAATAACGAATGCATCATAGACGTTCATTTTGTGCGAGGATCTGATATTATTATGGAAAAGATTGGAGATAATTTGGAGACATGGGCCAACAATTATTATTGCACATGGAATCAAAGGGGTAGCTGGTGGCATTTCATTAAAGATCATTTCATTGAATTATTTTGGTAAATATTAATTTGGCTATTTTGTTTATGTTTAAATTGATTAATTATTATTGGTTATTACTTAATGTTTTTTCTTTGTCCGAGGGATGTTATCTTTGGACTCTAGTATGTGTACGCTAAGAACCCTTCTGTGTCCTACTATTGTAGCAGGTTGGAAAGCAGCGTTTCTATCGTCAAGAATCGTGCGAAATTATTATGTGTTGCTAAAGCTAAAAGTTCACAAGGTATATGTTTTGTTATTTATGTTTTTCAAATTTTTTTAAAAGAAAAATAAAAATTTGAATTTTTGTAATGTTGTTTGTTGTTGTAGAATTCAAAAGGGAAACCAGAAATGACTTGGTTGCTTTGAGGAGAATGATGGTTAGAGTTTTGTTATTTCCATGAAAACGGAATGGCAACGAACAAGATGTCAACGAACAAGATGTCGACGAACAATTGAAAAAGTAAAAGGTTTCCCTACCCTTTAAATATTTCATTGAAAATTTGTCGACAACGGAACTCATGTGAGTTAATTAAGTATTTTGAGATTTATAATAGTTTTTTTGTTTGTGATTTTAAAAAAATGATTATGCATAGCTAATTTAATTTTTCATTTGTTTTGCAGTAGCGGTATTCATCCAGACTGGATATTAAATGACCCTGCATTTTATACCCGTTCTCAGAAGCTGCATTTTATAGATAGTAGGAATGATCCTATTCGTGGTCATGGTACTTTTGATTTGAATAAAGCACGTTTTTATATTTCTTCAAGTCTAGAGGTGATGGGTGTATTGAATTGGGAATTAGTTGTTCCGAAAGAGAAAGGGAATCGCATGTGTGAAGTACTTGGCTATAATAATGAGTCAAGAAAAGGCGAACCGAATGATTTTAAAAATATTTCTTTCTATTGCCGAAACCTTGTTGTCCATTTCAACGACCCATTAGGTGAAGAGGTCAGTGTTCAAGTTTAATTAGAGAATACTTTACAATAAATTATAATTAATCCCCTTTTGTTATTACCATTTTACATTTTACGACCTTAATGTTTAAAATTTGACAATCAACCCCGTTGAAGTATATGAACTTCCAGTTTGGTTGATGATGTTAATGGGGGTAAATATTAGTTTACCTCCTTTCCCATCAGCTCTTGTCATTGATTGTGCGATAGATGCACGATGGGAACGTAGGCGATAGATGCCCAACGTGAGATTGTCGTACGATAGATGCACGATGGGAACGTGTGCAATAGATGCAAAACGTGAGATAATCGCGCAATAGATGCACGATGGGAACGTGCACCAATGACGCACAACGTGAGATCATCGTGCGATAGATGCATGGTGGGGACGTGCGCGATAGATGCACAACGTGAGATGATCGTGCGATAGATGCACGATGGGAATGTCTATGGTAGATGCACAACGTGAGATGGTCGTGCGATCGATGCATAACGTGAGATGGTCGTGCGATCGATGCACAACGTGAGATGATCGTGCGATAGAAGCACGATAGGAACGTGTGCGATAGATGCACAACGTGAGATGATCGTGCAATAGATGCACGAGGGGAATGTGTGCGATAGATGCACAACGTGAGATGATTGTGCAATAGATGCCTGAGGGGGACGTGTGCGATAGGTGCACAACGTGAGATTTTCATGCGATAGATGTAAGACGGGAACATGTGGGATAGACGTTCTGGAGTTTCAACAAAGGCTGTAATGACTAGTGGTTTATTTGAACTTATAATTCCACTAGGCTTGAGTTCGAATGGTTCCAATGATTCTGGAACCGTTATATTTTCCTTATACCATAAAGGAAAAGAATGAAGTTGCTGGTCTTGCTCTAGATGAGCATAATACTGTATTTTCAGCTGTTGCAACTTTAATTCACTTTGGTTTTCAAAATACGATTTTCTAAATTCTCTGCATTTTTCCTGTAAAAAATCCTGGCTTGGGATTTTATGATTTTCACTTCCCGGTGTAAAATCCATTAAATTTCAAAATTCATATCGCTTGCTGTAGGGCTATAAGGCCTTCTGGATTCATAAACACCATCTGATATTTGATTTTCTGAAAATTGGATTCCCTGAACTACTGGATCTGTAGTATTGTCAGGGTTGGTATCACTAGGAGGTCTGGAAGGCATTCCTTGTAAGATTGACTCTATAGGTTTTGAAGTAGACTGTCTGCAAGACTCAGGTAGATCCACTCCGTAGGATATAGCGGCTTTATAACTGGTACTTGACATACTTCTGGACAATGGCCGATGTGGCCTATTGAAGGTGAGGTATACATTACCGCCTTAAGTCTGTATGACATCATCCAATGATTGTCTAATGATAGGTCTGGCTGGAACAACATTGGGAATATGCCATCTTTCTGGAAAAGTAATATTCTGCCAAGGTATCATTTTTGGCACAGTAACTTGACTACTGAAAATATTAGTGTCTATTAAGACTGTGTGTCCTAATTCACTCTGTTTCCGTATGTAAGGGTTTAAAGTTGTTAAAACCTTTAAATAAATTATGGAAATAATTGTAATTGGTGGTGATCTTGGAAGATACGTATATCCATGGGATAACACTCAAAGTTCGAAACTTTTTGAGAGATTAGCTCGGGATCGGGGGCACTATTTTTCTAGTAGATGCACTTTGTTTGTGGAGGATTTGGTGAATGAACAAGGCAAGATGTTTGAAATAAGTATTGGCCATTTTAAAAATGCTATGGATACCAAGACTCAATTTTATGAATTAAAGACTTTAAATAACGAATGCATCATAGACGTTCATTTTGTGCAAGGATCTGATATTATTATGGAAAAGATTGGAGATAATTTGGAGACATGGGCCAACAATTATTATTGCACATGGAGTCAAAGGGGTAGCTGGTGGCATTTCATTAAAGATCATTTAGTTGAATTATTTTGGTAAATATTAATTTGGCTATTTTGTTTATGTTTAAATTGAGTAATTATTATTGTTTATTACTTAATGTTTTTTCTTTGTCCGAGGGATGTTATCTTTGGACTCTAGTATGTGTACGCTAAGAACCCTTCAGTGTCCTACTATTGTAGCAGGTTGGAAAGCAGCGTTTCTATCGTCAAGAATCGTGCGAAATTATTATGTGTTGCTAAAGTTAAAAGTTCACAAGGTATATGTTTTGTTATTTATGTTTTTCAAATTTTTTTAAAAGAAAAATAAAAATTTGAATTTTTGTAATGTTGTTTGTTGTTGTAGAATTCAAAAGGGAAACCAGAAATGACTTGGTTGCTTTGAGGAGAATGATGGTTAGAGTTTTGTTATTTCCATGAAAACGGAATGGCAACGAACAAGATGTCAACGAACAAGATGTCGACGAACAATTGAAAAAGTAAAAGGTTTCCCTACCCTTTAAATATTTCATTGAAAATTTGTCGACAACGGAACTCATGTGAGTTAATTAAGTATTTTGAGATTTATAATAGTTTTTTTGTTTGTGATTTTAAAAAAATGATTATGCATAGCTAATTTAATTTTTCATTTGTTTTGCATTAGCGGTATTCATCCAGACTGGATATTAAATGACCCTGCATTTTATACCCGTTCTCAGAAGCTGCATTTTATAGATAGTAGGAATGATCCTATTCGTGGTCATGGTACTTTTGATTTGAATAAAGCACGTTTTTATATTTCTTCAAGTCTAGAGGTGATGGGTGTATTGAATTGGGAATTAGTTGTTCCGAAAGAGAAAGGGAATCGCATGTGTGAAGTACTTGGCTATAATAATGAGTCAAAAAAAGGCGAACCGAATGATTTTAAAAATATTTCTTTCTATTGCCGAAACCTTGTTGTCCATTTCAACGACCCATTAGGTGAAGAGGTCAGTGTTCAAGTTTAATTAGAGAATACTTTACAATAAATTATAATTAATCCCCTTTTGTTATTACCATTTTACATTTTACGACCTTAATGTTTAAAATTTGACAATCAACCCCGTTGAAGTATATGAACTTCCAGTTTGGTTGATGATGTTAATGGGGGTAAATATTAGTTTACCTCCTTTCCCATCAGCTCTTGTCATTGATTGTGCGATAGATGCACGATGGGAACGTAGGCGATAGATGCCCAACGTGAGATTGTCGTACGATAGATGCACGATGGGAACGTGTGCAATAGATGCAAAACGTGAGATAATCGCGCAATAGATGCACGATGGGAACGTGCACCAATGACGCACAACGTGAGATCATCGTGCGATAGATGCATGGTGGGGACGTGCGCGATAGATGCACAACGTGAGATGATCGTGCGATAGATGCACGATGGGAATGTCTATGGTAGATGCACAACGTGAGATGGTCGTGCGATCGATGCATAACGTGAGATGGTCGTGCGATCGATGCACAACGTGAGATGATCGTGCGATAGAAGCACGATAGGAACGTGTGCGATAGATGCACAACGTGAGATGATCGTGCAATAGATGCACGAGGGGAATGTGTGCGATAGATGCACAACGTGAGATGATTGTGCAATAGATGCCTGAGGGGGACGTGCGCGATAGGTGCACAACGTGAGATTTTCATGCGATAGATGTAAGACGGGAACATGTGGGATAGACGTTCTGGAGTTTCAACAAAGGCTGTAATGACTAGTGGTTTATTTGAACTTATAATTCCACTAGGCTTGAGTTCGAATGGTTCCAATGATTCTGGAACCGTTATATTTTCCTTATACCATAAAGGAAAAGAATGAAGTTGCTGGTGTTGCTCTAGATGAGCATAATACTGTATTTTCAGCTGTTGCAACTTTAATTCACTTTGGTTTTCAAAATACGATTTTCTAAATTCTTTGCATTTTTCCTGTAAAAAATCCTGGTTTGGGATTTTATGATTTTCACTTCCCGGTGTAAAATCCATTAAATTTCAAAATTCATATCGCTTGCTGTAGGGCTATAAGGCCTTCTGGATTCATAAACACCATCTGATATTTGATTTTCTGAAAATTGGATTCCCTGAACTACTGGATCTGTAGTATTGTCAGGGTTGGTATCACTAGGAGGTCTGGAAGGCATTCCTTGTAAGATTGACTCTATAGGTTTTGAAGTAGACTGTCTGCAAGACTCAGGTAGATCCACTCCGTAGGATATAGCGGCTTTATAACTGGTACTTGACATACTTCTGGACAATGGCCGATGTGGCCTATTGAAGGTGAGGTATACATTACCGCCTTAAGTCTGTATGACATCATCCAATGATTGTCTAATGATAGGTCTGGCTGGAACAACATTGGGAATATGCCATCTTTCTGGAAAAGTAATATTCTGCCAAGGTATCATTTTTGGCACAGTAACTTGACTACTGAAAATATTAGTGTCTATTAAGACTGTGTGTCCTAATTCACTCTGTTTCCGTATGCAAGGGTTTAAAGTTGTTAAAACCTTTAAATAAATTATGGAAATAATTGTAATTGGTGGTGATCTTGGAAGATACGTATATCCATGGGATAACACTCAAAGTTCGAAACTTTTTGAGAGATTAGCTCGGGATCGGGGGCACTATTTTTCTAGTAGATGCACTTTGTTTGTGGAGGATTTGGTGAATGAACAAGGCAAGATGTTTGAAATAAGTATTGGCCATTTTAAAAATGCTATGGATACCAAGACTCAATTTTATGAATTAAAGACTTTAAATAACGAATGCATCATAGACGTTCATTTTGTGCAAGGATCTGATATTATTATGGAAAAGATTGGAGATAATTTGGAGACATGGGCCAACAATTATTATTGCACATGGAGTCAAAGGGGTAGCTGGTGGCATTTCATTAAAGATCATTTTATTGAATTATTTTGGTAAATATTAATTTGGCTATTTTGTTTATGTTTAAATTGATTAATTATTATTGTTTATTACTTAATGTTTTTTCTTTGTCCGAGGGATGTTATCTTTGGACTCTAGTATGTGTACGCTAAGAACCCTTCTGTGTCCTACTATTGTAGCAGGTTGGAAAGCAGCGTTTCTATCGTCAAGAATCGTGCGAAATTATTATGTGTTGCTAAAGCTAAAAGTTCACAAGGTATATGTTTTGTTATTTATGTTTTTCAAATTTTTTTAAAAGAAAAATAAAAATTTGAATTTTTGTAATGTTGTTTGTTGTTGTAGAATTCAAAAGGGAAACCAGAAATGACTTGGTTGCTTTGAGGAGAATGATGGTTAGAGTTTTGTTATTTCCATGAAAACGGAATGGCAACGAACAAGATGTCGACGAACAATTGAAAAAGTAAAAGGTTTCCCTACCCTTTAAATATTTCATTGAAAATTTGTCGACAACGGAACTCATGTGAGTTAATTAAGTATTTTGAGATTTATAATAGTTTTTTTGTTTGTGATTTTAAAAAAATGATTATGCATAGCTAATTTAATTTTTCATTTGTTTTGCAGTAGCGGTATTCATCCAGACTGGATATTAAATGACCCTGCATTTTATACCCGTTCTCAGAAGCTGCATTTTATAGATAGTAGGAATGATCCTATTCGTGGTCATGGTACTTTTGATTTGAATAAAGCACGTTTTTATATTTCTTCAAGTCTAGAGGTGATGGGTGTATTGAATTGGGAATTAGTTGTTCCGAAAGAGAAAGGGAATCGCATGTGTGAAGTACTTGGCTATAATAATGAGTCAAGAAAAGGCGAACCGAATGATTTTAAAAATATTTCTTTCTATTGCCGAAACCTTGTTGTCCATTTCAACGACCCATTAGGTGAAGAGGTCAGTGTTCAAGTTTAATTAGAGAATACTTTACAATAAATTATAATTAATCCCCTTTTGTTATTACCATTTTACATTTTACGACCTTAATGTTTAAAATTTGACAATCAACCCCGTTGAAGTATATGAACTTCCAGTTTGGTTGATGATGTTAATGGGGGTAAATATTAGTTTACCTCCTTTCCCATCAGCTCTTGTCATTGATTGTGCGATAGATGCACGATGGGAACGTAGGCGATAGATGCCCAACGTGAGATTGTCGTACGATAGATGCACGATGGGAATGTGTGCAATAGATGCAAAACGTGAGATAATCGCGCAATAGATGCACGATGGGAACGTGCACCAATGACGCACAACGTGAGATCATCGTGCGATAGATGCATGGTGGGGACGTGCGCGATAGATGCACAACGTGAGATGATCGTGCGATAGATGCACGATGGGAATGTCTATGGTAGATGCACAACGTGAGATGGTCGTGCGATCGATGCATAACGTGAGGTGGTCGTGCGATCGATGCACAACGTGAGATGATCGTGCGATAGAAGCACGATGGGAACATGTGCGATAGATGCACAACGTGAGATGATCGTGCTATAGATGCACAAGCGGAACGTGTACGATAGATGCACAATGTGAGTTAATTGGGCAATAGATACATGAGGGCGACGTGTGCGATAGATGCACAACGTGAGATGATCGTGCGATAGATGCACGATGGGAACGTATGGGATATATGCACAACGTGAGATGATTGAACGATAGATGCACAACGTGAGATGATTGTGCGATAGATACATGGTGGGAACGTGTGCGATAGATGGACAACGTGAGATCATCGCGGGATAGATGCTCGGTGGGAACCTGCGCGATAGATGCATAACATGAGATGATCGTGCGATAGATGCACGATGGGAACTTGTGCGATAGATGCACAACGTAAGATGGTCATGCGATAGGTACACAACGTAAGATGATCGTGCGATAGATGCACGATGGGAACGTGTACGATAGATGCACAACGTGAGATGATCGTGCGATAGATGCACGAGAAGAACGTGTGCGATAGATGCACAACATGAGATAATCATGCGATAGATGCACTAGGGGAACGTGTGCGATAGATGCACAACGTGAGATGATTGTGCGATAGATGTGCAATGGGAACTTGTGCGATAGATGCACAACGTGAGATGATCGTGCGATAGATGTGCGATGGGAGCGTGGGCGATAGATGCACAACGTAAGAGAATCGTGCGATAGTTGCCCGACAGGAACGTGTGCGATACATGCACAACATGAGATGATCGTGAGATAGATGCACAAGGGGGACGTGTGCGACAGATGCACAACGTGAGATGATCGTGCGATAAATGCGTGATGGGAATGTGTGCGATAGGTGCACAACTTGACTTGATCATGCGATAGATGCACGAGGGGGATATGCGCAATAGATGCACAACGTGAGATGATCGTGTGATAGATGCGTGATGGGAACGTGCGGATAGATGCACAACGTGAGATGATCGTGCGATAGATGCACGATGGAAACGTGTGCAATAATTGTACAACATAAGATGATCGTGCAATAGATGCGCGATGGGAACGTGTATGATTGATGCACAACGTGAGATGATCGTGCGATAGATGCACGAAGGGGACGTGCGCGATAGATGCACATCCTGAACAAGTGCAATAGATGCACGATGTGGGATGATCGTCCAATAGATGCCCGATGGGAACGTGTGTGATAGATGCGCAAAGACTTCAACTAGAACTCCCCTGAATGAACCGTACATATAATATCGTTCGCCTGTGTAAGAAAAAACATAACAAGTGCGATACAGTGGCAATGCATATTTTATACAAGATAAACAATCGAAAATAACGTTTGTTGAAGGCATGTTCTATGCATGAAACGAGAGCATTTTCTACGCATGAAACAAGAGCGGAAGCATATTCTATGCAACAGTGAATTGAGAGCGAGAGCATATCCTATGCAACAATGAAATTCACATTCTATGCAACAAGGATATGCATATTCTATGCAACACTAAAATGCATATTCTATGCAAGGAAAAAAAGCGTAATTTGAAAAAATGAATTCATTGGAAACTTTCGATTTACCATTCGGAAAAGTTATAGCATATTTAAAAAGGATACACCTCGTTCATGTTGACAAAAGACGAACATCGTGCACTAGAACATAGTTTCGAGCTTCAGCAGAGACCATTTTGACCCAACAGTGAACTTTCCTTACACTTCTTGGGAACAAAGGACCCAAAACGATAGCAGGACTCCAAGGGTGGTCATCGGCCACCGGCCGGCCACAGGAGGTGGCTGCTGGCCACGTGCCGCCCATTGATGATCATTGCCGGCCACCAAAGTGGCCTGTCGGCCACTCGTGGTAGATTGGGGGTTTTTTTGGTCTTTTCAGCTTGGGCCTTTAAATATAGGATTTGGCACTTCATTTCCTCACAACCCCATATCTGAAAATCCTCTCTCTCTCTCTCTCTCTCTCTAGGTGCTCTTCTCTAGATCTGCGCTTTCTACGCGTTTTCCAACACCCCACGCGAAGTTGATTCGGTAAACCCTCTTTGTTTCCTCCGTTTTGAACTGATTGAAATTTGGTTTCGATGTTTTTGCTTGGAGTTTCACCACTTAAGGCTTGTTCCCCATGAGTTTCTCTCGGGTTTTGTGCCTTTTTCCCGGGCTTTGACTTTTCCTCTCATTTTCTCTCTCCTAGGGTTGGCTTTTTCCAAGTTTACCCTATTTTCTTCATTTTTCACCTACTTTTCACCCATTTTTCAAATGGAGGATGATATTCCACATGACGGGGCCCCTGCCGAGATTCCGCCCCCGTTATCACCTCTAGCAGAGATGGAAGCGGATTTCGCTCCTGAGCCCGAGCTCGAGATATTACCGCTGAGAGTAAGCCCCTTCGATCCAGCGACATACCATCCCCAGACACATGTACTGCCGACGCGCACCGGAGGACCTCTTGTTGCGGGAGCCAGTCTTCCATTTGTCTTACGGCATCACTGAGGTACACACAGCATTCTCATGCTTTCTTCACTTTACATTGCATTTCTTGCTTTACCTATATTCCTTGCCTTAACTATATGCTTACACGGCATTTCTTGCCTTAATCATACTCTCGCACTGTATTTCTTATATTGCCTTTCATCTGATTGTTCTCATATCACTATATATCACTGTTCTGATCACAGGAGGACTCTCGCTCGATCACGGCTACGGAGCCACGACAGCGAGGGACTGGTATTTGGAGCGCCTTACCGGCATACGCGACATCATCGATGAGGCTGGCTTCAGCCTGTTCTGCACTGGACTATCATGCCACATCGTGAGCCGACCACTTCTTGGCGCACTGGTGGAGTGGTGGTAGGATACCACCAACTCCTTCCACTTCTCCATTGCTGGGGAGATGGCGATGACTCCCTATGACTTCTCCATGCTCACGGGCGTAGGAGTAAGGGGTGATCCGATCCCTTATGATATAGATATAGGCGAGTGGGAGGCCACTTGGCTATACTTGCTGGAAGCACGCCCATCTCTCTTCAGACCAGCCATGGTTCGATACAGCTGGTTCGCTGAGCACTTTCGCGGAAGTGAGCCACAGACCCTAGAGGAGATTGAGCATTATGCCCGGGGCTTTTTGATGTTCCTCCTCAGTACCACCTTGTTTGCAAACATGTGGAACACCGTAGGACTGTATCTACTAAGCACCTTGGTGACATTGCCCCAGGTCAGATTCTATGACTGGGGAGGAGCTGGCCTCGCCACACTATATAGCTACGTGAGCTCGACATCCCGCAGGAGGGGAGATAGGGTTAGAGGCTATTGGCGAGCCTGGGAGGTACACTTTGCATTTCTGCTTTACATTTTCTATCTTTTGTTTATCTGCTTTATGTTTTGTAGTTTCTGTACACTGTATACTGTATTCTTTACATTTATATACTGTGATTTCTGCATCACATATTCTGCATTTTTTGCATTTGTACTTGTACTTTCTACACACTGTACTACACATTTTGCTTTATGTATTCTCTGCACTTGTACTTTCTATACACTGTATACTCATTGTTCCCTTTTCCTTGCAACTCTGGGTATATGCATATTTCCCGACCCTTGCTCCGAAGCCGGCGGAGAAGATTCCCCTCGTTGTGCTGTACTCTCGTTGGTATGACGACAGATGCCTGCATAGGACCCGGGAGACCTTTTCATTCTTCTACCAGTACTTTGACACAGTGACTGTGGATGAGGTAACCCAAAACACAGTCATTTTTGCTTTACAACTGTTCTGATTCACATTTAGCAATTGACAACAACTAATAATCTATACATTCCCTATTTGCAGATCACTTGGCAGCCTTGGATGACGATGCCGGCTGGTGTTTGGAACCAGATTTGCAGGGGCTTGGGCCACTTCCCGTTTCCACATTCTGCTGGAGAGCCCAGTTTGCCGAGTCTGGTTTTTGGGCGAGCGGTTCATGTACCAGACCATGGGTTTGCCTGAGCTTGTAGTTCCCATGGCGCCCCTAGCATCTATGAGGACTACAAAGTGCCTCTCATTCTAGGAGGTGATCCAGTTCACTGCGGGCTTGGACGCCGACAACTTCCGCGGGAAGGGAGACTATTCGGCATTCATCCAGACATATCTCCTGCCTCCCTTGACAGGTGCTCGTGCAAGCAAGGCAGCAGGTGCCCCCATGGCAGGTGGGACTCGGGCGACAAGGGCTAGGGCTGAAGGGGCTCCTCCCGCTGGACAGGCTACCGGTTGGCCAGAGATCCCGACTATGCTAACATGTTGGAGGTCGAGCATAGATACGTCAGAGCTCACGATGCACCTCCGGTATGTACCACATTTTCTCCAGCTTTCTATTTTCTTTCTGATATTTGTTCCTTCTGGATAATAATCCTTCGCAATGCATTTGCAAGCACCCCCGGAGTGCACTGAGGGACTGCTCAAGCTACTGGCATCGTTCGAGGGCATGATACTGAGGAGGGAGGCACTGCTCAGTCTCTACGGCATCTAGGTATTCTCTCATATTTTCTGCCCACATTTCAGCAATTTCCACACCGTTGTGCACATCATTCTAACTGAAGCACTGATGCTCATATCACGGTATGCATTTTGCCTCTATGTCATATCGCATTGATATGCTGCACTGACACACTGTACCATACTTGTACTGTATTTGGCTCATTACATTCCACCACCTTCATCAAACTGCATCTGTTACCATACATTGTATCTGATATGCCAATACTGCATCTTTTCAGGTTCAGGCCGCATCGAAAACACCAGTGGCGACAAATGCACCTGCACAATCACCACCTCCTCTAGCAGCAGGGGGGAGGAAGGGACGGGCCCCAGCACGCAGCCGAGAAGAGCGTCGTGGTCGAGGTCGGAGGAGCCCCTCGGAGCCAGTGTTGAGTGACAATGATGCTAAGACTAGTGACTTCGGAGAGGCAGTGACTCCGCAGTCAGAGTCCTCCGAGAGTGGAGACGCCGGTGGCTCGAGATCTGAGAGCGAAGGTGATGCTGAGTCGAGCTATGAGGGAGAGAGTAATGATGATTCTGGGTCCAGCTTGACATCTGATTCAAACGCGGCACTGATAGAGACAGCTCTGAGTCCCCACCCAGGAAGATGACGAAGAGGACCTCTCGAGCTTAAGATGACTGCCACTGATTTATTTGTACTTTTACTTAGTTTCTTTTTGTTTTGGTAGCATTAGCATATGTACTGCTTCAGATAGGTTTTATTTGCTTTAAAACTTGTACTCCTTTTTCGTAAAAACAACCATGGTCGGAATGAAACCATAGCGTTTTTTTTATTTATTTATGAAAAGTATTGTATTTTTACATCATGAGCACCATATTTGCATGAAAATAGACATGGAATTGAAATGGACAAAAGCACACTTGCTTAAAACAAAATCTTAATCAGGTAATGAGCCGACCAACAACTAAAATACAATATACAACATACAACTCGATAAGCAAAGCAACCTACAACTCGATAAGCAAAAACAACACAACAACAATTTAAGTACAAATAAACAAACTTGCCAAAATGAAAAGACTCAAAACAAGACCTTAAAATGCTCGAAGATCAAAACAAAACACATGCTACTTATACTTTCCAACACACAAGAGGACAGTAAGCCAAAAAGGGAGGCCACCGGCCAGAGGAGAAAGACTGCCGGCCATGGATGAACTTTGCCGGCCACCAACAGTGGCCTACTGGCCATCAGCAGTGGTCTGCCGGCCACCAATGTGCAAAACCTCCAGATTGTTGATAGTTGGCTTCTACTCACTGCCTTATCTTCTACAAAAGCTTCACCTTCGTCATTTCTCCTCTAGAACTCATTCTAGCTACTGTTTTTTGCCACAAATGGAGCCATTTCTTGCCCAAAACCTCGCGGATTAGATTGCGACTTTGGATGGCTAAGAAAAGGTAAATTTCTAGGGTTTCAGTCTAAACGCACTTTTTCCATTGAGTCGGACTCAACTTTGTTTTCCATTCCTCCACGCCACGGCTAGATGTTGTAACCCGATCACACATGTCTTTAGCTTCGGAGGACAAGAAATATGCCCGACAATTGAAGAATTTCAGGCGCTAATGGAATCCTAGCGTGACGAGGAGATCATGCCTTAGCCCCATTTTGGCCATGTCCAAGCTTTAGGAAGGATGTGTGGGACTCTACACGAGGCTCGATCCTTGGTTCACAATGGAGAACTAGATATTCCCAGCCTGATTCATCGATTTTCTAACGTTGGTGACCGAGGCAACCTTCTCTGGTGGGGTTTCCGGCAACACGCCATTCGCTTATGTATGTTGGCTCATTTCCTTCTTGCCCCAAGTTTCGGTGGGTACAACATTCGATTGGTCGAAGTGGCCCAAGATTTGAAAGAAGGCAAAAGTTGTATTGGCTTGGTGCTGGCCGAGACTTTGATGGGCCTAGACGCCTTCCATCGGAGAAAAACTACCAAATTCGCGGGGGAGTCGACTACTTCCTTAGGTAATATTTTCCACCTTTTTTCTCATATGTGTTTCTCACATCACTCGGCACTCATGCTCTGTTTTTCTCTCAAAACCCTTTTCTCTTAACATACATCTCTCTATTCTTTAATCTCTCTTTTCTTTCATCTCTTCCCAGGTGTGGCTTATGGATAAGCTGAAGGTAGTGGACTCATGCCCTAAGTACTCAGCTCGAGGCTATTTCTTCTACTGCCATCTAGTGGATTTCCTAAACGAAGGATGGTGTTGCCACTGAATATGCAACAGGTCTGCTGCTAACATTGTTTGGCATTGCCCTTGGCTTAATCTGACCGAAATGAGCTATAGCATGACTCGGCAACTTGGCATTTAGCTGATCAGCCTTACACACTGTGTATTCTACTTCCCGTTTCGATTCAGACGTCAGTTTGGGCATGACCAGATCTGCCCAGAGGAGGGGGTAAAGTACCTGGTTTCATTCCCCATTTGTGGTTCACACTTGGCTCGCTACATCAATGCTTGGAGGACGAGAGAACTTCTGGCCCCTGCCCCTAGTTTTAGTTGCACTCTTTCTAGCGAGTGCCTGGCTTGGCTTGAGGATGAGGCACAAACCGGGCCTACTTTAGCTTCAGAAGCTTCCACAAGCTCAAGGAGGAAACGCAGGAGCACCTGACTCATCTATGCCCCTAATTTATTGCTTTGACCTTACTTTTCATGTTTTTGTGATGTAATAAAAGCAACTTTGATTTGTATCAGAGAGTTGGAGAACGTTGTATTGAAATCAATGAAATTAAAGTTGTAAGCACTGAAAATTTTCCTTTTAGTCCAAAAATGGTCTAAGTTGTAAAAGGTAAAATTTCAACAAAATCAACTTTTATTAAAACTTCCCAAAACCATTTTCGAAAAGAAACACCAATTGACACGCACGGAATCAATCCTCGAGTTGTACAACCCCGAATCAGAAGATGACAAATTACCTTGTGACTGAATAGCACTGCTCAACACTGTAACTAGTTCTTCTCCCAGATTAAAGATCACAACCAAACTCTTAGATAATAGACAAACAAGGATGACCTGATCAGACACGTGGACAGGACAGTTGCGTTGGAGGTGATTACAACTGAACTTCAGGATGAAGTTGCCTACGTATCCCGAAGATGGGAATCAGGCCTTACGTAGTTCGGTTCAGGTTCACTCGAGTATTAACACTCTCCTTTTGCATCGCTTCTAACTTTTGCCAAGGTCGCCATTTAGGGTTTTTAACCTTGCGAGCTCACTTTTTCTTTATTTTCAATTTTTTGTGCTCTAACTTTTGCCTAGGTCACCCTTCTGGGTTTTCAACCTAGCGAGCCTCTCAGGGATAGTATTTCTTCAACCTTGTCCATATTGATCGGTTGGGAAAATTCTAGGCATCCAAGTCCATGAGAATAACAACTCCACCCAACGAGATAGTTTTGATGATATAAAGACCAGTCCAATTGGGTCTGAACTTGCCCCTAGGGTCATGAATGGGAGTTCGGTTGTCTTTCAGCACCAAATTGCCCTCCTTGAGATTCTGGGACATAACCTTCCTGTTTGAAAGCCCTGACAATCCTTCGTTTATACACTGAATGTGATACAATGCTTTCAACCTTCTCTCATCAAACAACATCAGCTCCTCGAACTTGCTCTGTTGCCAGTCCACCTTTACTATCTGACACTCAGCCATAACTCACAGCGACGGGACTTCTATTTCAATTGGCAGAATAGCCTCCATACCATAGGACAAGAGAATAAGGAGTTGCCCCTGTAGACGTTCGGATTGAAGTTTTGTAACCCTAGAGTGCGAATGGCAATTTGTCTGGGCCAATCCCTATAAGTCTCAACCATCTTCTGTAAAATATGCTTCATGTTCTTGTTGGCGCCCTCAACAGCTCCATTGGTTTGCGGTCGGTATGTAGAGGACTTGTGAAAAGCCACATTGTATTTCTCCAACAAGTTGATCACTTCTTTCTTGAAGTGGGAGCCATTATCCGAAATGACCTCGTTCGGGACTCCATAGCGGCAAATGATATTGTTCCTGATGAACATGCACTGCTTTCAACACATCATAGGACTGAGCTTCTACCCACTTTGTGAAGTAATCAATTGCCACCATAATGTATTCATGCATATTCGACCTTTTTGGTGTGACTGCGCCGATAACGTCAATTCCCCAGACTGAGAAAGGCCATGGTGAAGTCATGTTGTACAGCTTTGGTGGCAGAATATTCATGCGATTAGCATGAATTTGGTATTTGTGGCATCGCCGAACAAAACCAATACAATCTTCTTCCATGGTGGACCAATAATAACCTTGACTGAGAATCTTCTGGGCTAACATCACTCCGTTCATATGTGCTTTGCATTCCCCTTTGTGGATGGCCTGCATCAGGCGCTTTGATTCCTTTTCTTCGACACACAACTTGTGCATTCCCAGATGACATCTCTTGTACAGTTTACCTCCACAGATAATAAATTGGATGTCAATTCACCGTATTCCCCTTTTGTCCTTAGCATTTGCCCCTGGTGGATAAATCTCCTTTTCCAAGAAGTTCCAGATATCCTAGTACTAAGGGTTCATGTCTTGTGCTTCATCTATTGCGGTGATAGTTTCATAGGCCGGCGTGTATTTTTGCTCAATGATAATCAGACGCATTCGGACTCTGAACGGGATGTCTATCATAGAAGATAAAGTTGATAAAGTATCAGTGAACCTATTCTTCTCTCTCAGTAGATGTGTGAAAGTCAGCTTTTCAAACCTAGGAATTAGAATGTCCAAGGTTTGGTGATAAATTTTCATCTTTTTTTCTTTGACCTTCCAGTCTCTATTTGCTTGAGAAACAACTAGATTCGAGTCCCCGATAACATCCAATCTTTTTTCCCCTAGTTCCAGGGTGGCTTCCAAACCAGCGATACATGCTTCATACTCTACTTCATTGTTGGAGACCTTGAACCAGAGTTTGAAGGCTAAAGGTATATGGGAATTGTCGAGTGCTATCAGCAACACACCTATCCTATAACCGTATTGGTTAGACGCTCCGTTAAAATACATTGTCCAAGTCTCCTCCTCAACTTACAGAATAGCATCATCTGGGAACAGGTATTCCACCACTGCATCATCTTTTACTGGGTGATCAGCTAGGAACTCTACTACTGCTCTTCCCTTGATCGACTTGCGGGTAACATACTTCAGATCAAATTTAGAGAGAATAAGCAACCAATGATCTAGCCTACCCATAAGCGTTGGTTTCTCAAAGAGATATTTGATGGGATCTAATCTCGAAACCAGAATTACGGAGTGAGCTAACTAGTAATGCCTCAACTTCCTAGTAGCCCATACCAAGGCTAGGAAAGCTTTCTCCTTGTAATCCCGCATTTTCTTGATCAAATAATAGATGGCTTTCTCCACTTTATCCTCAGATTCTTAAGCAAGCATGCATCCCATAGTTGTGCCCGTTACTGACAGATACAGAATCAGAGGCTTCCCCGGCTCTAGCAGCAATAGCACTGGCGGATTCTGAAGGTACTGCTTGACCTGTTCAAAAGCGAATTGACATCGATCATCCCATAAGAATTTCTTTCCTTTCTTCAGGAGACCAAATAGTGGTTCACAAGTCAAGGTTAATTTAGAAATAAACTGTCTTATGAATTGCACTTTACCCAGAAAGCCTTGCTCCTCTTTTTTAGTCCTTAGTGGTGGCATTTCTAGTATGGCCTTGATTTTGGAAGGATATACCTCGATGCCACTCTGTGTGATCAAGAAACTCAGCATTTTTCCTGCTGTTACGTCGAAAGTACACTTCTACAGGTTCAACCTCAGTCTGTATTCTCTAATCCGTTGGAAGAATTTCTTCAAGGTAGTGTAGTGACCCTTTCTTTCTTTGGACTTGACAATCATGTCATCCACGTACACCTCGACCTCCTTATGGATCATGTCATGCAGAATAGTGGTTACAGCCCTCTGATAGGTAGCCCCAACATTCTTCAGCCCAAACGACATCACCTTGTAGCAGTAGGTTCCCCACGGCGTAGTAAATGTAGTTTTCTGTCTGTCTTCGGGTGCCATTAGAATCTGGTTATACTTGGAAAACCCATCCATGAAGGAGAACAATGCGTGGCCTACAGTAAAATCCATTAGCTCATTGATGTGTGGTAGGGGAAAGTTGTCATTCAAATTGGCTTTGTTCAGGTCTCGGAAGTCTACACACATCCGAATTCTACCATTCTTTTTCGGCACTGGAACGATATTGGCCAACCAAGTCGGATATTCAGATACTAGCAAGAACCCTGCATTAATCTGCTTGGTGACCTCCTTCTTGATTTTGAATGCCCAATCTGGACGAATTCTCTGTAACTTCTGCTTGACGGGTCGGGCCTCAGGGTCAAGAGGGATTCGATGCTGTTCAATTTCAGGATCATTTCCAGGTATGTCTTTGTAGGACCACGCGAAAACATCTTTGAAATCTTTTAATAAAGTGACTAAGCGCTCGTGCTCCTCTGAAGACAACGTGGACCTGATCTAGAACAGACGCGGATCCTTCTTAGTAGACACATTAATCGCAATGATTTCATTAGCAAGAGGTTTTGCAAACCTCTCTTCCTTTCGATTAATCAAAATTTTCAAAACTAGAGGAATTCCTTCCTCTTCGTTTTCATTAAAATTTTGAAAATCTTGGTCAATGCAATAAAAAGCGGCACAGAGAAATACTTAGAATCAGCAGCGACATTCTTATTCATAAAGTCCTGCTCATCCAGCTCTTCGGTTACAACCGACTCAAAGGAAAAAGAAAAAGACGACCTGGACAAGACCTTGGCATCTGGGTTATCACCCCCAGGAATACCAAACTCTGACTCAAAAGAACTGGAATCTGATTCTGACTCCGCGACTCTGTAGAATCAGACTCCGGCTCATTACCCGACTCAGAACTACTAGACATGTAGCCCTTTTCCAGCTACCAAATGCGAGATGGTGCTTCAGATGCACCAAAATGCTGCTAGACGGGTTCACACCTGGTTGGTCCCCCCGATCATGGAGATGGTAAGGTTATCTCCCAAACTCTCTGAGTTGGCCAGAGGATCTGAAAGGAGACAAGCCAGTGCTGCTACTATTTCAAGCTCGTTGTTGTCTGAGTCATTTTCCATGCTCTTCTTATCTTTAGTAGTTGGTTCAACCTTTTCCTCGGTATCACTTTCTTGCAGCTGTAAGTCAAAGAAAATTTCGAATCTAGGAACCCGCTACTCTCAGAATTCACCTAAGGCTCAAGGAAACCGCAAAATGGGAAATCTTCTCCCTCCCAGACAAAACGACCATTCAGCATTCCCTGAATTGGCTTGTGATTCAGCTCATAGTGTTTCCTAACTTGCTTCGCTCTAGCTCTACCTGCCATCTCTTTTTCTTTCCTAATCCAATCCTCTTTGGTGGGCGTATAACCAAGACCAAAGGCATGCAGATTATGTGGCATATCGGCCAATGCTGTGACATCCTTCTGGCCACTTCTTCCGAATCCCATTCCAGGCACATATTGTAGTTTGTTCTTGAGATATACAGATTGGGCGCTAACATGCATGCCCTCATCTGCTACCAAGATGTTCTGCACTACTCGAGCCTCAGCCAAGGTGAACCCTGAAAGGAAAACATCCTCTTCGCCGTGTATGATTTCCAACACCGGTATAGTTACCTCTGCGAAGGATGGATGGATGAATTCCATAACACAATCGCCACTCCCTTCCCATGAGAATATTTCAGCATTTGACGGAGGGTAGAGGAGACTGTTTTCCCTTGATGCAACCAGGGTCACCCCAGTAGTAAGTTGAAGGTGGCCGGGACATCCAGGACACGGAACTCGACATCCTATTGAGCTCGGCCCACCTGAACTCTGATATGTACCGTGCCCATAACCTCTCTACTTGTAGTATCGTATGCCAGGATCACCTGGGTTGTAGGCACGAAGTCAACTAGTTTTAGGCCGATGGCGTAAGCTGTGCAGGAAGGACAAACGTTAATAGCTGAACCAGTATTGACCAAGACCACTGGTACCCATTTTTCTCTGCACTCAACAGAGATGTACAGAGGTTTGTTGTGTGCTGAGCCTTCTGGTGACAATTCCTTATCAGAGAAGGTTAGAGTTAGTGCAACACCCCCTAGGAAGACCAATCCCACCAACTGTCCAGGGGTAGTGTCAACGGATAGTTTGGCTTTGTCCATCGCTGATAGTACAGCCTGTTTGTGCACTCGAGAAGCCATAAGTAGACCCCAGATTGAAATATCAGCTTGAATTTTCTTTAACTGTTTTAGCACAACCTCTTCTTCCAACTATTTCTTTTTCTGCTTTTCAACTTCTTTATCCTTCCTGGATGCTTCAGCTTAGTCTAAGTGTGGCGGCTTGAAATACCGCCCACTTCTAGTCATGTGGTTCAGCTCCTCTACATACCATGTGTTGTCTGGAAGGTCCTCACCCCAGTTTTCATCGGTGTGAGCCAAATACAAGTCATCATCATCCCACATATACCCTCGGCAGCCAACAAGCAGTTGTCCGGCTCCGTTTGGATTAATTTCTCACAAATTTCCCCCGTAGGGTGTTGGTCCACTATCAATTCTTAGTTGTCCTCGGCCTTTTCTCTTACAAACTGCTTCAGCACAGCCTCCTGTTTTGTATCCATGGTATTCATGATGCCCAGTTCCTGAGCTGACTGTTCTACACCAGTGTTCTCTGGTAGTTTCTCCTTTTCGTTGGCCATTGCAGCAGTTCCTGCTTTCTGTTCCTCTAGCTTCAGTTCGGTTCCTTTCTCAATATCCGACTTGTCACTAAGCTACCCAGAGTTGTTCGCTGACCCATTCAAATCAAACCAATCAATCTGCACGTCCTCTTGATCTTGCTCATCAAAGAACTACAAATTGTCTATGTCCTCCTCTAGCTCCACCAGATCATCTAACCCTTGGCTCGGGCCATTCTCTCGAACTACATTGACCTCCATCCTAGTTGGCAACACCACTTTCAGCTTGGCTTGATAGATTGGCACAATGTAGCAGCACGGGTCATACACCCCCTTAGACAAGTCCTCAGAGTACTCAGGCAACGGACTCATACTCAGCCTCCCTTCTTCTGCCACTGTCACCACCACGGGTTCAGGTTGAAGTCTGGACATGTCCATCATGCACAAATCTGTGCTTTCAGGAATGAACATTGTTGGTTTGGGTAGGTGGGAAGAGGTAATATATACGTTGGGGTCATAGGGGACGGCCAGTATATGGATGAGTTTTATATGCCGGGGTGGGGGAGCTTGATTGTGGTTGTGGAGTAGGAGAGGATTTGTGGTTACATTTGGTTTCTGGAGAGGTGCAATCACCTTGTTGTCCATGAGATCTTGAATCTCATGACTCAGCCTGAAGCATTGGTCAGTGTTGTGACCGTACTGCTGGTGAAATGCACAGTACTTGGCTGGGTTGTGTTTCGGTGGGAGGGGATTAGGTAGAGGGCGAGGCTCTAATGGTCTAAGGTGCCCCTTTTTGATCAACACGCTCATAGCTTGGGGTAAAGGCATGTTGAGTGGGGTAAAGGTCCTTTGGGATCGATTTTGGTTGTTTGAAGTTTGTGGAGTTGTGCTGGCAAATGGATTGGCGGTCTTGGTTGTGGTGGTGATAACGATCACATCTAAAGGACATGCAGTTGCGCTATCACTAGTGGTTGCATTAGAACTGCGCACAAAAGGCCTCTTGGCCTGTTCTTTCTTATCGGTTATCAAGCCCTGTTTCATGGCATCCTCAATTTGAACTTCCATTTCATGGAGATCAGTGAATGTGAACAAGGGTAGGACTATCATTTTCTGCAGTAATTTCCCACGTAGATTGTGAACTACCATTCTTATCTGGTCTTTCTCTGAAGGCCATGTAGTCATCATAGAAGCCTTGGCCCTCCATCTTGTTACAAATTCTGAGAAGCCCTCCTTTGGTTCCTGGCACGTTGCTTCGGGATCACGTGTTGTGACCTCGATCTGCGTGTTGTATGAATATTGTGCAACAAAAGCCTCAGCTATTTCCTCCCAACTATGCTTCACTGAATCTTCCAGCTTCGCATACCAGATAGCCGCTATTCCTGACAAGGTCCGATCGAAAAACAACAGCTTTTGAAGTCTAGTAAGGCCCATAGGCCGCAAGATGTCTGAGAATAACCGCAAATGGACCATGGGATCCCCAGAGCCATCGAACCGGCCGATATGTGGCATCTTGAACCGATCTGGCAAGGTCACTGCTGAGTCGGTGTATCCATCTTTGATGTCAGGGATTGAGTTCACACCCTGTGCCTGTTTGAAAAGCTTCTCTAGCTTGTTGACCTTCAGTATAGTCGGGTCAACTTCAAATTCAAATGGAGGCTCAGTTGGGTACACCGGTGCCTTGGAAGCCTGTGGTGGGATTAGGTCTACCGGATTTCCCAGATTCTCATGGACATTAACAGTGATTCCGGGTGCTAGGATACCTACAGGAGGTGCATGAGAAGCAGGAGCCGCTACCGGCTATGGTTGTTGTTGCTGCAACCTGTTTACCACTTCCGCTTGGTGGGTTGTAACTTCAACTTGGCGAGCAGCATCTTGCTGCATAGTATCAACTATTTATTGGAGATGACGGATCAAGTCCTCCATACTGACTACAGGGTACTGGGTCATCTGAATAGGCGAGTGATCTCTTGCTGGCCTAGATTTAGAAGACTATCCCTGACGAGATGTAAGTGAAATGAAGGGTGATTGTTGGACTGGTGAATTGTGCCTAACTCTCCTCCATCTAGTAATCGGCGGGAGCAAAGCAAACACAGGTTGTCCCCTAACAAGATCTTCAGATCTGTAAATCCTTCTGACATGGGTCCAGAGCACTTAGGGGATATCTGAACTGTCTGAAACAATGGTGTTATACTACCTAACAAAAGAAAGAAAGCAAAAAGAAAGCAGTAATCAAAAACCGCACAGTACCTCAGCTCAGATTTTAATCAACACATAGATGTAATCAAAGCTGTAGGACCGTGTAGACACGCCCAAACGTCTCGGGAAAATCCCGTTTTGTTCATTGGGCTCACTACAGTTCGGACTCTAATGTCACGGTTCTTAATCTGATCTTGCAAAGTGCAATGCGAGATTGATAAATCACCAAAGAGTCCAAATTCGGCAAATCGTTTTGAAAAACTAATTTTTAGAAAGAAGTGCCAAACATGGACTGCTTTGTCAGATACAAAGTCGCCACCTAAATATTTTATTTTTGGGAAATTTAGGAAACCCTGAGTCGTGCCTAAAGCCACGTGTCCGTCATCACCAAAGTTGCCTCGGCTCAAGAACTTGGGTACGAGAGGGGAAGGTCATGCAATGAGCACCCTCGCTTGCCCGATCAAAGATCGGCCTTTACTAACATGATATCTTGTTTTTGAAAACACATGTGCTCTTATTCCGGTTATTAACCTAGAATTACTATATGATGCGCACAGCATACAAGTATAGACTGGATCGCCCTAGTTGGAACAAAACATCTCATGTTTGTTTTTGAAAGCGTTTTGCTACTCGCAAGTAGACTAAAATGCGGATTTTGCCACCCTCAAGTGGGCTTAGGAAAACGTGATTTTGCCACTCTCAAGTGGGCTTAAAACTCGCAATCAATGAATTGTTCCAATTCAAATAATCCAACCTTCACCCACAGGCAATCAGACAGTTATATCACATAAGCAGTTAGCCTCATGGCAAGCATGCTATCATGGCAGTCACTCACACACATGTGAGGATGCTAAAGCATAAACACTCATCGAGTACTCCGAGCCAAAACAAAAGCAATGTTAGAAATCAATGCATGATCCTAGCTATGTCAAGAATGCCTAATGCAACACATACAAAATGCAACTAAGATAGGCTCGGCTATTCTAAAATTTCATGTGAAATGCAATTTGATACATGTATTCAAACAGGAATTAAAATACAATGTAGTTAGTATGATGCGCCGAGCCCAGTGCATGCAAGGCAGATGAATGGATGCAACCATGCGAGCATAAGGATGCTAATTGAAAGAAAAGCGGGTAAATAAAAGGAAGAAAGAAATGGGGGTTGGAAGACATGCATCACACACACGCACACTTATTTACAACATTGCCCTCTCGGAGGAGGGTCTGAATGAATAATACAGAACCAACTAGCTAATCTAAGCTAATCTAATTAAACTAGTTATTACACAATGAAATGAATAACAAGCTGCAGCTAATTATTACACAACTCTAATTAATCAACAAATTAACTAAGTAAGCAATTTAAATAAGCATGTAAACTAAATGAAATAGGCTGCCTCAGCTCTGCTTTGGATGACAAAGGATGCATGCATGCTCGAGTTGCTTTGTTCGGAAATCCCTCGCGACGCCCCGACTTGCCTTTGTTTGCAATTGAGCTCAGAACACTGCACAAAGCTCCAGAAGGCTGAAACTCCACCCTGGGAATCTGTGGGAAGGCTGCCGACCAGCTATTGGCCTTGGAGACCACCTGCCGACCACTTTTGTGGTGAAAAACCAGAAAAAGTGGTCGGCCAGCCACTAAACCTGGTCGGCCGACTAGTTTCTGCCCCCTGGTTTCTGGTTTTCTATAACAGAAGGCAAGAGAGAGAGAGGGCAAAGTATTCGCAACACATGTGTGCACGACCACTCTCCCCATTATTGCATAAGCTCAAGGGAGTGTAGTCCTTGACCCTCGGGCCACCAATCGCGCATCTCAATGCATGATGGTCGAGGAGTCGAATTGCACGACTCAATGTGAAATGAATACACATGCAAGCACCTAAAGCCAACAACTCCGTCATGGGTAGTCAAGAGTGTCGGCGACCGGGAATCGAGGCACATTTCATCAATTCAAGCATGAAACGTTCCTCGTTCCCTGTGTTTGGACTAACCCCTATTCCAAACATAATGCAACAAACAAGGCATGCACCAATGCAACTCTAGCATGCAATCTTAATGCAATGCAACTAAGTCATGCAAACATGCAAGGGATAACATGCAAACATGCAACTAGCATGCACAATGCTATGAACTAACAATGGCATGCTCAATGCACATGACACTTAGCATACACAATGCACATGACACTTACATACACAACGAGATGAACAAGGCATGCACAATGCAATGATCAATCATGCGACAAGATGGCATACTTAATGCGGCTCAAGCGTGTAAACATGCAATGCAACCTAAGCATGCAAATATGCAAGGGACATGATAGCATACACAATGCCAATATGGAATGCAACATGAACAACCTAACAAGGCTAATGGTATGCACAATGCACAATGCTAATGCAAACATACTCAATGCAAGACAACATAAGCATGCAACAATATGACAAAATGCGACTAGCATACACAATATGAATGTCAAATAGCATACTCAATGCGACGAACTACATGGCATGCGCAATGCTAAGTGGACTTAAACCAAAATGGATGGGCCTCAGCCACACCCAAATCAGTGGCCAATAGATGATGGAAATAAGGCATCAAAACACATACGATCATGCATAATGCAACGGCCCCAAGTCTAACGCACAAAACACAACTTTCCAAACGCATTGAAAGGATGAAATATGGAGTGCAATGACACATGTTTCAGCTCTAAAATGGCATACAAAATAACTTCAAATTATGCAAACAACTCATGTAATGCATGTTGAATGGCTCAAGCATCGAAACTAGTGAAGTGTACTACACTATAGGCATGCAAGGCAATGCTCAAATGGCCAAACCAACTCCAAACAGACCCTATGCAGGCCCAAAACAGTAGCAAAATGAGTTGGTATGATGGCTTGAAAGGCACAAAAATGAAGCTCATGCAATGGCTCACAAAATAGGATATAAAAGCACAACTCTCAAGGGCACTTAAAGAGTGGAAAACATGGAAGTATGACAACCCTATATGCTCTGAAATATCATGCTCAATGATGCCAAGACATGAAAATACCTCAAGTTAAGCATGCAAGGGACTTTAAAACTCGAATCTAGTCAAGGTTATTACACTACAAGCATGCATGGCAAGCATCTTTCGACCAAGAGGCCTCAAAACAGAACTAAGGCAGCCCAAAATATGAACAAAACTGGGTTGGAGCATGGCCAAAATATGCTAGAATAGAGGGCCAAAATATCATGCATTCTAAGCTAGTAAACATGATTTACACTACAAGCATATGAAGCATGTGAGAGGCTACCAAACCAGCTAAAAATAGAGTCATGGCATGCCAAATGATGACCAAAACCCCACTGAAATATGACCAATACATGCAAGAATGACATGCCACTTTGATAAGCCACAAAAGGGGATTACTCTACACATGCAAGAGGCAAACCCAAGGTGACCAAACCAGCCATAGAAAGAGTCTAGGCAGGCCCTAAAAGTCACCAAATAGTGCCTGAATCGAGCCTTGAAAGTATGAAAACATATGCTCCTTTGATAGGCCAAAAATGCAAGCAAACAAGACCAAAAGAGAGAGGGTCACCCCTCTCTGCTTTAGGGCCTCAAAATCACATGCCAACCACTGAAAATCCACTGGATTTCAGTGGCTAAAAGACCATGCAAGGATTAACTCAAAGGCCTTATGGCATGGCACAAAACAAAGCCAAATAAGGCATGCAAGAGGGAAGATAACCCTCAGCACCAAAAGGGCCTTAAACAAACATGTTAAGCATCTTAAAACAAGACTTTTTTCAGTTGAAAGCTAAGCCCAAATAAGCATGCAAGTATGGCTAAGAGAATGATCAAGACAAAGCTAAAAAGGGGAGACAAGAAGTTACCCTTGAAGCACTGCAATGCCAGCAGGTTTCTCAGCCAAAAACCAAACTCTTGAGCCTTCTCAAGACCCTCCAACACCTCAGTAACAAGGTAAGAGTGTTTGGGCTAGGAGGTTGTGCACAAATGTGAAGCAATGCACCAACATAGAGAGAGAAAGAGAGAAATATATAGAGAATATAAGCCTATGCCTTAAACCAAAATTTGAACCTGTGTAATGGAGAGGGAGAGCCTCTCTTATAGAAAAACAAAGGGTTCAAGCTTCTTGGAGAAGCTAAACATGGATGCAATCCCTTATGGAGGATACAGTCTGTGCCCTCCAGCTGGCATAGCTGGCATCCATTCAGTCAGACAAAACAGGAGGAAACCTGCCGACTAGAAAAGGTGGTCGGCCTGCTACTTTTAGTGGTCGGCCGACCACCCAAAGTGGTTTCCCCAAAAAAAAGTGGTCGGCAAGTGCAATTGGTGGTCTCCACACTGAAAGCAAGCCAATGGTGGGGTGGGAAACCAGAAAATGTGGCCCAAAGACCAAGAAAACCAGTTTCCTGACCAGAAAATCGGCTGGCGGGAGAAAAGTGGTTTGCAAGGAGAAAGCTGGTCTCCCACCCTTGTACCACCTTCCAAACAAGAAAAACAAGGTTCGTACTAAGAACGAACCAACACGGATGCAAAACGAGAGTTCGGCAGGCAAGACGCGCGGTCGGGGGCCTCGAAAACTGGCTGTTGAGCACAAAAAGTGGCGTACGACCACAAAAGTGGTCTCCCGGACCACAGTGTCCCTCTAGACGGAGGAAACAAGGTGTGTTCCAAAAACCGTGGCAAACGGAGAATGTTAAGCGGTCCCGAACCGAGGCGTACGGCCGACGGCTCTAAAAACCGGAAACTAGTCTCCAAACAGGAACAGTGGCCTACGACCACGAAAAGTAGTCTACGACCACTGAGAGATGGTGTACAAGACCTCTCCCTCCCTCCGAGAAGAGAAAACAAGACTTAGTCCGCAGACCGAGTCAAAGTACAAAGAGTCCCGAGGTCCGGAGGTGAGGCTCTCAGCCAAGAACTCCGAAACCTCGAAATGAGCACAACATGCGCAATCACCGAGCGCTCAATCGATGACGTCTGAGTCTTAAGGTCGGTCAAAATGGGGTGTCTACAGACCGTGCTCAACACTAAATTTTGCCCCCCACAACTGATACCCAGACTTGCAACTGATACGGACGTTCCTATAGAGTTTCACTCTAAAAGTACATACTAATTAAGTGAGAGCCAAAAACACCCCTATGAGGGGGTAGGGTTACCCTGTCCTAGTTTCGTCAGGAACTAGGGTTCACTATTCAAACAAAGTGGTTTCACGCAATTCCTGCATTCGAGTAAGCATCATGTCCTAGTTTGGAACAGTCTCTATGGCTTTCAATATGCAACTAGGCCGAATAGTAAAAAATGGTACCTCAGCAACACTACCTAATATACCTTTCACACCTAACACCGAGAAGTGAAAGGAGGATCAAATGGTACAGCAGTAGTCCAGATCCAAGGGTTGTGTTCCCATCGTGGCAGAGCCTGCGGCCAGTCAGCCTTTTGGCAAGCTTTTGGGCAAGACTTCAGCAAACCGTCTAGGAATAGCAGATGGCAAACACAGTGACTTAGGCGCACCAATGCAAATGCAATGCAAAGAAACATATAAGTGTAGATAAAAATTTCATATAATGAAATTCAAGTCAAGTTCTCTAATTCCCCAGTGGAGTCACCAGAAACTGCAGCCTGACTTTTTCGCGCCCCCCTTTTCGGAAGTTCAAAATAAGCCCTACAGTTCGGACTCCTGCAGTTCTAAATCTAATCTCACAAGTACAATGTGAAATTGATAATCACTAAAGAGTCCAAATTCATCAAATCTTTTTGAAAAATCAATTTTGAATAAAAAATGCCAAAAAAAGGACTGCTTTGCCAGATACAGAGTCGCCACCTAAATATTTTATTTTTGGGGAAATTTAGGAAACCTACGACTCGTGCCAAAGGCCACGTATCCATCATCACCAAAGTTGGCTCGGCTCGGGAACTTAGGTACAAGAGGGGAAGGCTCGATCAAAAGATCGGCTTCTACTAATCATGATATGAATCTTATCAACATTATATGCTCTTGTTCCGGTTTATTAGACTATCATTACTATGTGATGCGCACACACAAGGTATAGACTAGCTTGCTCAAATTGGAACAATTCAATTTTATGTTTGTCTTTTGAAAAGGGTTTGAATTTGCCACTTGACAAAGTGGGCTTAAAGCTTGTGAATTTGCCACTCGACTAAGAGGGCTTAAAACGTACATTCATCGAATCATTCCAATTCAAGCAACAAGTCTTCATCCACAGGCATTCAAACAGTTTAACAAGTAAGCACTTAGCCTCATGGCAAGCATGTTAGTCATGGCAGTCATTCACACTCATGCAAGTATGCTAAAGCACTAAAACTCACCTAATGCTCCAAGCCAAAATAAACAAAAGAGTTTAAAAAATGCATGATTCCTAACTTATACAATATGGCTAATGCAACACATATGATATGCAATTAATAGGCTCGACTACTAATATGGCATATGAATCAATGAAATAGCATACGGTCTAAGCACGTATTTAAACTAACAATGCAGTTAGAATGATGCGCCGAGCCTCGGTGCATACAATACAAATGGATGGATGCAAACATGTGATATGCTAATTGAAATGTGATGCCTCTAATCTAACCATTTTAAGTAGATAAATAAAAAGGAGAAAGACGTGGGGTTGGAAGACATACACATTATTACAACATGGATGCCCTCGCGAAGGGGGGTCCGAATGAATACACTAACTAAGCTAAACTACTTAACTAATTATTACAAAACTTGAATAAATAAACTAGCTATCTAAGCTAATTAATTAAGTACAACAATTAAACAATTTAACTAGGCTAGGCTAATTAAATATTTACAACACAAACTAATTTAAGTAATCAATCTAAACTAATTAAATAAGTACAAAACAAACTAATTAGCTACAACTAATTAATTACAACAAATAAATGACCAATTACTAATTAAACTAATTAACTAGTCCTAGGAAGCGAGGGAGGCCCATGCATGCACGGTTTCCACCCGAAGAACGTTCACAGTTTGCTCCCGAAAGCCTCTATTACACAACCCTTGCACTGGTTTTCCTCTTCTAGACCAACTCTACAATGCTTCACGAGCATTCCGCTCAAAATTCACTAGTGGCTGCCAGGCCAAAAGTGAGGAGTTGCTGGCCATTAGAGGTGGCCTGCCGGCCACTGCTAAGGGGTTGCCGACTACTGAAGCCAAGTGTTTCCTTGCTGCAACAGAGGACAAACAGAGTAAAGAAAGGGTATTCTCACAAGTTGTTTGTACTGTGTAGCCCTCCTTCTCATCAAAACATCTCAAAGAAATGATACGCTTGGTTCAAAAATCACCAATCAAGCAATTTTACTGCATGATGGCCAAAGAACCAAGGTGTACAAGTTAATAAATGCACAAACAAGACCAAAAACCTTCACCCTATCATGGATGATCAAGAGCAATGGTGACCTTAGAAAATTGGCACATTTCATCACTTTGAGTATGAAATGCCCCAATTTTCCTTGTGTTCAAATTAACGTCCAATTCGAACACATCAAAACAAAACTAAATTCTTTACTTGCAAAATTTTAGTTTCCATTTTAGTTACTCATTTTAACTTACCAACCATTCTTTAACCAATTAAGTCCATTGGTGAGAAGTCCTCTAAAGAGAAGGAAGTGTCAAACAACAGGTGGTTTAAGGCAAGAGAGAGGTGTCATGCCGTTGATAATGAACCCCCAAAAGAGAATTAAACCATTAGGCACGAACCTTAATCTCAAGCTTAAACAATCCCAAGGTTGAAACAACACTCAAAGCAAATAAAGAGTCAAGAAATAAGGGAGGTTGCAAACATTAAGCTTGTTGAAATTAAGTGAGAAAAGCACTGAAAACATGTAACCAACTCAAACAAGTAGTGTCTAAATGCCTAAAACACCAAGCTCGTGAGGACACTTACACTACTACCATGCAAAACAAGACTCAAATGCAAAAACCAGCCAAAAATAGAGTTAAAACAGTTCAAATCAGAGCCTAAAACATGTTGGAATTAAGCTACAAAAGGTTAGAAAATTAAGCTAACACATAGAGCTAACTAGGCTAGCAAACAAGACACAAGGATGGGAGGCTAACCCCTCAAAATTTGGACATCAAAACATGGTTTTCACCACTGAAATTACTCTGAAATTTAGTATTTAAAAGCCCAAAATGAGATGGTTTGAAAGTGGGAAACAAACGTGGAAAGGCTTTAAAAGGAAGGAATAAAGAAGGGTGAACCACCCCCTAACCTTAAATGGCCTAAAACCACCAATTTCAACGCATAAAAACAGAGGTTTTACAGCCCAAAAACAATGGGAAAAAAGATTGAAAAACAAGTATACAAAGCAAGATAAAAGGGCAAGTGTTATACCTCTTGAAGCAAAGATCAATTCTAGGCAACAATTCAAGCCAAAACCAACTTCAAGAGCTACAAGAAGGCCTCAAGGAACCTCAGTCCAAAGGTGATCAACTTTGATTAAGGATGTGTAGGCAAAGGTGTAGTGTATGTAGGCTAATGTGCACAAATTTGCAAGAGAGAGAGAGAGAGAGAGAGAGAGAGAGAGATATTTTTTGCCCCAAAAGTTCTAACCCTCAAAAATGGGGGAGGAGACCCCCTATATATAAAAAAACATGCATTTGGCTGAGATACATCCCTCCATACACGTGTAGGAAGATGCAGCCAATTATGCCAACAGCTGGCACAACTGTCAACAAAATATCTAAAAAAAGACACTGATGGCCGGTAGACCACACCATTGGCAGGCAAGGCACAAGGGTGGCCGATAGCCCACAAGAGATGACCGACAGCCCACCAAAGGAGGCCTGCAGGTCCCAGGTGTAGACGTCCCCGAACGTCCCGGGAGGGAAATCCCGTTTTGTTCATTTAGGCTCACAGCAGTTCAGGACTCAATGTCACGGTTCTGAATCTAGTCTGGCAAAGTGAAATGCAAGACCGATAAATCACCAAAGAGTCCAAATCCGGCAAATCGTTTTGGAAAACAGATTTTTTAAAAGAAGTGCCAAACATGGACTGCTTTGCCAGATACAGAGTCGCCACCTAAATATTTTTTATGGGAGAATTTAGGAAACCCTGACTCGTTTGCCTAAGGCCACGTGCCCGTCATCACCAAAGTTGCCTCGGCTCGGGAACTTGGGTACGATTGGGGAAGATCAGCTATGAGCACCCCTGCTCGCCCGATCAAAGATCGGCCTCTACTAACCATGATATCTAGTTTTGAAAATATTATGCATTCTTATTCCAGTTAATTAGCTAATCTTACTATGTGATGCGCACAACACAAAAGTATAGACTAGATCGCCTAATTTGGAACAAAGCATTGCATATTTGCTCGTTTGAAAGGCAGTTTTGAAATTTGCTACTCGCAAGTAGGCTAAAATACGGATTTCAACGAGTTGTTCCAACTCAAGCAATCCAACCTCCACCCACAGGCATTCAGACAGATATGTCACATAAGCAAATAGTCTCATGGCAAGCATGCTTTTATGTTAACATTCACACTCATGTGAGATGCTAAAGCATAAAAAAACACTTACAGTGTACTCCGAGCCAAAACAAGAAACTAGTTAGCAATCATGTATGATCCTAGTTCATGTTAAAATGGCTAATGCATCACAGGCAAAATGCAGCTAGAGTAGGCTCGGTTAATCTATGGATGGAATGTGAAATGTAGTAGATAACACGTATTCAAGTTAGATTTGAAATACTATGTAATTAGTATGATGCGCCGAGCCCGGTGCATGCAATACTGATGAATGATGCATACATGCATAGCATAAGGATGCTAATCAAAACATGTCCTAATACTAACCATCAAAAGCAGGTAAGTAAAAGGGAGAAAGAAGTGGGGGTTGGAAGACATGCATCGCACACATGCACACTTATTACAAATTCGCCCTCACTCGGAGGGACCAAAATAATAATACAATTTAATCAACTAACAAGCTAATTAAATAGTTACAAACCAATTAACTAGTTAAGCAAATTAACTAAGCTAATAAAGCGGTAAAACAGCCTTGGGAAGAGGGTCCAATGCATGCGCGCTCGGCTTCGCTCGGAAATCCACCACCATGCACAAGCTACCTCTGGTTTCATTGTTTTATGCCTCTGAAAATTGCACAAATCCCAAGGAGCACTCTTTGAACACTGTGGGGGTGCCACCAGCCATGAGGAATGGTCACCGGCCATGGGAAAGTGGTCATCGACCATTGGTATGGCTCTCGGCCAGAGATTGGTGGTCGGCCGGCACTCAATGTGGTCGGTCGGCCATCTATGCCTGCAGAATCCTGTTTTGACAGCAACAGAGGACAAGCAAGGTATGGCAACACATTTCAAAGCAATGTGGGCACCACCACACCCCTTATCATGTTTATGACTCAAAGGGGGATGGTACTCGATTCTCGGACCACCAATCGCGCATTTCGATGTGTGATGGCCTAAGAAATCAAGTGTGCCATTTCAAAGTGGAATGAAATGCACATAGACAAACAATAAGCCCAACCTCTATCACTTGATCAAGAGACAAGGCATGCATGCTCAATGCAATGCAACCTAGGCATGTGAGCTAAGTATGCAACATGAGAATGCCAACGAGCATGCAAACATGCAAACATGTAACAAGTGTGCAAGCTAACAAGCATGCGAAATGCAATGCCAACATGCAAACATGCAAAACATGTAACATGTTAAGCAACCTAAACAAAGAGAAGAATGTATGCCAAATGCACTATCATTTAAGCATGTAACAAGATGTTTATGGGCCAAGTATGTAACAACATGCAAGGCCAATGTACACACAAACATTCATGCACACAAAGTCCAACACTTAGGCATCAAAGAGCAACCTTTAAGCACACTTAAAAGGGACAAAACATGGACAAATGGCATACATTATAAGCTTTGAAAATCATGTTAAGGATGGTGCCAAACCAACTAAACAAAGCAATCAAGGCATGCAACAAAGTCCAAGGACTTAAACTATGGTCATGCGACACATGAAGCAAATGACCAAAGAGCCATGGGGACTCAAAACCACCCCAAGGCAGATCAAAACAAGGTCAAAGGCACACCTAGATGGCATCTAAATGGCCTAAGTCTAAAGGCATGCACAAAGGTCCAAACATGGAGCATAAGACACAAGTCTTTTAAAGCATTAAAGGGGCATCAAATGCAAGCATACAAACATACCACAAGGACTGAAATGGTGTTATAAGTGGTGCCAAACCACTGAAACAAGCCAAGTAATGCATGCTCAACACTCACACACCCAAGGCTAACAAACCAAAATGCAAGGTGGCTATACAAAGCATGTCATGGATGGCCAAAACGACCACAAACAGACCTTAAGCATACTAAAACATGCATAAAAGCTTCACAAAGCTTGGCCAAAACAAGTAAACATAGTAGTCTAAATGCTAAGTACATGTTAAGGCAAATAGTGGCATTACAAGACAAGTATGCAAGACAAGCATGGTGTGTCTAAACCAATTAAAAACAGTGGTATATCATGCCAAACTAAGCATCAATACTAGCTAAGACATGGCCAACATGATCTCAACAATGGTGCTCACACATGAGGCTAAAATGGCACATATTGAAGGCAACAAGGAGAGGGGATGGCCCTCTCCTTCTTAGGACCTTAAAGCACTATCCCTACCACTGAAATCCCTCTGGATTTCAGTGGTGAGGAGGCCAAGACAAGGTGGTCCCGGAGCTCACCTAAATAGCACAAAATGGGGGCCAAACAAGGCCTAAGAGGGGTCAAACAATCCCAAACACCAAAGCAACCTTAAACAACTATTTTAAGCACTTCAAATCAGAACTTTTATATGTTATAAGTTAAGCTTAAAAACAGACGCAAGGATGACTAAAAGCCTATGCAAAAATGGGGAATAAAAGGGTAAAGTTCTTACCCTTGAAGACCTTCTTCACAAGGGCCACTCCAGTAGCCTCTCCAAGCTTAGATCAACTCAAAAACTCTGAAAATTACTCCTTAGCACCTCAATGGCCAAAGGAAAGTGTAACACTAGGTGTTTGTGTACAAAACTATGAACAAAACACCTTAAACACACAAAATAGAAGAAGGAGGAGATATAGAGATAGAATAGATACACAATCCTAATCTCAGAGCTCTTGAGCTTTTTTGTAACCCTTGAGGAAGGAGGAGAAGGCCTCCCTTTATAGAGATTCACTTTTGCAAAGCTTACAAAACAAGCTAAGCAAGAGATTTCGTGTATGGAGGGGGTTGCAAAGTAGGTGCCAGCTATCACAACTGGCACAAAATATCTGCCGAAAGCAGATGCACAGTGGTCGGCTAGCCAAAAAAGACAAATTGGCCAAAACAAAGGTCGGCCGACCACAAAGAGTGCCGGCCGGCCAAACATTTGGCCGATGGCAACAAAACAATGGCCGGTGGCCTTGAGCAATGGCCGGTGAGGTGTGGGGATGGCCAACACGCCATTCCCTGCCCCTCAAAAGCAAAACACAAGTGTTTGGTGCCAAACCAAACACAAAACAGTCGAGTCGAGAGGTCTTGAGGCAACGCGCGTGGCCGAGACCTCCGAGAACTCAAGATGAACACAAACAAGGATAATCACCGAGTGTTCAAACGGTGACGTCCAAGTCTCAAGGACGATCAAAAATGGGGTGTCTACAGTTGCCCCTCTTTGACAGAACTCGAAAGTCATAACAATGACGAGAGTGAATGTCAAAGCCCAGAGATGACCCATTTTTGACAAGGCCGAAGACTTAGACAAAGCATACAAGCTACAGATAAGATATGCACCTGAAGGCAGGGGCAAAATGCAAGACAATGCACAAAGCCGAGCATAACTTATGATCATGCAAAGAAAGCTGTAACGAAGCATAACATGCGACAGTTTTAAGCAATCAAATACAAATCCAACTACATTACAATGCAGAAAGGATGTAAGAGAATTATGTAATTCTCGCTACGTTTCAGGCGGAGAATACAATACCTGTCCGGCTCGTCTGGTCGCGCTAACTTCAAATGAACCGTACATACAATATTGTGCCTGAAAGAGAAGGGAACTCAATAGGTACAATATCGTTAGCAACATGCATGACTTGCAAGTTAAGACTGCGTAACAACGCAAGTGAAGGAGTGCATGACAATGCGACCTATGTATGACAACGCATAACAATGCGAAATGGATGCAAAATGATAATGCAATATTTACAAAACTATGTATAAACAATGCGAATGATATGGAATGCATTTAAAACATGATCAAAACATAAGCAGTTCAAAACCACACAAATATCATAAAGAGATAGAGATGCAAAGTCCATCTACCATAGAAAAGGTGCCGACACCCTCAAACCATAATACCAGCAGTGGAATAGGCGCGTACACATGCAAAACTATGAGTGTGTAGATGGAACACAAGATACAAGTAATTGGGTGGGATGATATAAGTGGGGAAATGACCCGCTGAGGAAAGATCGTGATCCTAAATGCTGGATACAACAAATTACACTACAATGTAATATATACAATGGATAAGGCATGCAGCCAAACCGTATCTTACCTAGGAAAGGCATGGACACATACAAACCATGTTTAACATGGAAACGGTGCCATCACCCACAACACTAGGTGCGTACACATAATATCATAACCGTGCTTCAACGTGAAAAGTACGGGCACATACCAGACCAAGCTCAACAAGGAAAGGCGCAAGCCGTAGATGGATGTGATGCAAATGCATGCAAGCTAAACTATGTACAATACAATGAATGCATGACAATGCAAGCTATGTACAATGCAATATTTACAAGCTAGAATGCAATGGATGCAGTGGATAAGGCCTGCGGCCAAACCGTATCTTGCCTAGAAAAGGCATGGATACATACAAACCATGTTTAACACGGAAATGGTGCCGTCACCCTCAACACTAGGTGCGTACACATAATATCATAACCGTGCCTCAACGTGAAGAAGTATGGGCACATACCAGGCCAAGCTCAACATGGAAAGGCGCAAACCATAAGTGGAGGTGATGCAGATGCATGCAATCGACGATGCAATATATGCAATATGCAATAATTGGATACTATGTACAATGCATTATATACAATGAATGTTATGTACAATGCAACCTGCTGGGGAGAATGCAGTGGATGCAGTGGAAAAGGCATGCGGCCAAAACACATCTTGCCTAGGAAAGGCATGGACACATACAAACCATGTTTAACATGGAAACGGTGCTGTCACTCTCAACACTAGGTGCGTACACATAATATCATAATCGTGCTTCAACGTGAAGAACTATGGGCACATACCAGACCAAGCTCAACATGGAAAGGCGCAAGCCATAGGCGGGGGTGATGCAGCGAATGCATGCAAGCTACAACACAATATATACAATATGCAATGTATGTAAATGTAATATTTACAGTGTATGCATGACAATGCAATATATACAATGAATGCATGACAATGCATGTATACAATGAATGCATGACATATGCACTATTTACACTATTTACAATGAAATGCATGACATATGCATGTTTTTTTTTTTTTTTTTTTTTTTTTAAATGCATGATAATGCGAATGAAAGGAGTGTGCGACGACACACGTCTTTTGAAGTGCATGATGATGCAAATGAACTGCACATGACAATGCAAGGTAAGAGGAGATGCATGACAATGCATGTGAGGTATGCATAACAACGTGTGACAAGGGTCATGCATGTGAATGCATGTGAGGTGCGCATGACAATGCGACCTAAGGAAGATGCAAAACAATGCAAGTGTGGCGTGCGTGACAACGCATAACATATGTGCACGACAATGCGAGTATGATGCGCGCTGCAACGCATACAATGATATGCATAACAATGCAACGTATTTAAAGCAGTTTCCGGGCTTCGCAAGATACAAAAGGATACGAAAAAGGATACACCTTGCACGTACTCGAGTGTTATGCACAGAAGGCACGGCTCAGAGACCGGTTAAGCTTAAAAAATGCAGTTTCTTGCACTGTCTTGAGCAAAGAGAGCCCCAAACCTCATATTTGACCCAAACAAGGGTGTAGGAGGCTCACTGGCCATCAGGGGAGTCCACCGGCCATCCACCGGCCACAAAATAAGGCCACCGGCCATCTATTTGGCCGACCGGCCAACAATATGGCCGACCGGCCAAAAGTGCCTGTTCGGGGCAATTTTGTCAATTCAGCACTCTTCTTTAAATATAGGGCTTGAAACCCTATTCTATCACTTCCCACAAACTCGAAAACCTCTCCCTCTCCTCTCTAGGTGTTTTTTCCATCTTTGATCCTCGTTTTTCCTTGGTTTTCGAGCTCATTTCGTCGTTCGATTCGCGAACTCCTTCGCGTTTCACACGTTTTGAACCGAACGAATCTTCGTTTCGGTGTACTTTTCTCGATTTCCACCACTTGGGGTTTGTTTCCCCCTAGTTCATCTCGATCTCTGTGCCTTTTCCGCACCCCGACCTTTCCGGCCATTTTTCACCCTCCCGGGGTTGACTTTTTTAGTTAACTTTTCATATTCTCGCCCGGTTTTCACATTCCCGGCCATTTTCGCACCATTCTCGAGATGGTGGACGACATTCCAGGTGGTGGGGCTCCCACAGAGATAGATATGGACCCAGAGGCCGAGCTCTTGCCGCTTCACATCCGGCCGTTCGACCTGGTGACCTACAGGCCGGCGATTTACGTATTACCTCCCGACGGCATTCGCCACTTCAGCAGCTTTGCGAGGGGTGTGGCACCGGAGCTCCTACTGCGCGAGCCAGAGTCACATCTGTCCTTCGGCGCCTCCGAGGTACACTCTTCTTCGTTTCATTTTCTGCAAAGTAGAATGTATAACTGCAATAATCGATTCTGCCTTTTAACTGTTTAACTCGGATACACTAATATACCGCATGCTGTAGTTGACTGTGAACATGCTTGCACTTGATATCTGTTTGAATCTAAACATGTGCACTGACGCTGTATTTTCACTGAACCACCTAAACACACTGACACATCGTATGCTGTAGTTCACTGTGAGCACACCGGCACCCGATATCTGTTTGAATCTGAACACGTGCACATACGCTATATCTGTACTGAACCACTCAAAAACACTAACACATCATATGTCATAGTTCACTGCGAGCACACTGGCACCCGATGTCCGTTTGAATCTGAACGCGTGCGCACACGCTGCATTTCATTGACTCTGAGCATTTTCAACACTGTATTTGTAACACCGCTTCGTGGCTGTTTGTTTTGACCACAAGGAGATTCTCATGCCCTCCGGGGGTATGGGAACGTCGCCGCACGAGGTTGGTACATGGAGTTACCTGACGCGGTTCGTCGCATCATCGACCGAGCTGGTTTCGGGACTTTCTGCATGGGGCTCTCGCGCCTTACAGCGAGCAGGCCGCTCCTTGCTGCATTGGCGGAGAGGTGGTGGGACACCACCGACTCCTTCCACCTTTCCGCCACTAGGGAGATGACAATGACTCCCTTCGACTTCTCGATGCTTACCAGCATCGGGGTAGGGGGTGATCCGATCCCCTTCGATACAGACATGGATGAGTGGGAGGCTGCCCAGATGTATATGTTTGGCGCCCTACCACCTCTTGCTCGTCCGGGATTCGTACGATATTCTTGGTTTGAGGCTCATTTTCGGATCTAGGCGCCGACTACCCAGGAGGAAGAGGAGCAGTACGCACGCGGCTTTCTGATGTTCCTGCTAGGGACCACTCTCTTCGCCGACCGGGCCAACACCGTGGCCCTTTACCTGCTGAGTGCACTGGTTGACGTGACCAGGATCCCTGGCTACGACTGGGGTGGCGCAGGCTTGGCCACACTCTACGACTACATGAGTTCATCCTCCCGCCTCAGTGGACAGCTGCTCGGAGGCTACTGACGGGCTTGGGAGGTATGTCTTCTTCTTCTATTTTGCATTTCTGCTTTACATTCTCTGTATTCTGTACACTGCACACACTACACAATACACTGCACATACCGTTTTCTGCTTTATTTGCATACTACTTTATCTAATAAGTATACTGATATCTGTTATGTCTCACTGTAGTTGTGGGTATACGCCTACTTCCCTAGGCTTGCCCCGGTACCGGAGGAGGAGATGCCCCCTATGATCCTATTCTCTCACCGCTTCGACGTGAGGTGTGAGCGGAGGCCTCGGGAGTCTTTCATATTCTTCTGCCGCTATTTCGATACCATCACCGCCGCAGAGGTATTTTAGAACTTGCAGTTCATTTAAGCTTCGCTTTGGATTGCATTTTCAATAGCAGTAGATAACGAACTGTATTTTGTTTGTAGATCACCAGGCAGCCATGGGCCTCATTGCCCATCGCAGTACGGGATCGATATGCTGGTGCCCAAGAGACGACCCGATTCAGAGTTTTACTAGAGGGCCCCATCTGCCGCGCCTGGTACTTGGGGGAGCGCTTCTTGCGGCAGACCTTAGGCGTGCCAGAGCAGACAGTTCCGCGGGCACCTCCTACTCATATGAGGCATACCGAGAGGCACACTCTCGAGGAGATGGCAGACTACACGATCGGTTGGGACTCCGAGGGCTTCAGGGGCGAGGGAAACTACGCAGAGTACGTCCGGACCTACATCATGCGGCCTTTTAGCAGTGGTCGTCGAGTTGAGCGAGAGAGGCCCGCAGCACCGGCGGCTAAGGCAGGAGCGGGAGCAGGAGCATCGAGGATGGCTCGGGTCCGTGGCAGGAGTGGGACCCGGAGAGGATGGGGGGCTAGTTAGCCAGTACTGCCCACGACGATGACATGCCAAGAGCAGGGTGGGGAGACTTACCAGATCCCCATTGCTCCCCCTCCGGCTGATCACGAGCTAGTCGGGTTCTATGACTTGCCTCCGGTATGTACTACTGTATTTTACATCTTGCACTGTCATTTCATTTGATATTCCGCAGAATACTGATGTTTCTAACACTTTTGCAGGCTTCCTCCGAGTACACTCACCAGTCCCTAGAGTTGACCGCCTCTGTGATGGGGATGCTCCAGCGGAGCCTCGACCTTCTAGCCATTTACAGTATTCCGGTATGTTCTTCTGACCACGGTCTCACACCATACATAAACCGTTTCACATAATCTGATGTATCGCACTGTCAACACAACACTCGATACACTGCCCTCACGGCATCTGATACACTGCATCCCACAGACTGTTCACATCATTACTCACAGCGTTCATTCATTGCACTCAGTCATTGCATTCTGTACCGACATACTGCTCATAACATTCATACACTGCATTCTGTACTGATACACTTCTCACAGCATTCATACTCTGTTTTGCGTAGCATACTGATGCGTTTGCCATTTGCGCTTTTCAGCCTCCATTCCAGATTCCTGCTATAGGAGGTGCTCCAGCTGGGCCTTCTGTTCCTGCTCGAGGAGGAGGGCGAGGAGGCACAGTATTTCCCCGCACTAAAGCGGGGCGCACTCACGTTGGGAGCAGCTCTCGAGCACCGGTTCCCGACGATGATGAGTTTGAGGCGGAGTCAGAGGCAGAGTCGTCCGAGGAGGAGACCGGAGATGACTCGGGCTCGGGCTCAGATGATGGTGCTGACGATGATGTTCCTAGACCTTCGTCCAGGAAGAGGACGAGGACAGACTCACGGGCCTGAGACCAGTTAGCATTGATCCAGACTTTTGCTGTTTTTTCTTCTTTTTGTTTTGCTTTACTTTTTGTTGATAGCTTGAGTACCTTATACTGCCGCATGCAGGTTTTTGTTTTCTCCAAAGTTATGTACTTGAAAAATGATGAAATGAAACAAACTTTTTGTTTGAAAAAGTGTTACATTTGTACATTTCATACTTCACATTGCATTGCATCATATTACACCTTAATGTAAATGAGATCGATCTCCTGCCTGAAAATCAAACACTTGTATTGTAATAACTAGATAATGAACCAGCCAACAGCAAAACAACTCATACAACCCACTGCTCATTCTGAACACACAGCCTATAACACAACACTTGGTTCAATCTGCACACAGCTCATACAATGCACTGCTCATTCTGAACACACAGCCCATAACACAGTATTCTGTTTATTTGCACACGACCCATTATGAACAAATAATTCAATCTTGAAAAGACGGGATACAACGGTGGAATCTGCTGAAGCTGAAGCACACTCGAACGCAATCCGAAACCCATACGTTCACTGTTTCTAAGTGACCCGGGGTTGAACCCCTGTGGTTTTACAAAAGAACCAAATCATGTTTTGCACAAATATGGAGAATGGCACAGCACTCTGAGCGCACAAAATGATTTTAGAAAAGGGTTTTCAACCGGGTATTGCGCCTACGACTGAACACAACAAAAACGACTCAACAACGGAAAAACAAAAGGTAAACAACCTAAACACAACGAGACACGCTCGGATACGACTCCAAACAAGAATCGAGACGAACAAAGCAAAAGACACAACACACAGACGTGTTACCGAGACAAGAGACCTCAGATCACGAGGAGCCAGTTTCTCTGGGTCTTATTCCCACCCTTTCTTATTTGTGGTTCTCACATCACTCGGCCCCTCAAGCTCTGTTTTTCTCTCAAAACCCTTTCCTCACTTTTCTCTCAGCGCACATCTCTCTATTCTTCAATCTCTCATTTTTTATCCCTCCCCTAAGTGGTTGATGGATAGGCAAGAATTTGCGGGCTCTTGCTCCTGGCATTCCGCTAGATTCTTCTTTTTCTTTTGCTCACAACAGTGAACTTCCCCACAGAGGGGTTGTGCTACAACTGGGTGTGTAACAAATCTGCAGCTGGCATCGGTTGACGATGCTCTGCTGGGGAGTTTGGACGTGATCAGATCTATCCAGATGAGGGAGTGGAATACCTTGCTCCATTCCAGTTCGTGCTTCGCACTTGGTTTGATACCTTGCTGCTCAGAGGTTATGAGAGCTTTCAGCCCTTTTCTGTTAGCTTCAGTTATGCCCTTTTCTGGCAGGTAGGGTGCCCTTTTCTGGCAAGTAGGGTGCCCTTTTCCTGGCAAGTATGTTGACAACGAGGAAAAGACAGAACACCTGACTCAACTGTGCCCCTAGTTCATCATTTTGACCATTTTTTGTTTTGTTTTCTACTAAAAAAATTTTGACCAAAATGAGAGTTAGATTAACACGCTTGTTCGATTTTCTGATTTGAAATCATGCAAGTTAGGTTATGAGCACTGAAAATTTTCCTTTTTTGGGTCCAAGAAAATGGTCCAGTTTTGGAAAAATGGAATAATTTTCGAGAGAATTAGTCAACCTCAGTAAAAATTCTCAAAAACTATTTTTGCAAACAGCCACCGCTCAACGAGCATGGAACCCACTCTTGAGATGTACAACCTCAGATCCATAACAATGAAAAATTGTCTCTTGTCTGAACGGCACTGTACGGCAATGGAAAATTGCTCATTATTTGAATGGCACCACAGCGCACTATATGGCAACGGAAAGTTGCCCCTTGTTTGAAAAGTACCGCAGCACTGCATGGCAACGGAAAGTTGCCCCTAGTCTGAATAGCGCCGCAGCACATGGCAGCGAGTCCTCACAGTGACAATTACCGCCGAATTCTCGGATACAGAGAAGACAAAGATGATCAGAACCATTACATGGACACAGTCGATTTTGAAGTGTTTATGGCTGGACTTCAGAATGAAGTTGCCTACGTATCCCAAACATGGGAATCAAGCCTTACGTAGTTCGGGGTGCAGGTACACTCGTGTATTAACCCTCACCTTCTACGCTCTAACTTTTGCCAAGGTTACCCTTCCAGGTTTTCAACCTTGCGAACTTTGTTTTTCTTTTTTCAATTCTTTTCAATTCTTTTCTTCTTTTCTTTTTCTTTTTCTTTTCTTTTTTTTGCATTTTTTTTTTTTTTTGTTCTTTTTCTTTTTTTGTTGTTGTTCTTTTTCTTCTTTTTCTTGCTCTAACTTTTGCCTGGGTCGCCCTTCCGGGTTTTCGACCCAGCGAGCCTCTCAAGGGTAAAAGTGTAGCTTTGTCCACGCCAAATGGTTTTTTTTTTTAGATCCTGAAGTCATTTGAATCCAAGAGAATGGCTGCTGTATTGATTTGCAGAAGGATCCATCTTCGGCTCTTCGAGCACATCGGACATTTTTGCCCCTAGTTCGAGGGGTGCTTCTGATCTAGCTTTGCAAGCTTCTCTTGACTACATCTGATCTTCTCGATCTAACTTTCTTGCCGCTCATTCATGGGCTGCTTCAAATCTGGCCACACAGGCCTCCTTCGATGGTTGACCATTGAACATTCTAAATGCGAGTTCAAGGTTTGAAAACAAAGGGTCGAGTCTCGAGGCTGAGAGCAATCCTAAGCTGCACAATCTCAAGAGCGATTCCACACAGGTCTTTGCGGGACCGCGCAAAACACTTTTTGAAAACTTTTAAGAAAGCGACGAATCGCTCACGCTGAAGACAAGGTAGAACCAATCTGGATCAAGCCAGGATCCTTCTCAGTACTCACACTGACAAGCATGATCTCATTCATTAAGGGCTTAGCACACCTCTCTTTCTCTCAGTTGATCAAATTTTGTAAAACCCGAGGAATTCCTTCATCTTCATTTTCATCACATTGTTCGAGAAGTTTTGAAAAACTTAGGTCAATACAATGACTTATAGTCACAAAAGAGCAGGTAAAATGTGCTGTCGTTTCATTCTAAACTTGCTGGCACAACAGGCTCAAAGTAGCAATAGGCACGGAAACATGGTAGCCGCAGCTGTTTCATTCAGATTTCCTGGTTGCAACTGGCTCCACAGCAGAGACAGACTCAAAAGAAAGCAAAAGGATAAACACAAAAATAAAATACTGATGTCCGAGATAACACCCCCGAAATCACCGAACTTCTATACAATGGGACTGACTCGACACAACAAGACAGACCCTTAAGTAAAAAGACTGACACAAAACAATGAGACAGACACAAAACAAGACCACAGAGCCGACTCAATACCCAAGTCAGAAACTAAAAAATTAGCATTCACAGATGCTCAAAAAAGTGCGTGCCAGACGCCACATCTGAAATACACCGGGCGCCGCCCGCAGGTGGTCCAACTTCTAATCACATACTCGCAGTAGCCTTGAAATCTAACAATTCAGCGGTGACAGACTTTGCTGAGGTGGGTGGGAGGATGACCTCATTGTCGATCAAATCTTGCACTTCATGGCGAAGGCGGAAACAACCGTCGGTGCTGTGATCGGTTTGCTGGTGGTACGCGTAGTACAAGGTAGCATCATGTGAGGGAGGGAGATTCTTCGGGAGAGGCCGAGGCTCAAGAGGTTTGAGGTGCCCCCTTTCAGCAAGGATCTGGAGCGCCTTAGACAGTAGAGAGCATGAAAGACCCTGTGGCCTCGAGGCAGGTATTTTGAAGTCTGAGAATTCTTGCTAGACGTACTAGCGAAACGGTCGGCAGGCACTGCCTTGGCTTTCTAATCTTTCCCAGGTGTAGAGTTGGGAATGGAAGGAACTGTTCTGGCATGACAGGGCCTATCCCAATTTTCTGTCTGGCTGGAACTCCCCTCGGTTGGAGCGGGGAAAGCATCATCCACAGTTTTAGCCACCACTGCGAATATTTGCTGTTTACTCAATCCTCCGGCTTTCAAAGCCTCGACTGCCCACAACAGTTGTTCAACGGGATCTGCATCTGTTCCCACTTTGTTCTTACCTCTAGCCTCAGCTTGATCGAGGGTTTGGGTTGCTATATCAGAGCGAAACCCGGTTGTTGTTGCCATGTCATTGCCATAGCTTGAGGCAGCCTCAGGTTGGCTGAGCTCGATCACAATTCGCCCCAATAGAGGGGGCTCCTGCGATACAAAATTCCCGGCGTAGGATGTGGTTGGTGGCGAAGCCGACATTCCGTAGGTGAGGTCAGCCACAGACCTCTGAAGGTCGCCAATCATTCCCATCAATTCAAACGTGGTGGGCTCACGAGCTTGAAACAACTAGGGTTCCCAGATTGGGTATGCGGCAGACGACCTGGGCGGATGCGGTACCTCAACATTGGTTTCATTCTGTAAGATGATTCCTTAGTCTAATGCGGCTGCCATAACCACAATTTCCTTTGAACTTTGGGTCATCATAAGTCCTCTTGAACTGAACGGCGACTGACGGATCAGGTGTTTGTCTTGCCTCAGCAAAGAAGAACACTGGCTATTCTGTACTAGATCTCTGAACTGAAAGAGAAAACACGTAGCATTTCAGCCTAATCAGAACAGACACAAGCATAGCTGAATAACTGTACTCTACTACTGATCACTGTTCCCCAAAATCACTGCCTTGAAAATTGAATTTGATACCCGCAGATAACTAATCCTCAAAACACTGGTGCTCGCAGGCCTGATGCCCAAACTTGCGAACTGATACATGCATTCCCTGTAGAGGCCAACTCTAAAGCACATAACAAACAAGTGAGAGCCAAAACACCCCTATGTTGGGGTAGGGTTTCCCTGTCCTATTTTGTCAGGAGCTAGGGTTTCACTACGCACGCAGCGGTTTCAAACAACCTATGATCGGGTAAGCAACCTGTCCTAGCTTGGAATGGTCAATATGGATTCCGAACATGCGCTAGGTCGAATGGTCAAAAAGGGCGCCCCGGTGACAACCGGGGTTTGTGTTCCCATTGTGGCAGAGCCCATAACCGATCAGCCTTATGGCACGTTTCTCGAAACGAGCCTCCGGCAAACCGTTCAGGAATAGCAGACAGCAAACACTGGGACTTAGGTGCACCAATGCACATGCAATGCAAAGAAACACATAAGTGAAATCAAAACAAGATACCATGAGTTCGAGTCAAGCTCTCTAAACTCCCCAGCAGAGTCGCCAGAAACTGTAGACGTCCTTGAACGTCTCGTGTGGGAATCCCCCGTTTTGTTCATTTGAGCTCACTACAGTTCAGGACTCAATGTCATGGTTCTGAATCTAGTTTGGCAAAGTGAAATGCAAGACCGATAAATCACCAAAGAGTCCAAATCCGGCAAATCATTTTGGAAAACAGATTTTTTGAAAGAAGTGCCAAACATGGACTGCTTTGCCAGATACAGAGTCACCACCTAAATTTTTTATGGGCGAATTTAGGAAACCTAACTCGTTTGCCTAAGGCCACGTGTCCGTCATCACCAAAGTTGCCTCAGCTCGGGAACTTGGGTACAATTGGGGAAGGTCAGCTATGAGCACCCCCGCTCGCCCCGATTAAAGATCAGCCTTTACTAACCATGATATCTAGTTTTGAAAACATTATGCATTCTTATTCCGGTTAATTACCTAATCTTACTATGTGATGCGCACAACACAAAAGTATAGACTAGATCGCCTAATTTGGAACAAAGCATTGCATATCCGCTCGTTTGAAAGGCAGTTTTGAAATTTGCTACTCGCAAGTAGGCTAAAATATAGATTTCAACGAGTTGTTCCAACTCAAGCAATCCAACCTCCACCCATAGGCATTCAGACAGATATGTCACATAAGCAAATAGCCTCATGGCAAGCATGCTTTTATGTTAACATTCACACTCATGTGAGATGCTAAAGCATAAAAAAAACACTTACAGTGTACTCCAAGCCAAAACAAGAAACTAGTTAGCAATCATGTACGATCCTAGTTCATGTTAAAATGGCTAATGCATCACAGGAAAAATGCAGCTAGAGTAGGCTCGGTTAATCTATAGATGGAATGTGAAATGTAGTAGATAACACGTATTCAAGTTAGATTTGAAATACTATGCAATTAGTATGATGCGCCGAGCCCGGTGCATGCAATACTGATGAATGATGCATACATGCATAGCATAAGGATGCTAATCAAAACATGTCCTAATACTAACCATCAAAAGCAGGTAAGTAAAAGGGAGAAAAAAGTGGGGGTTGGAAGACATGCATCGCACACACGCACACTTATTACAAATTCGCCCTCACTCGGAGGGACCAAAATAATAATACAATTTAATCAACTAACAAGTTAATTAAATAGTTACAAACCAATTAACTAGTTAAGCAAATTAACTAATCTAATAAAGCGGTAAAACAGCCTCGGGAAGAGGGTCCAATGCATGCGCGCTCGGCTTCGCTCGGAAATCCACCACCATGCACAAGCTACCTCTGTTTTCACTGTTTTATGCCTCTGAAAATTGCACAAATCCCAAGGAGCACTCTTTGAACACTGTGGGGTGCCACCAGCCATGAGGAATGGTCACCGGCCATGGAAAAGTGGTCATCGACCATTGGTATGGCTCTCGGCCAGAGATTGGTGGTCGGCCGGCACTCAATGTGGTCGGTCGGCCATCTATGCCTGCAGAATCCTGTTTTGACAGCAACAGAGGACAAGCAAGGTATGGCAACACATTTCAAAGCAATGTGGGCACCACCACACCCCTTATCATGTTTATGACTCAAAGGGGGATGGTACTCGATTCTCGGACCACCAATTGCGCATTTCGATGTGTGATGGCCCAAGAAATCAAGTGTGCCATTTCAAAGTGGAATGAAATGCACATAGACAAACAATAGGCCCAACCTCTATCACTTGATCAAGAGACAAGGCATGCATGCTCAATGCAATGCAACCTAGGCATGTGAGCTAAGTATGCAACATGAGAATGCCAACGAGCATGCAAACATGCAAACATGTAACAAGTGTGCAAGCTAACAAGCATGCGAAATGCAATGCCAACATGCAAACATGCCAAACATGTAACATGTTAAGCAACCAAAACAAAGAGAAGAATGCATGCCAAATGCACTACCATTTAAGCATGTAACAAGATGTTTATAGGCCAAGTATGTGACAACATGCAAGGCCAATGTACACACAAACATTCATGCACACAAAGTCCAACACTTAGGCATCAAAGAGCAACTTTTAAGCACACTTAAAAGGGACAAAACATGGACAAATGGCATACATTATAAGCTTTGAAAATCATGTTAAGGATGGTGCCAAACCAACTAAACAAAGCAATCAAGGCATGCAACAAAATCCAAGGACTTAAACTATGGTCATGCGACACATGAAGCAAATGACCAAAGGGCCATGGGGACTCAAAACCACCCCAAGGCAGATCAAAACAAGGTCAAAGGCACACCTAGATAGCATCTAAATGGCCTAAGTCTAAAGGCATGCACAAAGGTCCAAACATGGAGCATAAGACACAAGTCTTTTAAAGCATTAAAGGGGCATCAAATGCAAGCATACAAACATACCACAAGGACTGAAATGGTGTTATAAGTGGTGCCAAACCACTGAAACAAGCCAAGTAATGCATGCTCAACACTCACACACCCAAGGCAAACAAGCCAAAATGCAAGGTGGCTATACAAAGCATGTCATGGATGGCCAAAACGACCACAAACAGACCTTAAGCATACTAAAACATGCATAAAAGCTTCACAAAGCTTGGCCAAAACAAGTAAACATAGTAGTCTAAATGCTAAGTACATGTTAAGGCAAATAGTGGCATTACAAGACAAGTATGCAAGACAAGCATGGTGTGTCTAAACCAATTAAAAACAGTGGTATATCACGCCAAAATAAGCATGAATACTAGCTAAGACATGGCCAACATGATCTCAACAATGGTGCTCACACATGAGGCTAAAATGGCACATATTGAAGGCAACAAGGAGAGGGGATGGCCCTCTCCTTCTTAGGACCTTAAAGCACCATCCCCACCACTGAAATCCCTCTGGATTTTAGTGGTGAGGAGGCCAAGACAAGGTGGTCCCTGAGCTCACCAAAATAGCACAAAATGGGGGCCAAACAAGGCCTAAGAGGGGTCAAAAAACCCCAAACACCAAAGCAGCCTTAAACAACTATTTTAAGCACTTCAAATTAGAACTTTTATATGTTATAAGTTAAGCTTAAAAATAGATGCAAGGATGGCTAAAAGCCTATGCAAAAATGGGGAATAAAAGGGTAAAGTTCTTACCCTTGAAGACCTTCTTCACAAGGGCCACTCCAGTAGCCTCTCCAAGCTTAGATCAACTCAAGAACTCTGAAAATTACTCCTTAGCACCTCAATGGCCAAAGGAAAGTGTAACACTAGGTGTTTGTGTACAAAACTATGAACAAAACACCTTAAACACACAAAATGGAAGGAGAAGGAGATATAGAGATAGAATAGATACACAATCCTAATCTCAGAGCTCTGGAGCTTTTTTGTAACCCTTGAGGAGGGAGGAGAAGGCCTCCCTTTATAGAGATTCACTCTTGCAAAGCTTACAAAACAAGCTAAGCAAGAGTGAAATCCCTCCATACACGTGTATGGAGCGGGTGCAAAGTGGGTGCCAACTATCACAGCTGGCACAAAATATCTACCAAAAGCAAATGCACAGTGGTCGGCCAGCCAAAAAAGACAAATTGGCCAAAACAAAGGTCGGCCAACCACAAAGAGTGCCGGCCGGCCAAACATTTGGCCGATAGCAACAAAACAATGGCCGGTGGCCTCAAGCCATGGCCGGTGAGGTGTGGGGATGGCCAATAAGCCATTCCCTGCCCCTCAAAAGCAAAACACAAGTGTTTAGTGCAAAACCAAACACAAAACAGTCGAGTCGAGAGGTCTTGAGGCAAGGCGCGTGGCCGAGACCTCCGGGAACTCAAGACAAACACAAACAAGGATGATCACCGAGTGTTTAAACGGTGACGTCCAAGTCTCAAGGACGATCAACAATGGGGTGTCTACAGTTGCCCCTCTTTGACAAAACTTGAAAGTCATAACAATGATGAGAGTGAATGTCAAAGCCCAGAGACGACCCAGTTTTGACAAGGCCGAAGACTTAGACAAAGCATACAAGCTACAGATAAGATATGCACCCGAAGGCAGGGGCAAAATGCAAGACAATGCACAAAGCCAAGCATAACTTATGATCATGGAAAGAAAGCTGTAACGAAGCGTAACATGCGACAATTTTAAGCAATCAAATACAAATCCAACTACATTACAATGCAGAAAGGATGTAAGAGAATTATGTAATTCTCGCTACGTTTCACGCGGAGAATACAATACCTATCCGGCTCGTCTGATCATGCCAACTTGTGAAATGTTTGACTTTTGGAAATTATTCATCGACCAAAATACCTCTTGAAAATGTGAGAAATTCATTTTGGATGGAAACTCTAGATTTTGAAAGTTGGGGAAAAGTTAAAATTATTGAAGAAAAACTCATGAAATCATGAGATTTTGTGAAGAAAAATCATATGTAGTTATTGTCACGACCCAAACCTGTCTCTGTAAGTTTGGACTTGACCAGCCTAAATTAAGGCCTTAACTTTGTTACTTAATATGTTACTCAATCTCGGGGCCTGAACGGAAGCTAGATAATGAGAGAACTAATGAGAGAAAAAACATTCATTGAGCTGTGTCTAAGTGCCAGGATTAGGATGCATTACTGTACATATATAACATTCCAAATATGATACACATTACTGAACGCAAAAAAAAAAGAAGGAATCAACTCATAAATTAAGTCTTAATGGTTCCCAAAATTATAACAAAACGTTCCACCACAGGGCTTCCAAAATATAACAAAGGCTCACTTTGGGTGTCCCAGCAAAACGGGTTCAGCTACAAGCTTCTGGGCTGACCTAGGGTTGACCCGCAAGTTGGTTACCTACAAAACATTCAGGAAAATAGAGTGAGCAGGGCTCAATGAATGATAGTAGTACAAGATAAAAAGAAACAAACATAACAACTCATATTCACCAATCATAATCCCAATCGTTTTTCCTCTTTCAGAACGGCCTCGGGCCCATATAAAGCAGAACAGCCTCAGGCCCAATAGAATCCAAAACGGCCTTAGGCCCATCGTAACACAGAACGGCCTTAGGCCCATCACATTACAGAACGGCCTTAGGCCCATCATAGTAGCAAAATGGCCTTAGGCCCAACACATTAGCAAAATGGCCTTAGGCCCATCACATTAGCAACAGAACGACCTCGGGTCCATATCTCGTATCAAAGTACAACGTATATCAAACATATCACTTATAACCTAAGGTACTCACAAGAGTCCATAAGATCTCAAATGATATACCAACACAAAATGTGATTAAAGCATGATGTTACGTTACTATCACTCACAGTGATACGAGTGATCGATGGTCCCCTCCTATAGATGCCCTACATATAACACACAACTCGTAAGTACATCAAATATATTGCTTTTCTTTAGTTTTCTTTTATTTCTCAAATGTCTGATTTGTTAAGTTGCGAGTAATTAAACGTATTAAAGATATATTAAACAGACATTTAGACATATTTGGAGGCTTAAACAGACCAAAAGAAGATTACAGAATTTCCCGGCTTGGGCTGTAAGTGCAGAAGTCCGCACCGCACGTGTAGAAAGGTGCGCCACACGTGCGGGCCGCACGTGACTTTTTAGAAAAATACTCCCAATTTTCTCCCATGTTTTCCGCACGTGCGGCCATGGGGCCTGCACGTGTGATCGCACCTCTATTTTTCTGTCCAAAACTTCAACAATTTCAAGTCACAAGGGAAGAGTTACATAGTTAGAATCAAGGTGATTTTTACCTTAGAAACAGAACATATAAACATGTGATCATAATATTTTAGCCAATCAAGTTCAAGACTTGTTCTATTTGAAAATGATTTAAGATTCATTTTGAAATTGTAAGACATGTTTTTGTACTATTGTCGAACTTCATTCATTTAACCTCTTTATTCTGTTATTACTCATTGGGCTCTATCTCACTATTTATTTATACATGTAATTGTAGGTGGGCAAACTGAGCAACAGAGTTAGATAGCCTCGAGTTTACCTGGGTTAGCCTTTTGTGTGGTTTAATGGTTTTGTATTTGTACATAGTTGGGGTTGTATTTTGTAAGACATGAATTTGTACTAACGTTGGGTGTAACTTGAATCAAAACCTTGCTTAACATATTTGCTTTCTTCATATATGCACGGCTCAATGGATGAATTCTATAACATTTTAGACTTCCGCTAACCCCATACTTTATATTAAAGGTTTATTTATATGGAGGCCGTAGGCAATCTATGATTGCTGGCCAGTCATGACGCTAAACCTATAGGGGCAGGTTTGGGTCATGACAGTTCATTTTCTCATACGATTTCAGTGTGTTTGGAATTTATCTCAAGACACGTAAGGCGTAACCCTGAGTGGTTTTCTCATGACCTTTTCCCACAATTTCAGCATGGTTTGAGTGTTCCTTTCCTCACACGATTTCAATGTGCTTGGAATTTATCTTAGGACCCGTGGAACACGACCTTGAGTGGTTTTCTCAGGACCTCTTCTCACGATTTCAGCGTGGTTTGAGTGTTCCTTTCCTGACATGATTTCAGCATGTTTGGGATTTGTTCTTCCTCTTCCCACGATTTCAGCGTGGTTAGAGTGTTCCTTTCCTCACACGATTTCAATGTGTTTGAGAGTTATTATTCCTTTTCTCATGATTTCAGCGTGGTTAGAGTGTTCCTTTCCTCGCATGATTTCAGTGTGTTTGGAATTTATCTCAAGACATGTGTGGCACGAACCTAAGTGGTTTTCTCAGGACCTCTTCTCACGATTTCAGCGTGGTTTGAGTGTTCCATTCCTCACACGATTTTAGCGTGTTTGGGATTTGTTCTTCTTCCTCTCACGATTCCAGTGTGGTTGGAGTATGTCACCCTATTCATCTACTACACTATCCATTACATTCATTACATCTTACCATTTTATCATCATGCATCCTTTCCATGTTAAGCTTAGTTTAGTATGTGCCCATACCTTTCCTTCGTTGAAACATGGCTCTGTCATGTGTAAGTACCCATGCTGTGTTAAGGCCAGTATTGAGGGTGTCAACACCTTTTCTATATTAGACGTGGTTTGTTTTGTGTCCATGCCTTTTCTAGGTAACATGTGGTTCAGCCTACGCTTTATTCACTGCATCCATTGCATCGTACTTTGTCTTGTTGCATTCAGTATTTAGGAGCATTATCTTTCCGCAGCAAATCATTCCTCAATTATATCATACCACCCAATTACTTGTACTCTTTTTCTGAAAAACATAGTTCTGCATGTGCCTGCACCCCTTTCACGTTGAAACATTCCGTTATGTGTAAGCATCCATACTACGCTAAGGCCAGTATTGAGGATGTAGGAACTTAGCCTATGTTAGGCGTCGTTTGGCTCTCTTTTCTACATAAAACGTAGTTTGATTTTGCATCTCCATCCTTTTATGGTATTGGTGTAGTTTTGCACTACTTGTGGTTTGATTATTTCATTACATTGTATATCATTACACTATTTTGTTTTGTTGTGTATCATTTGCATCCTTCCCCGGAACTATACTGGTTTGATTCCTTGCAACGGGATACGTAGGCAACCCTTGGGTTCAACCAATAGCATTTGTATTTTGTTTGTTTGCCCAAGTCTTACGGCCTTGTCAAAATGGGTCGTCTCTAGGCTTTGACATTCACTCACAACATTTCATGACTTCGAGCTCTGTTAAAGAGGGGCAACTATAGACACCCCATTTTTGACCGCCCTTAAGACTTGGTCGCCTCAGGTTGATCACTCGATGATGAAAGTTATATTGTACAAGCGTTCAATTTCTTCGGCAAGAAGAGCTTCTAAATCCCAACCTTACACCCTATTTTTGACAAAAACTATTTTAGACCAAAATATTTTTTCAAATGTTTCTACGATGTTCTGAGGCTCGTATTTCGTTCAAAATATTGCACTTTTTGGTAAACCGAGTAAGGACAAAGTGGAGATAAATGGAAGAGAGATGAACTTTTTAAAAAATCTTTAAAAACAACTTATTTAAAGGTTTGGAGTTAAAGAAAATAGGAGGGGAAGGAAGAAAACTAGTTGGGGAAGAAGTTAGGCATCGATCCGTTAGGATAAAAATGAGCAGTCTTCGTTAAAATAGGCATATCTCTTTGTACACTTAGAATTTAGATGTGGGGCCACCTCCATTGCAAATTAGATTTCCAGGGCTTCAATTTAGACTCAAGAATGACCTAAAACCGAGTCTGGATAAAGGAGATATGCCTATTTGAATTCTAGCCTGGAAATAGATTTTTGCATGGCTGGTGACTAGTGGCTTGCCGCCCACTAATAGTGGCCGGCAACCCAGTTTTTGTGGCCGGCCAACCACTTGTGTCAAAGCCCAGATATTTTTGGGTAGCTGTCCCCCACAAGCTCCAATAGTTCCTAGATAGATATTTCTGACCTGAGAGGCTATTTTTCTATATATACCAGGCCAACCCTCTTGGTTGTAGGTTAGAAAAAATTCCAAAAGTCCCAAAACTTGAAATTCTCTCTCTATCTATATCTTACGACACACACACCTAACCCAAATGCTTCCTAAACCAATATTGGAGCTCTCCTTGTTGAGATTATTGAGTCCAAATTTCAGCTCTTAAGAGTGTAAGCTCTATGGTTTGTGAACAAAAGAGTTATCTTGCTTCAAGAGGTATAATTTTGAGCATCTCTACACTACTTCTCTCTTATCTTTTCTTGTCGTTTTTGAACCATTTTTGGACTATTTTTATAGGCTGAAACTTGTGGTTTAAAACTACCAAAGGTGGAGGGGTTAATCACCCTTCTTTGAACCTTATTCTCTAAGCTTTTGCCCTTGTGTTTCCTATTCTTTTCTTAACTTTTTTTGAGCTTTTTACTACTGAATTTCAGAGTTTTTCAGAGGCTAAAATTGTTGTTTTGAGGTCCTAAAAATTGAGGAGTTAGCCACCCCTCCTTATGCTTGTTTACTAGCTTACATTCTCCATTATTTTAGCTTACTCTTTTAGCTTTTTTTGCATCAATTCCGCACTGTTTTAGTCTAATTTAGGGCTGATTTGAGGTGTTTACTTCATTCATTCTTTGTATAGTATGCTTGTAGTGTAATGGTCCTCATAGGCTTGGTGGTTTAGGCCTTAACCACCAACCTATTTGAGTTGATAGTATTTATTTCTTGTTTTACATACTTGTTTTTACCTCTAAGCATCTCTGTAACCTCCCCCATTTCTTGGTTTTCCTTTGCTTTGAGAGTGGTTTCAAACCGATTGTTTGTTTAAGCTTGAGATTGAAGTTGTTGTGCTTAATGGTTTAATCCCTTTTGGGGTTCATTACCAATGGCATGACATCTCTCTCATGCCTAAAACGACACTTGGTTTGGTACTTCTCTCCATTAGTGGACTTAAAGTTCATTGTTGGACTCAATTGACTAAGGAATGGAAGGTAATTAAAATGAAGTAATAAAATTGGGACTAAAAGTGATGCAAGATAATGAAGAAATTTTGTGTTCAATTGGACGTTAATTGAACACATGGAGACTTGAGTCATTTCATACTTGTTAAGTGATGAAATGGTTCAAGTTTCCAAGGTTAATCACTTTCCTTGATCAATCCATGATAGGGAGGAGGTTTTGTTGGTCTTTTGTTATGCATTTTTTTGAAATTGTGTCCCTTGATTCATAAGTCATCACGCAATGAGATTACGTTGATTGATGGTTTGCGAACCAAGCCTACTCCTTGTTTGACCTGTTTGCTGATAAGGAGAGACAGGGTGGACAAACATCCCCTAAAAATACTCTGGTCTGTGCTCTGTTTATCCTCTGTTGCTGCAGGAAATAACCAGCATCAGTGGCCAGCAGGCCACTTTTACTAGACGTTAACCCATTATCAATGGCCTATCGGGCACTACTTTTGGGTTGCCAGCCACTTTTTCAGCCAGGTAGTGTCCTTTTTCCAATAGAGCAGAGCAAAGGCTGAAGTGGAAAACATGTGCAATTTTCTAACTGTACAATAGAGGCATTCCAGTAGCAAAATGGAGAGCATTATCAGGTGGAAATCTGCGTTCATGCATAAGCCATCCCTCGATTCTCGGGATCCGTGAAGTGTTGTTGTAATATTAGTGATATTGTAAAAGTAGTGGATTTGTAACTAATTAGTTAGAATAGCTAACTAGTTTTGTGTTGTACTTATTTAATTAGCTAGAATAGTTAGTTAAATTTGTTGTTGTAATAATTAGTTAATTAGCTAGTGTATTTAATTTATTTCATTTGGTTTGTAATAGTTAGTTAATTAGGTAATTAATTAGCTAGTTCATTTATTTGGACCCTCTTGTGCGAGGGCCAAACTTGTAATAATGTGTATGTCTTTCAACACCCCATGTTTCTCCCTTTTATTTACTTGTTTATGATGGGTAGTTTAGAACATCATGTTTCTTTTAGCATACTCCATGATTTGCATCCACTTGTCTTGCATGGATTGAGGCTCGGTTCATCATTCTAACAAAGCATTGTCGTTTATTACTTCGTTGAATACGTGTTTAAACCACATGCTATCAAATTGACTCACATGACATAATTAGTAGCCCAGCCTATTAATTGCATCTCGCATGTGTTGCATTAGTTAAGAGCATGCATGTTTTCTAACTCTTTTGTTTTTTGTTGACTCGCCTCGGAATACTAGTTGAGCATTTTTGCTTTAGCATCTTGCATGAGCGTAATTGTTGCAAGGTCTAATATGCTTGCCATGAGGCTAAGTGCTTAAGTGATATAGCTCTTGAATGCCTATGGATAAAGGCTAATTGCTTGAATTAGAATGATTTGAGTAATGTTCATAGGCGATCACTTTTTCAAGTGGTACATATTTGAAACACTTTTCAAAGAACAAACATGAATCTAAGTGTTCCAATTTTTGCAAATTAGTCTATACTTGTGTGCGCATCACGTAGTAATGTTAGCCTAATAAACTGGAACAAGAGCATATAATGTAAATAAAAATCACATCATGATTAGTAGAGGCCGATCTTTGATCGGGCAAATGGGGTGCTCAATTCACGATGTTTCCCTCTCGTAGCTAAGCCGAGACAATCTTGGTGATGATGGACACGTGGCCTTTGGCATGAGTCATGGGTTTCCTAAATTTCTCAAAAATATTTAAGTGGTGACTTTGTGTCTAGCAAAGTAGTCTATTTTTGGCATTTTGATTCAAAATCGATTTTCCAATAGATTTACCGGATTTGGACTCTTTTGTGTTTATCTATTTCACATTGCACATATGGAATCAGATTCAGAACCACGGGAGTCCGAACTGTAGGGTTTGTCGTATCCGAAAGGAGCACAGAAAGTCGAGCTATAGTTTTTGGCGACTCTGCTGGGGATTTAGAGAACTTGACTTGAACTTCTTGATATAAAATTTTATCTACACTTATATGTTCTTTGCATTGCATTTGCATTGGTTTTCTAAAGTCACTGTGTTTGCTATTTGCTATTCCTGGACAGTTTGCCAGAGGCTTGCCCGAAAGCTTGCCAAAAGGCTGACCGTCGTGGGCTCTGCCATGTTGGGAACACCACCCTTGGATCCGGACTACCGCTATACCTTTTGATCCTCCTTTCATTTCTCGGTATTAGATGTGAGAGATATATTAGGTAGTCTTGTTGAGGTACCCCCTTTGACCATTCGGCCTAGCTGCATATAGTAAAGCCTTAGTGACTATTCCAAACTAGGATAGGATGCTCACCCGAATCCAAGATTGCGTCAAACCACTTGATTGAAGTAGTGAAACCCTAGTTCATAACAAAACTAGGACAGGGTAACCTTACCCCCCTCATAGGGGTGTTTTTGCTCTCTTTTCCTGGTATGTGCTTTGCAGTGAAACTGTACATGGGTGCTTCATATCAGTGGTACAATTGGTATCTATTTTGGGCAGAATTAAGCGGGTAGTATATTCATTCAGCTGTGATCATATTTTGGGCTGAGGTGCTGTCTGTTTTCTCTTTTGCTAGGTAGTCCTAGAACCATAGCTTCAGAAGGCTCCAATATCCCTCGAGTACTCTAGACTCGTGTCAATAGACTTTGTAAGGTCGAGGACCTAGTTCAGGAGCAGCCAGTGTTTGCTTTACTGCTACTGGTTACAAGGAAAATGAGGATTGGACAGAATTCACCAGTCTAGTTCCTACAGCAGTCACTCCTCGGCTCACCTGTGTCCATTCTAGTTCAGGAACAGTCATCTACTTCCAGTTCAGCACAAGACTAGTCACCTATTCCAATGTCACAGTATCCCTTGGCCAGTATGGAGGAACTAATACATCATCTGCAACAGACAGTCGAGACACTGCAGCATGACGCGGTCCATCAAGCCGAGGTTACGGCCCATCAGGCCGAGGTTATAACCAAGCTACAACAATCGCAACCACAACTGGCTGCGGCCTATACATCCCATGCACCCACCGCAGCTATCCCTGTGCCCGATGCCACTGTTAATGCTGCCAATGTTCAAGAAAACTAGGGCAATCCAATAGAGCCAATCCCAGCACAAGCTTCCAAAGTACCGGTTTATCAGACCGAGGCACCATTCGAATTCAAAGTCGATCCAACTGTGCTCAAAGTCAACAAATTAGAGAAGTTGTTTAAGAGAGCACAAGGGGGTTAACTTCATCCCGGACATAGAGGATGGATACACTGATTCTGTAGTTACATTGTCGGATCGGTTTAAAATGCCATACATTGATCGTTTTGACAGCTCCGGGGATCTGATGGTCCACTTGCAATTATTTTTTGATATCTTGTGGCCGATGGGCTTAACTAGACCACAAAAACTATCTTTCTTTGGTTGCACCATGTTAGGTATAGCGGCCATTTGGTATGCTAAGTTGGAAGATTCCGTCAAACAGAATTGGGAGGAGATGGCTGATGCCTTCATTGCTCAGTACTCTTATAATACATAGATTGAGGTCATAACTCGTGATCTCGAGGCAGCCTGTCAAGAGCCAAAGGAGGGTTTCTCTAAGTCTGTGACTAGATGGAGGGCCAAAGCCCCGATGATGACTACGAGACCTTTCGAGAAGAATCAAATAAGAATGGTTGTCAGAATCTGCATGGTAAGTTACTGCAGAAGATGATTGTTCTACCTCTATTTACCTTTATAGAGCTTCATGAAATGGGGGTTCAAATCAACAATGCCATCAGACAACGGATTATTGTGGAAGATAATGAGCCTTTGAAGCAGAATATTGTTCACAGTTCCAATGCTACTGCCAGTGGTAGCACAGCTGTGAAATGCTCAAAAGTAAACACTGTCACCACTCCTATCAATAGCCAAATCCAACCACTTCAACTCGGCGCCAAGCTTGAAATTTCCATCCTCTTTACATGAGTCTCTCTTAAGCCTTGAAAATGCTGCTAGAAAAAGGGCACCTAGAGCTTCTAGAACCTTGACCCCTCTAAATATTGTGCCTATCATCAATAACACGATCATGATACAAACTGTTGCATCTGCCTCCGTCATAAGATTCATGATCTTATTGACGACGAGATCATAGCTCCACCAAAAGGACCTCAAGCCACCACTAACCCATAACCTTCGCACCTTAACCTAATCCATACACTGCCATCAACCTACAACCCCAGCATATACATCACCCTTGGCCATTTACCCAAGCCTGAGATGTTCATTCCAGAACGCACAGACTTGTGTATGATGGATACACTTGAACCCCAATCATCTCAAACCCACGAACCCACTACTTCTGTGCTAATGAGTATGATTGAAGATTTGCAGAGAACTATGGTAGATTTAGCCTTTAGGATTTTGGCTCCATCATCGACCACATCACATGCCAGAAATTTCACGCCAAAAGGCTCCCCCATCTTGGGACAAGCTATAATTGAAAAGGGCCAACCGCAAGCTATCTCAAGTCTGGGTAGTGACATGTCGACAAGAACTGGGCTTCACTCTGATATAGTGACCCAATCCCTTGGCAAAGTAGAGGCAAGTGGCAAGAACAAGGTTGGGGCAAGCATTGATCCCTATGAACATCTTCAGTGGGCTATTGAGGCTTTGAAGGTCAAAGGGCTAAACAAGCAGCAAGTGCTTACAATTGTTGCAAAAACTGTGGATGACACTTTTGTCGCTCAGGTTGGGAGCATTTTGCATCAAGGGGCAAGCCAGGAAAAAGGTTATCATACTAGAAACACACCTTTCAACACCAATCCTACATTCGTAAGGGATCTCCAAACCCAGTCAACACCTACCAAGCCCTCCGTCAATCCTGTCAAGATTGGCAACTACACCTCCAATCCCCTTTATATGACCTTATCCAAAGCTCTCCAAACCCTCATAGGACAAGGCCATCTCAAACCCCTTGACCCTCGGCCTCTCCCTAATCCCTTTCTAGCCAAGTATAATGCTACCAAGTACTACATCTTCCATCAACAAACCGGACATGACTTTGACAGTTGTTTTCATCTTCGCCATGAAGTTCAAGATCTAATTGACAATAAGGTCCTCACTCCACCAGGTTCTACAAAGTCTATCGGTGCTGGATCGATGAACTTGGGGGATAATGTGACTATGTGATCGGGGATGAACCACCTGCTGACGGCGGTCATTTTACTCCAGATGTGGTGGATGGCATGCACTGTTTTAGCACTTTGAAAATGTTGTTTATTTTACTTTCGGACTTGGGTATTGAGTCAGTCTTGTTGTGCTAGAGTCAGGTGATTTCGGGCGTGTTAACTCGAACATCACAGCCAGAAGATCTGAATGAAACAGTAGTAATTTCAACCTACTTCTCTGTGCCTTTAAATCATTGCATTGACCAAGGGTTTTTCAAAATTGTTTCCAAAACTGTGGTGAAAACAAAGAGAGAGGAATTCCTCGGGATTTGTAAAAATTTGATCAACTGAGAGGAAGAAAGGCGTGCTATGCCCTTAATGAATGAGATCATGTCTGTTAATGTGAGTATTGAGAAGGATCCTAGCTTAGTCCAGATTAGTTCTGCATTGTCTTCAGGAGAGCACGAGCGATTATTCGCTTTATTTAAAGATTTCAAAAAAAGTTTTGTGTGGTCCTACAAAGACATGCCTGGAATTGATCTTAAGATTGTACAGCATAGGATCACTCTCAGTCTCGAGACTCGACCCTTTTGCTTTCAAACCTTGAACCTTGATTTAGAATGTTCAACGGTCAAACAAAGTATGAGGCATGCATGGCCGAATTTGAAGCAGCCCTTGAACTAGGGGCAATAAGGTCGTATGTCATCAAAGGAAGCTTGCATAGTTGGATTAGAAGCAGCCCTTGAACTAGGGGCAAAAAAGGTCAGATATGCTTGAAGATTCAAAACTAGGTCATTGTTCAAACCAAAAGAGATTGGCAAGAAAGCCAAATCCCATAATTGGAGAGAAGAAAATTTTTGCAGAAGGACGATCGAGTTTCTATCCAGAACAGTAGGGGCAAATTCAAACCCAATTGGATGGGCTCTTACATCATCAAGACTATTTAGTCAGCAACAGCAGTCATTCTCATGGATTTAGAAGGCTTAAAGATCCTACGGCCAATCAACATGGACAAGTTAAAATTTTCTATCCTTGAGAGGCTTGTTGGGCCGAAAACCCGGAAGAGCGACCCAGGCAAAAGTTAGACCAAGAAGAAAAAGAAAAAAATGAAAAAATGGAAAAAAGGAAAAAGAAAAAAAAAAAAAGAAGAAATGAAGAAAAATAAAAGAAGGAAAAAGAAGAAAGAGAAAGAAAAATAGCTCGCAAGGTTGAAAACCCGGAAGAGCGGCCTTGGCAAAGTTAGAGCGCAAAAGGAGAGTGTTAATACTCTAGTGTACCTTAACCTCGGAACTACATAAGGCATGATTCTCATCTTTGGAATACGTAGGCAACTTTATCTTGAAGTTTGTACCCAACCATTTTCAACCTACTTGTCTTATCCATGTTGGTTGGCTTATCCTTATTCAAACCCAGCTATCCTATCCATGTGCAAATTGTCTCATCTTCGTGCTCATCTTTGATAAAAATAGTTTTTGAGGATTTTTAGTAAAGATGACTAATTTTCTCACAAATTATTCCATTTTTCCAAAACTGGACTATTTGTTGGACCCAAAAAAAGAAATTTTCAGTGTCCATAGCCTGACTTACATGATTTCAAACTAGAAAGTCGAACAAGCATGTCAATCTAACTCTCATATTGGTCAAAATTGTTTTAGAAGAAAGTCAAAAACAAAAAAATGGTTAAAATGATGATCTGGGGGCACAATTGAGTCAGGTTTTTTGTCTTTTCCCCATTGTCAACGTACTCGCTAGAAAAGGCACAACTGAAGCTAACAGCAGAAGCCAAAAAAACTCTCTCATTCTTCAAGTAGCAAGGTATCGAGCCAAGTGCGAAGCACGAACTAGAAATGGAACAGGATATTCGAACCCCCCTTATATGGTCCACAACTTCCGGCTTATTCATTAACCACCCTGGGGAGGGATAAAAAATAAGAGAGATTAAAGAATAGAGAGATGTGCACTGAGAGAAAAAGTAAGGAAAAGGCTTTTCAGAGAAAAAGAGATTGAGTGCCAAAGTGATATGAGAATCACAAATGAGAAAAGGGTGGGAAACAGTACCTAGAGAAACAGGCTCCTTGTGAACTAAGAGGTCTCCCGCCGATCGAAAGCAAATATCCGAGTGTTGTGTTTGTGGTTTTGTTTGTTTTGATTCTTGTTTTGAGTCGTTTTGATTTCGATAGGTGTAAATTGACATGTTTAGATTGTTTTTATTTTGTTTTTCCTTTGTTGAGTCGTGGTGTACTGTGGTCAGTCGTAGGCTTAATACCCGATTAAGAACTCATTATCAGTTCCAATTTCAAGAAAATTAATTGTTTTTTGCTCGGAGTACCATGCTATTCTCCACATGATCTGCAAAACAGGATTCCTTCTTTTATAAACTGCAGGGTTCTACATTGATCAAAAGAGGGAGCAACCAAACGAGGACCTACCTAAAGCTACATAGGTTCCGAACTACAAAGCAAAAGAAAAGAGAGAAAATTGGAGCATTTGAGTTTGTTTCCACTTCAGCAATTTTCGAGATTGTATTCCGGAGACACCATTTCAAGCCTTGTCATTTCTCGGAAGTGTGAGTGTACCTCAAACTCAAGCTTGAAGCCCACTTCAAGTTAGAATGGCGATCAAAGTACTCTCCCTGAGCACCATTCCTTGCCAGAGACGTCTTGGTTGTGTTTGCAATGAGTTCCTAGGAGACCAACTACGATGGTGGAAACTAGAGTTCGAATGGCGATGCCTAGAACATAAAGGTTTGGAATTTTCGAGACTAAAGTCTGGTTTAAATACCTAGGGGTGTATCCTTAGCTTGAAATCTGTATAGCATCCCCATAGGTTGAGGTAGGGTGTATGTGCCTCAATTCTAGATACTGAACCAACCTAGTCTATCACCCCGTTGGAGAATAGGGAAAGTTGTGAATATGATTAGGAAGAAAAGTGGCATTCGGGGCTTCTACATGTAGAGATTACCCTTTGTCAGCATTTGAGAGCCTTTGAACTGTGAGTTGAAGGTAAGAGTTCGAATAACACAAGAGGGAGATTCCTATCAGGGTAGAGCGTTTCATCGCCACTCACCCCATAAGGTACTTTCTAAAGTGTCGCTTTGTTTGTTTACTACATGTCTTGTGCTTTTATTGCACAATCTCATCACCTTTGTGCATCTATTGTACAAATCTCATCATGCTCTTTGCATCCATCGCATCATCTCGGGACCTCTTCTCATGATTTCAACGTAGTTTAAGTGTTCCTTTCCTCACATGATTTCAGCGTGTTTGGAATTTCTCTCAGGATGCAAGAGGCATGACCCTTAGTGGTTTTCTTAGGACCTCTTCTCACAATTTTAGCGTGGTTTGAGTGCTCATTTCCTTACACGATTTCAACATGTTTGGAATTTAACTCAGGACGCGTGGAATGCGACCTTGAGTGGTTTTCTCAGGACCTCTTCTCATGATTTCAGCGTGGTTTGAGTGTTCTTTTCCTCACATGATTTCAGCGTGTTTGGAATTTGTCTTAGGATGTATGGAACGCGACCCTGAGTGGTTTTCTCAAGACCTTTTCCCACGATTTCAGCGTGCTTTGAGTGTTCCTTTTCTCACATGATTTCAGCCTATTTGGGATTTATTCTTTCACTTCTCACGATTTCAGCGTAGTTAGAGTGTTCCTTTCCTCACATGATTTTAGCGTGTTTGAAATTTATCTCAGGAAGCATGAGGCACGACCCTGAGTGGTTTTCTCAAGACCTCTTCTCATGATTTCAGCGTGGTTTGAGTGTTCCCTTCCTTACACGATTTCAGCATGTTTCAAATTTGTTCTTTTCCCTCTTACGATTCCCGCGTGGTTAGAGTATGTCACCCTATTCGTCTACTACACTATCCATTACATTCATTACATCATACCATTTTATCATCATGCATCATTTCCATGTTAAGCTCAATTCGGCATGTGCCCATACCTTTCCTTCGTTGAAACATGGTTCTGTCATGTGTAAGGACCCATGCTGTGCCAAGGCCAGTATTAAGGGTGTCGACACCTTTTCTAGGTAACATGTGGTTCAGCCTATGCCTTATTCACTGCATCCATTGCATCCATTACATCATACTTTGTCTTGTTGCTTTTAGTATTTAGGATCATTATCTTTTCCAAGTAGATCATTCCTCACTTATATCATACCACCCAATTACTTGTACTCTTTCTGTGAAAAACACAGTTCTACATTTGCCTGCACCCCTTTCACATTGAAACATGGTTTCGTTATGTGTAAGCATCCATGCTGCGCTGAGGCCAGTATTGAGGATGTAGGCACTTAGCTTGTGTTAGGCGTCATTTGGCTGTGCCCACTTCTTTTCTATATAAAACGTAGTTTGATTTTGCATCTTTATCCCTTTATGATATTTGTGTGGTTTTGCACTGCTTATGGTTTGATTATTTCGTTACATTGCATATCATTACACTGTTTTGTTTTGTTGTTTATCATTTGCATCCTACCCCTAAACTACGCTGGTTTGATTCCTTGCAACGGGATACGTAGGCAACCCTCGGGTTCAACCAATTGCATCTACATTTTCTTTGTTTGCCTAAGTCTTATGGTCTTGTCAAAATGGGTTGTCTCTGGGCTTCGAGCTCTGTCAAAGAGGGGCAACTGTAGACACCCCATTTTTGGCTGCCCTTAAGACTTGGACGCCTCAAGTTAATCACTCGGTAACAAAAGTTATATGCTACAAACGTTCGATTTGTTCAGCAAAAAGAGCTTCTAAATCCCAACCTTACACCCCATTTTTTACCAAAACTATTTTAGACCAAAATTATTTTAGACCTTGAAACCCTCTTTTTTCAAAATATTTTTCCAAATGTTTCTATGATGTTCCGAGGCTCGCATTTAGTTCAAAATATTGCACTTTTCGGTAAACTGAGTAAGGACAAAGTGGAGATAAATGGAAGAGAGGTGAACTCATTGAAAAATCTTTAAAAACATCTTATTTAAAGGTTTGGAGTTGAATAAAATAGGAGGAAAGGAAAGAAAACTAGGTGGGGAAGAAGTTGGGTATCAATCCGTTAGGATATAAATGAGTAGCCTTTATTAAAATAGGCATATCTTTTTGCACACTTAAAATTTAGATATGAGTCCACCTCCATTGGAAAGTAGACTTCTGAGACTTCAATTTACACTCAAGAATGACCTAAACCAAGTCCCGATGAAGGAGATATGCCCATTTGAAATCAGGCCTAGAAGCAAATTTTTGTCTTGATGGCCACTAGTGGCCTGCCACCCACTAACAATGGCCGACAACTCACTTTTTGTGGCCTGCCAACCACTTGTGTCAAAACCAGGATATTTTTCGCCAGCTATCCTCTTCAAGCTCCTGCAGTTTTCTATATATTTCTAACCTGAGAGGTTATTTTTCTATATATACCAAGCCAACCCTCTTGGTTTTAGGTTAGAAAAAATTCCAAAAGTCCCAAAACTTGAAATTCTCTCTCTATCTCTATCTTGCAACACACACACCTTACCCAAATACTTCCTAAACCAATATTGGAGCTCTTCTTGCTGAGATTATTGAGTCCAAATTTCAATCCTTGAGAGTGTAAGCTTTGTGGTTTGTGAACAAAAGAGTTATCTTGCTTCAAGAGGTATAATTTTTAGCATCTCGACACTACTTCTCTCTTATCTTTTCTTGCTATTTTTGAATTTTTTTTGGACTGTTTTTATGGGCTGAAACTTGTGGTTTAAAGCTACCAAAGGTGGAGGGATTAATCACCCTTCTTTGAACCTTGTTCTCTAAGCTTTTGCCCTTCTGTTTCCCATTCTTTTCTCAACTTTTTTTGAGCTTCTTACTACTAAATTTCAAAGTTTTTCAAAGGCTAGAAATGTTTTTTTGAGGTCCCAAAAATTTAGGGGTGAGCCACCCCTCCTTATTCTTGTTTACTAGCTTACATTCTCCATTATTTTAGCTTACTCTTTTAGCTTTTTTTACATTAATTCCAGCACTGTTTTAGTCTAATTTAGGACTGTTTTGAGGTGTTTACTTCATTCATGCTTTGTATAGTATACTTGTAGTGTAATGGTCCTCATAGGCTTGGTGGTTTAGGCCTTAACCACCAACCTATTTGAGTTGATAGTATTTATTTCTTGCTTTCCATACTTGTTTTCAGCTCTAAGCATCTCTGCAACCTCCCTTATTTCTTGGTTTTCCTTTGCTTTGAAAGTGGTTTCAAATCGATTGTTTGTTTAAGCTTGAGATTGAGGTTGTTGGACTTAATGGTTTAATCCCTTTGGGGGTTCATTACCAACAGCGTGACATCTCACTCATGCCTAAAACAACACTTGGTTTGGTACTTCTTTCCATGAGTAGACTTAAAGCTCATTATTGGACTTAATTGACTAAGGAATGGAAGGTAATTAAAATGAAGTAATAAAATTGAGACTAAAAGTGATGCAAGATAATAAAGTAATTTTGTGTTCAATCAGACGTTAATTGAACACATGGAGACTTGAGTCATTTCATACTTGTTAAGTGATGAAGTGGTTCAAGTTTCCAAGGTCAATCACTTCCCTTGATCAATCCATGATAGGGAGGAGGTTTTGTTGGTCTTTTGTTATGCATTTATTCAAATTATGTCCCTTGATTCATAAGTCATCACGCAATGAGATTGCATCGATTGATGGCTTGCGAACCAAGCCTACCCCTCCTTTGACATGTTTCCTAATAAGGAGAGGCAGGGTGGACAAACATCTCCTAATAATACTCTCATTTGTGCTCTGTTTGTCCTCTGTTCCTACAGGAAATAACCAACATCAGTGGCCGGCAGGCCACTTTTACTGGACGGCAACCCATTATTAGTGGCCTTTCGACCACTACTTTTGGGTTGCCAGCCACTTTTTCAGCCAAGCAGTGTCCTTTTTCCAGCAGAGCAGAGCAAAGGCTGAGGTGGAAAACATGTGCAATTTTCTAACTGTGCAACAGAGGCATTCCTGTAGCAAAACGAAGAGCATTATCGGGTGGAAATCCGCGTTCATGCATGAGCTATCCCTCAATTCTCGGGATCCGTGAAGTGTTGTTGTAATATTAGTGATATTGTAAAAGTAGTGGATTTGTAACTAATTAGTTAGAACAGCTAGTTAGTTTTGTGTTGTACTTATTTGATTAGCTAGAATAGCTAGTTAAATTCATTGTTGTAATAATTAGTTAATTAGCTAGTGTAGTTAATTTATTTCATTTGGTTTGTAATATTTAGTTAATTAGGTAATTAATTAGCTAGTTCATTTATTCGGACCTCCTATGCGAGGGCCAAACTTGTAATAATGTGTATGTCTTCCAATCTCGTGTCTTTCTCCTTTTTATTTACTTGCTAATGATGGCTAGTTTAGAACATCATGTTTCTTTTAGCATACTCCATGATTTGCATCCACTTGTCTTAGATGGATCGAGGCTTGATTCATCATTCTAACAAAGCATTGTCGTTTATTACTTTGTTGAATACGCGTTTAAACCGCATGCAATCAAATTGACTCACATGTCATAATTAGTAGACGAGCCTATTAATTGCATCTTGCATGTGTTGCATTAGTTAGGAGCATGCATGTTTTCTAACTCTTTTGTTTCTTTTGGCTTGCCTCGAAGTACTAGGTGAGCATTTTTGCTTTAGAATCTTGCACGAGTGTGATTGTTGTAATGTCTAATATGCTTGCCATGAGGCTAAGTCCTTAAGTGATATATCTCTTGAATGCCTGTGGATGAAGGCTAATTGCTTAAATTGGAATAATTTAAGTAATGTTCATATGCGATCATTTTTCCAAGTGGTACACATTTGAAACACTTTTCAAAGAACAAGCATGAGTTAAAGTGTTCCAATTTTTACAAATTAGTCTATACTTGTGTGCGCATCACATAGTAATGTTAGCCTAATAAACTGAAACAAGAGCATATAATGTAAATAAAAATTACATTATGATTAGTAGAGGCCGATCTTTAATCGGGCGAGTAGGCTGCTCAATTTATGACCTCCCCCTCTCATACCTAAGTTCTTGAGCCGAGACAATCTTGGTTATGATGGACACGTGACCTTTGGCACGAGTCATGAGTTTCCTAAATTTCCCAAAAATATTTAAGTGGTGACTATGTATCTGGCAAAGCAGTCCATTTTTGGCATTTTGATTCAAAATCGATTTTCCAAAAGATTTGCCAGATTTGGATTCTTTTTTGTTTTTCTATTTCACATTGCACTTGTGGAATCAAATTCAAAACCACGAGAGTTTGAACTATAAGGCTAGTCGTATCCGAAAGGAGCATGAAAATCGAGCTACAAGTAGTTAATAAAGTGTAATGAAATTGCGAGTGGAAACTCATTGAGTAGTAAGTGGGGTTTGATTAAATAGTAAGTGGAGTATGATTGAGTAGTAAGTAAAGTTCGTAGTAAGCCAATTTGTAGTGAGGTTACACGTTTTGTAATTGATGTTACAGAATTTTGTGGTAAAATTACACATTTTGTGATAGGGTGCATATTTACTAAACAAAATACTTTCTAATTTTACTTACAATTCATTGTAACACTACTTATCACTTAATATTTTATTATTTTTACTTTTTTGTATAACCATTCATTCTAAATTTACTTATAATTTATTTTCAACCTACTTATCACTGATTCTTCTTATAAGTCATTTTGATCTTCTTTGCCATTCAATAATAAGTGGAATATGATTGAATACTTCTTATTTATAAATACAATATTACCATTCATTTTGATTCTACTTACCATTTATTATGATTCTACTTATCACTTACTATTATATATATATATATATATTGTATATTTACTATAAGAAGAACAATGATGGGAACGTTTGTAGTACGCAGTTGTCACTCAATATAATTATTTAGTATGACAAAACTTACAATAATTCTAATATTACTTAGCATTTAGTCTTATCTAATTAATTTTCTTATATTCTTAAAGATGTGTTGTGGGGGTGCTAAGAGGCATTACTCCTTGACGACGAGTATGTGGAATAACCTATTTACATATCTATTTTTTGCACCAAAAAAAAAAAATTTTGAATGACAATTAAAATCATATTTGGTGGACAAATGGTTGATTTCGTTCAATAAAACAAAAATGAATCAAAAAAGTATCACTACAACAAATTATACTTTTGGCGACTAAATTTTTAGTTGTCAAAAATCATTTTTTAGTCGCCGAATAATTTTGCCGACTAAATTTTTTGGTCGCCAGCTTTGTCGCAAGATGATTGTCGGGAAAAGTATTGGCGACTAATTTTTTTTAGTTGCCAAAAGTCACAAATTGGCGACTAAAAATTTAGTCACCCAAAAGAAAATATTTAATCGCCAAAAAGAAAATATTTTTCATCTTTAGTTTTTTAGTTACCAATTTTTTAGTCGCTAAAAATGTACACTGCTTTTTGGCTACAAATTTTTTAGTTGCCAAAAACTTTCATTTTTTTTGGCTACTAACTATTTAGTCGCCAATAAGTTCATTTTTATTTTTTAGCTACTAAATGTTTAGTCACCAAAAGCTCAAGCTTTATTTATTAAATTTTTTAAAATGCACAAATTGAATATTTTTCATTAATTTCTAAATTATATCCATTTCATTATCAATGTAACTTGTAACCTGTACGTATACAAAATAATATATCTATCAATTATAATCTAAATCCATTATCAATAATACCCATTTCATTATCAACTATTCAAAAACTTTGGCTTGTAACATCATATTCCAAATATCATATAAATTCATGCAAACCAAGTATAATCCATCTAAATTAAATACTACATACAAAAACACTAGATTTCAAAAATAGAGGATTGTTCCAAAATAAATGTCTTCCATATACAGAACAAATGCTCTTCGTACACATCCACAATAACCCACGCAAAAGCAATCTGTATAAAAAGAAAAAAAAAATAACGATTAGCACTTATTTAATAAAATTGACGTTTCAAATTATAAAATTAATAATTTAGATATATTAATGTACTAGAAAATTCTAAAAAAAAAAAAAAAAAAAATGTAGGTGAAGGAAATTCCGAAGTGTATAAATATACTAACATGAGGCAACCACTAGTTCAAATAATTATTATTATTTCTTTAATGGTTGAAACTAGGCTTATGGACCACAATAATTATTATTATTTCTTTTTAATGGTTATTCTACTGTCAAATATAAACAAAATGAATTAAGGTTCCCCAAAGAACCCAACAGGAGGCAACCATTAGTTCAGATCATGCCCATTGTTAAATGGATCTGGTACTTGTATAAAAATTCTGAAGAATAAGCACTCTTCATAAGGCTGTCCCAAGAAAAAGGCAAAATGAAGATAATAATACTACCCACAAAAGCTTCAATCACTTACAGCTAGCTGCTTTAGAACCATCAATCTGTCTAGCTAGAATATTATGTTCTTTTGCCACCTTAAAATACAGCCTCTTACCTAACTTCATACTCACTTCCCATCTCACCCCACTCAACTGGGATCATACCCGATAAATATAACCATCGTGGGAAATCAGGTGAACATATCAACTAGGATTGTTAACACAACAATATCCAACACAATTTATTCTGATAACCAGCTAGCGGTATATCAGGTGGACTAGGTGCTCCTTCCATTATAAATCTCTATCTTTGCATTGTTTGCACACCAAATAAATAAATAAATAAATGATGAAGTATTACTCAAGAAAGATGCATACACCAGAGAGTCTCTATTACACTATTCCCTACAACACCATTGGGGTAATATGAATTAAATATCAAATCATATTGTACATGTCCCTGTAGTTGCTAATTTTGTTTTCAATATAAAACACACTACCATCAATATAAAAGTAAACTTTGATCTCAAGCATTCTTATATATTCATTTATACTCTTCATCATCCAATTGCAAACACAATCTATGTTTCTGTACAAAAATAAATCCCCTTTCATACTCTTCATTAAGACATTTTATCAAACTGGTAGTAGGCAAGAAAATAAATCCCCTTTCCTTGTCTCTGTTTCTGTACAAAAATGATTTCTTTGCCTTCATTGAAAATAAATAAATAAATAACAAAAATTGTAGTTTCTGATGATAATAATAAACCCACCCAAAAAAAAAAAAAAAGGTGGAACAAAACCTATGATTCGATTATGGTTCATTATTGGGCAAAGTTTTTCAACAAACAGTTGTTGGATATGTATTGCAATCATTGAAAATTTGAAGCAACAAATAATTAAAAGAAGTTGTTCACATCACAGGGTTGATAAACCAAACATCAAACTATTGTTCTAATTTGACAAATCACATCATATTGCAATAACAAAACAATCAAATTTGAACAAAACTTATATATAATCATACACATAAAGAGAAATTATATAAACATATATACAAGTATGAACCAAGTGAAGAGCCTCACCGTGAATTGATCAAGGTCCTTATCATCCAGAGGCTGATTACCATTTCCAAGAACCGAATACTTGGCCACCACATGCTGCCATTGGAATCAGATAAGCCCTTGAAATCAGATAGGATCGATCTTCCAACATACCTCAGTTATTTAACTCGAGGAAAAACACCAATTACAAACCCAAATCGATCCAAAACCCTTCTTAATCGTCTCCACACCCAAATCTGCCTCTGAAATGGGCAACATCAACCCCAAAATCCCCAGAAAAGTTTGTCAAACGCAGAAATGACCTAAAAAATTCAATATTTTAATATAATCAGAGAACGAAATGAAAAACCCAAATTGTTCTCATCAAATCTTCAACAAGTAAAGCAAACCCAGTTAAGGAATTGAAGAAAATTATGATAAAACCTAAAGGTTATTATGGATATGTTTCCGGTAGTTATGTAACCGATGAAAGGCAATGAGAAAATCACCTCTATGTATTTTCTCGACTTTGAAACAGAAAAAGAAAGTGAAAGAAAAACAAAGACACAGATGAAAGAGAGTAATGATACAGGGGACTTACTACGGATTGGATAGGAAGAAAGAATGGAGGACCTGATTGGAATCATGTAAACAACCCAAATCTTTTTTCACTCACTCACTCTCTCTGGCACGTCATTGGTCTCGCCGTTGATGGATAGACAGATATATGAATATAGAGAGATCTTAGAGAGAGAAAACAGGGAAAATCTAGGTGAATTGGTGCTCCGTTTGCCCGCGACCGCGAGGGGGAACGGGTGAGGCACGGCTGGTGGAGCGGCAGTGAGAGAGGGAGTGGAGAGGAGCGGTGGAGAGGGAGAGGCCGTGGGAGAGAGAGAGAAACGCTAAAGAGAGAGAGAGAGAGATAGAGGCGCTGGTTTGTGGTTTGAAACCAAATATATATATATATATATTATACCATTAGTGACTAAATATTTTTAGGTGCCAATTAATTTTATAAATCTCTTTCAAATTTAAAATGTCTTTTTCTAAATATTTTAGTTTTTTGGCAACTAAAATTTCTTTTTGTCGCTGAAAATAAGTTTTTGACGACCAAACTTTTGGTCACCAAAGATAAAAAATAATTTTTTATTTTCCATTAGGCAACTAAATGGTTTTAGTAGCCAAAACGTAATATATGGCGACTAAACTTTTTTTTTTTGTCGTTGAAAATAAATTTTTGGCGACCAAACTTTTAGTCGCCAAAGACAAAAAAATTAATTTTTTATTTTACATTCGCCGACTAAATGATTTTAGTAGCCAAAACTTAATATACGATGACTAAACTATTTTTTTGTCACTGAAAATATGTTTTTGGCGATCAAACTTTTGGTCGTCAAAGATAAAAAAATAATTTTTTATTTTACATTCGACGACTAAATGGTTTTAATAGTCAAAACTCAATATACGGCGACTAAAATTTTTTTTTGGTCGCCAATTCTGATATTTTTAGCAACTAAATTTTTTTTAGTTGCCAATAATCAATATATCACGACTAAAAAACTATTAGTAGCTAAATATTGTACTTTTACCAATTAAAAAAAATTTTGGTCTCTAATTTTGGTCTCCAAATGTGCATTTTGTTGTAGTGTATGTGTCAGAAAGTCTCATGAATTTGGTTTAGTTGATTCATTTTTATTGTCTTATTATGTTTCCAAATGTAGGTATGCTTCATTTGAGAGATTTTAATCTTATAAGTCTATAAAAATATTTATAGGATTAAATGATCCATAAGTCATAGATATATGATTTATTAGTATACCCCTTGATTTAATTATAATGGCTAGACAATTAACTTAAATTGTTTGATTTGATTAAAATAATAAAATAATTGTTTTGAACTTAATTTGATTAAATTGAAGTTAATTTGGAAGAAGGTGCTATATAACTGAAAGGGTAATGGTTGATTTTTTTCAATTAGCTAGGGGCACCTCACGAGGTCAATAATTCAAATCAATAGGATTAGTTTGATTGGCCAAAATTCCTACACCTTAATAGGAGGTTAGTAGTTCGAATTTCTGCACATGCGTACAAGTCTTATTCTTCGTGTATTAATTGGACTTTGTATTTGATCTTCATTATGCGTCAAGATCCTCTAGAGTAAAAAGCCTGAAGTGATCTCCTAGAGTGATCCAATCCAACGGCTGAAATTAAAACTAACCAAAACGACGCCATTTTGGGTAGTAAGTTGAAAAAAAAAATGCATTTCAAAATTCCCTCCATGTACGTGCAGGTATAGTAGAAGGCAGGAGGAAAACAGACTGAGAGAGAGAGAGAGAGAGAGAGAGAAAGAGAGAGAGAAGAAGAAAAAGAAGAATTTATGTTTTTGTGAATTTTTGGCTTTTTTCTCAATTGACTCTCGTCAATCTGCCATTGACATGTAGGTAACAAATTATATATGTATACATCTAGACGGTCCAATTCGGTTCTAAATAGGATCTGTAACTATAAAATCATAAATCAAACTGTGAAGTATGGTTCTCCTTATTTAAGAACCATGGCCGAACTATACATTGAGAAAATTAAACCAAACCGGTTTGGTTTAGATCGGACCGGTTTGTGATTTTTGCGATTACTTTGCTCAGTCCTAGGTGTTAGTTATGACTCATTGTAATTATTATTTTGGTTATTATTGGAAATGTATTTGGTTATACCTTATGTAATTTTTAATTATGACTCATTATTATTAATATTTAGTTATGATATATGTGATAATCAACACTACAAATTTAATGTCATAACTTGTATATGATAGACAACCTTAAAATGGTGTGTAACCTAGAATAACCCACTTATATAAAATGACAGTATATTATTATATGATCATGTTTGTTTTATGGGTCTTGCTAACAAGTGCTCATATGACACAAGTAAAAGATAAAAAATAAAATAAAAATAAAAAATAAAATAAAAAATAAAGAAAATAAGACATTTTTTACTAAGTTCGGTAGAGGGTCAGAAATTAAACCCCAAATAAAGTGTAGACCTAAGTACTGAGGTCGCCCTATCAAGGTGACCAAGAATGACTAAACGAGTATGGGCTAAAGCCCAAGGGAAATGGGCCAACAGTGGGGCCGAAGTAGGTCCGACCCGCCGAGGGTCCGAGCAGACTCCATGAAGGAAAATGCTTAAGTGAAGTTGCAGAGGGAACACATGCAACAGTAAAGTTGCTGAGGCAACACATGCAGCGGTCAAGTTACTAAGACACTTTGCCTCAGCGCCGTCATTTCTAATATTATCGGTTCCACCGCCATCTGATGTTGCTGAGGAAAAGAGAATATTGAAGCAACTAAGTTGCGGAGGCAACACTTGCGGCGGTCAAGTTGCGGAGGTACTTTGTCAGTGCCGCCATTCCAAGTATAGTCGGTACAACCGACATTCCAAGTATTGTCGGTACAGCTGCCATTCCTAGTATTGTCGGTTCCGCCGCCTTCTGAAGTTGCTAAGGGAAAGAGAAAGCCGAAGCAACTAAGTTGCGGAGGCAATACTTGCAACGACCAAGTTGCGGAGGCATTTTGTCGGCGTCGCCATTTTTAATATTGTCGGTTCTGCCATTTGAACTTGTCATGGGAAATGACTGCCACAGTAACTACAGCCGCCATAACCAATGTACGGAGGGAACATCCTACGAAGGTGATAGTAGCCTTTGGGAGAAGATCCTCCTCTGCAAGTTGAGGCTAATGCTTGGCGCTGATAGCAGACCCCAAGGCATTATTGGCCTAGGGCTGATAGCAAGTCCCAAAGTTCATTGACTTGGTGTTGATAGCAGGCCCCAAAGTTCATTAACTTGGTGCTGATAGCAGGCCCCAAGACTTACTGGTTAGAGCTGATAGTAGGCCCAAAGATACCAATTTACTACAGCAATCCTGCGAAGATAGGAGCAGGGTAGCCCGAGTGTAAAGGACTCTCTTTCCATTACCCATGTCATGGACCTACCTTAGTCGCATAGGCAAGACTAAGGAAGCCCACTTGGGCTTGGTACTAAGGCACAACATGGCTAATAGTAGGCTTGGTTGTGGCCTTCGCCTTGGGAAATGGAGAGTTTGTGGTTAGGTAGCTAAAGGTGGAGGCTTCGCTGAGGGGAACAGAAATATAGCCGACAGCAGGTTAATGGAGTCCTGAGAATGCATGAATTGGCTAAATAAAACTGAGAAGGCAAGTGCAGTAGCAAGGTTTACTGCTGTAAGTGCACTTGCTGAGGTTCGGATTGAAAAGGCAAGTGCAGTGGCAAACACTCCTGCCGCAACTGCACTTGCTAAGGCTCAAAAGGGAGTTGCAGGGCCAAACACTCCCGTCACAACTACACTTACTGAAGTTCAGAAAGGTAGTTGCGGAGGCAAACAGATAGTACACAGTACATGTAGAGGGACACGTGAAACTTTCAGCCTGGTGGCTTAAGGCAAAATATTCTGTGTGATCTCTAGGGACACCTCACTTCTCTCTATTTGGCCACTTGGTATCCTCTTGGTACTAAGGAAAAGCCTATAAATAGGACCCATTTCCCAAGGTCCAAGAAGAGGAATTTTTGGAGATTTGGGGGAGATGCTGTCCATTTTGGCACTGTCATACATTTCTTCTTGAGCTGCTTGCTTCACCCTTACCCAGCTACATACTCTCCAACTCCCAGACAGTTACTGCTGCTCATTCTCCAGCCACTTCCATTATTGTTGGACCATTAGCATAGTTTTGCCTCTCTAATCACCTCCTTAATCTTGAACCCCCTACATTTTTGGCGATACCTCTGGGGAGGCTGCTTTGTTGATGGTCCATACCTGTAGTGGCTTACACACTTCACTGGAAAATATGGCAGAAAATGAAGTTCAGTAGCCCTCACGGCAACAAGGCTCTTCCAATGGCGGAGCAACACATGCTGAGGACCATGACCATAGTGTTGTGATTGAGGCAGTCCAGTCACTTCAAACCCTCACCGAGGCTGTTATGGCTGTAGCTTCTAGACCAGCTCCAATGTAGGCACCTCCGCTTGTAGCTGTCCCAAATCTAGTGCTTAACATGTTCCCTAAGGTTCGGGCTCCGATCCAGGTGCGTCCGGTGGTACCTCAGGCGAACGGTACGGTCGCTGGTTCAGCTATCCAGGAGCAGACAGGTCCATTCTAGCCCACTCATTTCGTTACTCTAGCCGACGTACAAGCTATGATCGAGCAAGAGCGTAGCAAGAAGCAATTACCATCTCTCCTTGCCCAGATGTGAAGCCCCCATACTCTCAAGATATATTGGTCATGCCATACCCAATAGGGTATACAGTACCCAAGTTCATCATGTTTGATGGGAAGCAAGGCAATGTTAGAGAACATGTGGTAAGGTTCATTGAAACTCTTGTTGTCCATGGTAGTGACCACTCTCTGTGCCTTCGGGAGTTCTCCATATCAATTACTGAAAGGGCTTACAACTGGTATGTGAACTTGGCCCCCAACTCGATCAAGAGTTAGGAGGAGATGGTGAACAAGTTCCATACGAAGTTCTTCCAAGTCCAAGAAAAAGTTACAACCCTCACACTTGGGCGAGATGTCCAAAAAGAAGGTGAAGATATACTGGACTATGTCAAGAGGTTCTAGGATAAGGCTATTAACCGTCATGAACTAGTGGATGAGGGCCACTTAGCCAGCATATGTGTGGAGGGTGCCATACACGACTACAAAATCTTTTTGGTGAACCATAATCTACCTACCTTTTTAGCCTTGGTTGAGGCAGTTAGGAACCTCAGTACCACTAGTCCTTTGTATAGATCTCATGACAATCACGGCTACTCTCGTAGTAGTAGAGTTGCTGTGGTAACCTCCGCAGGAGGGAACCGCTCGCAAGGGGAGGCATCATCCTCTCGGAAGAGGAAGAGTTATGAGGACAGAAATCCATATCCTTGCAGCCTTGAGAACGTCAAAGCCTTGGTTAAAAAATGGGTGGCTAATGGTGAACTTACTTTGCTTCTGGTTGATGTTCCCCCAACCAAGAAGGACAAAGAAAGCCCAGATTATTGTATTTATCACAAAGCCACCAGACACCCTACTAGGGACTGTTGGATTTTAAAAATTATCTTCAAGAAGAAAGTTGTTGCAAGTGAGCTAAAGTTCAAAGATGCCGATAACCGTGATGTAACGAAGGATCCTTATCCTAACCATAAGGAGTAGGGGAAGAATGTACATATGATTAGGTATATTGGGCCCGTGCGCGATCAAGTGCACATGGCGTCCTACTATGATGAGTTAGCAGAAATCGCCACCGGCCAGCTCCTTGAGACGGTACCTGCAGAGGCAAAGTCCACTGAGGATACTCATCCTTAGGGCTTGCAAAACTCTTTCAAGTTTCGTACCTTTTTTAACCAGCTGGGGCTGAGCCACGTCACCAGGTTGAAAGCAACAAAGGCCCTCATCAACATCTCTGAAGTACATCATCTGAAGTTACTGAGGCTAAGGAGTATGTGCCTCGACGCATCCAGAAGATTATGGGGCCATTACTTTTTCAGAGGCAGACAAAGCATACCCATTTTCTCATAACCATCCTCTTTTTGTCACAGCTTACATCAATGATTTAGAGTTCAAGCGTGCTTTCCTTGATGATAGGGCGTCCATAAACATCATCACTACTGACACCTTTACAAAGGCTGGTATCCCAGAGTCCAGGATGGTCCGCCAACCCATTACAGTGACGGATTTTAGTAGTGAGAAAAAAGTTACTAAGGGCCATGTTGTAGTGGACTTAGTAGTTGGCGAGATCCATTCCGCAACTAAGTCCCATGTGATTGAAGCGGACACAAATTACCACATGATACTTGGCAGAGGTTGGATGCACCGATATGGGGGCTATCCTATCGAGTTATCACCAATGCATGAAGGCAAAGTTGGGGAAGTGCACAGTGACCATAAATGCGTTTGAAAAGCCATTTGGAGTAAAGGAGGCACACTATTCTGATGTGTTTTATTTACTAAGCTGTCAACGGATGAAACTCCAAGGATTGGTAAAGTTGCAGGGGTAAAATTGCCGAAGTGGGAAGACATTCGAGATGCAGAGGCTGCTCCAAAAAGTAGTGGGCAGAAGAGGAGCAACAAGTCCACAAGTCCTCCGCCCAAGATTATTAAGGTATGCGAGGGTAACAAAACAGTTTACTACCTATGACGGTCTTAGGGGACAGACTTCATACCTTGAGAGGATGGCCCACAAACAAATAAATGTGATGGTGATGACTCTGAAGAAGGGCTGGTGTAGACGCCTGAGCCCGCCCCTAAATGCATGCAAGATAGACCCAAACCGCAGCAGGAGGTACTTGCTGAGGTTAACCTCAGCGACTTACCAAGACAGAGCAAGCCTAAGTTCATCAGCGATACAATGGCTCCAGCAGCTAAGGTAGAACTGATAACACTTCTGAAGCGGTACAGTGACGTCTTTGCTTGGACATACGATGAGATGCCTAGTCTAGACCTATCTCTTGTCACCCATCATCTTGACACTTTCCCTAACTCTAAGCCAATAAAGCAGCATGCTCGAAAGTATCACTCTGATCTTGAGGCAAAGATTAAGGAAAAGGTAGAAAAATTACAGAGGGCCAAGTTCATTGAGCCTATACAGTACCCAACTTGACTCGCAAATATTGTGCCTGTGAAGAAGAAGAATGGCCAGATCAGGGTCTGGGTAGACTTTCGCGACCTGAACAAGGCCCGCCTAAAAGATGAGTTTCCATTACCCCATGTTGACACACTTGTTGATTCTACCGCAGGCCATTAGATGTTTTCATTCATGGACAGGTTTAGTGGTTACAACCAGATCAAAATGGCACTAGAAGATGCAGAAAAGACAGCTTTCAGAATGCCCTTGGGAAATCTTTTCTATACAGTGATGCCCTTCGGTTTGAAAAACGCGGGGCCAACCTATCAACGGGCTATACTGCGGTGTTCCATAACACCTTACATCAAGAAGTGGAAGTGTATATGGATGATCTGGTTGTAAAATCTACTGAGGCAAACCGCCACCTCTGCGACTTGGAAAAAGTTTTCAACGTTGCCAAAAATTCTGCTTAAAGATGAACCCACTCAAGTGTGCCTTCGAAGTTACCTCAGGCAAGTTCCTTGGCTTTCTGGTACACTAACGAGGGATTGAAGTAGATGGGGATAAGATCAAGTCAATCATAGAGATGCCACCACCACACTCTCAAAAGGCCTTGAAGAAATTCCTAGGCAAAGTGTCATACCTTAAGAGGTTCATACCAGCCTTTGCTGAGATAACCTTTTCCTTTAGGACACTGCGAAAAGGGAATCATAAGTTTGAATGGTTACAATAACACCAACAGGCATTCGATATGGGGAAGCAAGCACTTACCTCTCCCATTACAATGATTGCCCCAAAACCTAAAAAGTCTCTGCTACTGTACCTTACCTCTACACCTCGGTCTATTGGAGCTCTACTTGTCCAAGACATAGATGGTGTTGAGAAGCCAGTCTATTATATCAGTCACAAAGTCAATAGTGCTGAATCACGGTATACCCCAATTAAGAGACATTGCTTAGCTAATCTTCACTGCGTAGAAGTTGCGCCATTATTTTTTGGCACACTCGATCCAGGTTGTGACCAAGAGTGATCCAGTCCGCTACTTACTGAGTATGCCCGCTCTGACTGGAAGAATGGCAAGACAGCTTTTGGCTCTAGTAGAATATGATATAACATGTGTTACTCCTAAGTCTATCAAGAGCCAAGCACTTGCAGACTCGCTAGCACAATTCCCATCTGGCGAACACGAACCTTCAGAGGTCCCCCTGCCTGGTGAGGTCCATGTCTCAGCAGTAACGATTGCGACTTATTGGGATTTAAAATTTGATGGAGCCTCTGGGACTAGAAAAGATGGAGCTGACATAACACTGACTAGTCAAGAAGGTGAGAAGTTCCATTTATCATATAAGCTTGACTTTGCATGTTCAAACAACGAGGCTGAATATGAGGCACTGATACTAGGTCTGATTGCTGCCCCAAAGAAAGGCCTCTGCAAGTTGAAATTTTGGGGCAACTCTAAGCTAGTTGTCAAGTAAATTATGGGTGATTTCGCCTTAAAGGAGCCTCTGTTGGCCCCATATCTCATTATAGTCCAAAAGTTGCTCACTCAGTTTGATGATGTCCAAATTCAGCACACCTCTCGAACACACAACTGTTTCCTCAATGCTTGGCTACACTGGGGGCAAAGGTGGATATACTAGATGAAAGTATAGCCATTGTCATTGAGAAAAGAGCAACACTAGCAATGTTAGCCGAAGAACATACAGAGCAAGATACTGAGGGATAGAAAGTAGATATAATCCAGCAGCTGAAAACAAGCCAGGGAACAATTAGACTAGCAGAACTTGCATCATTCTTACTCCTCAAAGGAGAGTTATATTTTCGTGGTCCCAACAACCTGCTAGTAAGGTGCATCGGTAGACAAGAAGCAACTTACAGACTTAAGCAGATTCATGCTAAGTCCTACGCAGATGGAGATATCAGTCTATATCGACGGATGCAGAGGCAGGGGTATTACTGGCCAGAGATGGAAAAGGAAAGTACTGAGTTGTAAAAGTAATGTATAAAATGGCAGTCCATCCTAAAGAAGAGGAAGCCCATTTCTTAAGCAATGAAGAATGGAGGCAGCTATATATTGACTACCTTGGAAATGGCACACTGTTTGAGAACAAAGTTGATGCAATCAGAATTAGGAGGCGAGAGTTAAGAGGCGAGCCCTCCACTTTTTCCTTGACCAAGGCAAGTTGTACCGCAGAAGCTTTGAAAGGGAACCTTTGGCGTACTTATCAAAAGATGAGGCAAACAAAGTGCTGAGGGAAGCCCACAAGACAGAGCATCAATGAGGGAAACGATTAGATGGACATCTCATTCACCTCGGCTACTACTGGCCAATAATGGAAAAAGATACTAAAAACTTTGTAAGGAGATGCCAATCTTGCCAGAAGTTTGGGAACTTGACACGTGCACCGGCTCTTGAGCTGCACAACATGAAGACTCCTTACCCATTTCATACTTGGGCATTTGACCTAGTAGGTCTTATAGCGCAGCAATCCAAAGGCCACAAATGGATACTTATAGCGACTGAAGTTAGTACCAAATGGGTAGAGGCTATACCAATGAGGAAAACAGATAAGGCAGGAGTGGCCAACTTCATCAAGGAAAACCTAATCTGTAGGTTTGGCACACCCAAAGTAATGTTGTCTGATAACAAAACTCACTTTGTAAACTGCCATGTAGGAAGGCTGCTCGATGCTTGCTAGATCAAGCACCACAAGTCTACTCCATACTATCCTCAAGGAAATGGACAAGTTGAAGCAACCAACAAGACTCTCATCTTAATATTAAGTAAAATGATAGATGAAGTATAGGGCACATGGTCTAAACAACTCCACGTAGCACTCTGGGTGTATAGAACGTCAAAGAGGAAGCCAACTCAGGCAACCCCATTTTCCCTAGTATATGGGTGTGAAGCTGTGTTACTAGTTGAGTTGACAGTACCCTCAGCAAGAATGGCTACGTCAGCACACTTAGTTCCAGACAGCAGAAAAAATGACGTAGTGGCAGTGGAAGAAAGAAGGGATCGGGCCTCGTGGGCAATGGAAAAGTATCATCAGTCCATAGCTCGCACCTACAATCAGTCTGTTGAACACAAGGAGTTCAATGAGGGGGACTTGGTATGGAAGACAGTGGACGCAATCATACGAGGGCAACCAATTCCCAAGTTCTCACCCAGATGGGAAGACCCCTATAAAGTTGCTGAGGCAAGCAACAACGGGTATTACAAGTTGACAAGAGTAGACGATGGGTTTAGAACTGGCCCTATCAACGCTAAGTATGTAAAGGAGTATTTTCCTTAATTTGTTTTGTTCAAAAAAAGAGTTGTAAGCTTATTTGTTAATACTTTCAAAGCAAAGTTTAAAGAAAGTGTCATACACTTAGTAAACATGTTACTCTTGTAAACACTTAGTGTGGGGAAAGTTTTCCATACTTGGTTTTACCCTTGTAAAAACTTAGTCATAGTGAACTTCTGTTCATAACAAGAGTATTGCTTATCCTTAGAAGCTATGTAAAGACAATGAAAGGAAGGCAATAAAGTAAGATTCAACTGTTTAATATCTTTACTCCTCATAAACATCAAAGTTTTTCATAGCATGATTACAATGTTCAAAGGGAAAAGAAGAAAGAAAAAAGATAGCAAAAGTACAAAGAAAAAAAAGCCATAACAAAGCCACAATAAATCAAATCAAACCCTTCATGAGGGAGTCCATCAAGGTCACATCTTGAGACAACTGAGCAACCAGCGTAGAGTCCTTTTCTTTGAACTAAGCTAGGTTCTGCCGATACTACCCCAAGGCACCCTCACACTCTTTGATAGTCTCCTCTAAAGATGCAATCATCGCCACATTATTTGCATGCTCAAGGAAGCCATTGACTGCCTAAAGCCTAGCCTCCATCCATAATAGGTCCAAACCATTCCTCTTAAAGCCGCTCAGATTAGCCTCAGCACTTTCCACAAACTTGCTGGGGGCTGTCAAAATCTTCTTCATAGCAAGGTTGCGAATGAAACTGGCAAGTTTTTCCAACAACGCTGTCTGCACCATTGAGCTTAAAATGTTGAAAGCAGTAAAGGTACCAGGATGTAGCGCCTGGATGAAGGCAAAAGTGGGAGCATCTTCGGAGGAGACCCAATAACATAGAAAATAAACTTTCCCTGAGGACTGAGGGAACTCTCTTACACCGCCGCTAGCTTCAATTACTAGAGGGAGACTGACAGAGCGACAAAAGGCCTGAGGGCGATGCACCTCCCCTGAAGAAGACTGCCCGACGACATTGGAATGTGTAGATGCTGGGTGGCTATTAAGAGAACTAACCTCGCAAGAAAGGCCAAAGCTTCCTGCACCATCATGTCACTCCGAAAAGAGGTCGTCCATACGGTAGTCCTCAACATTCAGATCTCATACAACAGTGGTGTCCATGCCCACATAAAAGTCTCGTGATCCCCCAAGATTAGCTGGCACCTCAGGGAAGTGAGTGGGGTACAGATCAGCAAGCTGCTCAGAAGTTGCTCAGGCAACTGGGTCAAAAGCATCAGCAACAGCAGTAGTACCATGAGTGGCCAGGTTGACAACTGCCTCTGCAAGTTAAGCCAAACTTGGGGGGTCCAGAGTAGGAACAGTCACTACATCTACACCCCCCTTAGCAACTTGGACAGTGGGAAGTGTGGTTCATTGAACTAGTGAAAACTCAGTGAACTGGGAAGAAGCCCCAGATATAGCTTCCAAAGGAGGTGGTGCAACTTGCAGTGGCTCTCTTACGCCATGCTCTTCTCTTGGAGTCTCAGGAATAAAATTCTTTCTGCCAACAGAGGAATGGTCAGAATGAACAAAATCAACAAGGTTTGGGTGCTCAGCGCCCTCAGTAGCTGTACCACCCTCTGCAACTTCTACAACAAGAGAAACTCGTTCACTTTTAACAAATGGGGCATCATGACCTCCTTCCATATCTGCAACCTCAGCAACTGGCTCAGTCTCAACAACTGGCTCAATCTCAGCAGTTGGGTCGGCCTCAACATTTGGTTCTTCTTCAATATCACGAAGTATCATTTTGTGAGTTCCCAGCTTGGTGACTCTTGAGGTGATAAGAAGGTCGTCATCAACGTCCAAATCCGACGAAAGTCCAATGACAGTCGAAGGACCTTCGGGGCCCGAAGGTGGTATAGCCGATGGGCCCTGAAAAGGAAAAAGATCATGTGACTACTAAAGTAAAGATAAAAGTCCCAAGGAAGTATGGAAGAATGTAAAATATTTTTCTAAGTATGAGTACCTTCTAGAGTCTCTTCCTACTTGGTGAGGTGCGAGCCTCAGCAACTGATGCCGCTGCCTCTTGGGCTGCCCTCAGTCGGGAGTCGGTCATACGTACTATTGTGCCGATAGGGGGGAGAGCAACTTGCAGAGGCTGGACGAACATTGCCCCAGACAGATGAGGCCCCTTTACCATAGGCAAGGACAAAATCTTGAAATGGCAAAATACATTGGTCTGTTTACCACGACCAGAGGGGAGACGAAGGGATAAGTCACGTTATGGAATGGGTTCCATTGTAGGGACAACTGGATCAATGTTGCAAAAGTTGAGAAAAGAGTTGAGGTTGCGGTGCCAAAATAGTCTATTACTAGGTGTGAAGGTGCCTTCTCTTCCAAGCAAGGGCAGCTACATGAGGCCTAAACCGTCCACAAGTAAAGTGGTGTAGTCACGAGCAAATCGCTGGAATCTCTAATGGAAATCTGTCTGAGGCAGAGGGGCATGTGGGACACCCTGATCCATGACAAACTATCTAAGGACCCTATCCAGTCAATAGACGATGCTGGACATGTCCTCCTCGTTCCATACGGGCAGAAACCCAAGGCGTCGCATAGCAACAACAAGAAGGGAGTTGGCCCGAACACTGTCAAGAGAGAAATCAACATGACGGGCCTCTGAGAAATAAAATGGAACAACAGAGATGCCTGGAAGAAGATGGGTAAAAGGGTGGAACACACACTACTCCATGCGATTGACGTAATCCACGAATGGTTTGTTGATGCCAACACCGGACCACCTGGAGATGTGAGGGAGGGATTGGCGCACTTGTCTTGTGATGGGTCGTCCCTCTGCATCTAGGGCAGGACGACCCTCTGCATCAAGGACTTCATCGGTGAAGAAGGGCTCATGCTCTTTAGGGATGGAACCCATAGTAGGGAATCGCTCGTAGAAGAAGGCGGTCAAGAATTGAGTGTGTATAACGCTCCATACATCATAGCGACCCATGGACCTCTCCATGTCTGAGTGAATGAAATCAAGATGGAAGTATAAGTTCCCCAAGAAGAGGAGAGCTAGAGGGATCTGACTGCTGCTACAGAGTTTCACAGCCAAAGAGAACGTCAGCGGATTGATGCTCTCAGCAGGATTGCTGAGGAGAACAAAAAAGGAGATGAAATAACTAACAAAGGCGACCAGGTATAAGTTGCCACGGTAAACCGGCCCCACGATGGAGTTGCGGCTATCTTCTGTAATGTCACCCACAACCGGTTGTAGGTCCTTGAATAAATGTTTCAGCCATTGTCCCTCTTGGGCCTCTCTTGGAGAAATTCCCCAGTCCAGAGTTCATACCAAGAGCCATACTTTCGTGCCTCTCAAAAGGCACCTTGGAGAGTAGTGACATCAGTCTGTTTCGTAACAGTTAGGGACACTGGATCAAAAGGGTGGTCCACATGGGTACTCAAGCGCAGAAGAACGGCAACATCTTCAAGAATTGGGGTTATCTCCCCCTAGGCCAGAATGAAGGTGTGAGTGTCGTGGCTCCAGTAGGAAACGACCATATCAGTGTTAGTATGTACCTTGCGCACGGACAACTCCCCCAAAATCAAAACGGCATTGAAGAGACGAGCACCCCCTCAAGCGCTGCTTAAAGTCGTCGTCCGCAATAACATCATTGACCTAGAGGGACCAATCTGCCAAAGGGCCCGATTGAGTGCGGTAATAGATGTATAAATAGGGAAAGTCACTATGCTCTACGCAAAACCGCAACACAAAGACTGGATTCACCATGTCAGCATCATCCAAAGTGGCCTCACCAAAAGGGAGCAGAGGCTCCTCCAGAAGGAGGGCATTAGGGACAAAGGAGTCAACCACCTTCTAGAATGGGTCGGCAAGGCCCCCAAAGTATGGGGCCCTCCTCCACTCAATATGGGGTGGGACAGCCCTGTCGGGTAGAAACCTTGTGCTGGCCATGAAGAAGAATAAAGAAAAGTGAAGAAGACATTAGAATGTAAAGGGCTAGGGAGAGAAGAAGATGAGACAAGAAAGTGTGTTCCGGTGGAAATGGGGGACTAGTGGACCCAAAAGGTACTATTTATAAAGAAACAACAAAAGGGTGCCAACACACTTCCCTAGACCACTAGTCAAAAGGCACATTTTCAGAGTCATTATGACTCTGTCGAAAAAAGACAAACTCTTGGCCCAATCGACGTAACCCCTGGGTTATTTGCTGATGTCATGCACACAGAGGAAACAAGGAGCGTGTCCCAGCGTGTCCCCCACGCACGCAGGGGAAAAATGTAGAGGGTCAGAAATTAAACGCCAAATTAAGTATGGACCCAAGTGCTGAGGTCGCCCTATCAAGGCGACCAAGAATGACTAAAAAAATATGGGCTAAAGCCCAAGGGAAATGGGCCAACAGTGGGCTGAAGCAAGTTCGACCCACCTAGGGTCCAAACAGACTCCATGAAGAAAAATGCTTAAGTGAAGTTGCAGAGAGAACACATGCGACGGTCAAGTTGCTGAGGCAACACATGCAATGGTCAAGTTGCTGAGGCACTTTGCCTCAGCACTGCCATTCCTAATATTGTCGATTCCGCCATCATCTGAAGTTGCTGAGGGAAAAAGAAAACCGAAGCAATTAAGTTGCGGAGGCAACACTTGCAGTGATCAAGTTGCGGAAGTACTTTGTCATCGTTGCCATTCCAAGTATTGTCAGTACAGCCGCCATTTCTAGTATTGGCGGTTCCGCCACCATTTCTAGTATTGTCGGTTTCGCCACCATCTAAAGTTGTTGAGGGAAAGAAAAAGCCGAAGCAACTAAGTTACAGAGGCAGTACTTACAACGACCAAGTTACGAAGGCATTTTGTCGGCGCCGCCATTTCTAATATTGTCGGTTCTGCCATTTGAACTTGCTGCGGGAAATGACTGCAGCAGCAACTACAGCCGCTGCAACGAACGTGCGGAGGGAACATCCTGCCAAGGTGATAGTAGCCTTTGGGAGAAGCTTCTCCTCTGCAAGTTGAGGCTAATGCTTGGTGCTGATAGCAGGCCCCAAGGTATTACTGGCCTAGGGCTGATAGTAGACTCCAAAGTTCACTAACTTAGCACTGATAGCAGGCCCCAAGACTTACTGGTTGGAGCTGATAGCGCCCAGAGATACTAGTTTACTGCGGTGATCCCATGAAGATGGGAGCAGGGTAGCCCGAGTGTAAGGGACTCCGTTTCCATTACCTAGGTTATGTACCTGCCTTAGTCGCACAGGCAAGATTAAGAAAGTCCCCTTGGGTTTGGTACTAAGGCACAACATGGCTGATAGCAGGCTTGGTTGTGGCCTTCGCCCTAAGAAGCTGAGGAGTTTGTGGTTAGGTGGCTAATGGTGGAGGCTTCGTTAAGATAAACACGAATATAGCCAATAACAGCTTAATAGAGTCCTGAAAATGCATGTATTGGCTAAATAGAATTGAGAAGACAAGTGCAGCAACAAGGTTTACCGCTGCAAGTGCACTTATTGAGGTTCGGGTTGAAAAGGCAAGTGCAGCGGCAAAACACTCTCGCGCGCAACTGCACTTTCTGAGGCTCAAAAGGGAGTTGTAGCGCCAAACACTCCCATCGCAACTACACTTGTTAAAGTTCAAAAAGATAGTTGCGGAGGCAAACAGATAATACATAGTACATGTAGGAGGGACATGTGACACCTTCGGTCTGGTAGCTCAAGGCAAAATATTCTGTGTGATCCCTAAGGACACCTGTCTTCTCTTTATTTGGTCACTTGGTGTCTTTTTGGTACCAAGGAAAAGCCTATAAATATGACCCATTTTTCAAGCTCCAAGGACAGGAATCTTTGGAGATTTAGGGGAGATACTGCCCATTTTGGTACTGTCATACATTTCTTCTTGAGCTACTTGCTTCACCATCACCCAGCTACACACTTTCCAACTCCCAGACAGTTGCTGCTGCTCATTCTCCAGCCACTTCCACTATTGTTGGATCATTAACATAGTTTTACCTCTCTAATCACCTCTTTAATCTTGAACCACCCTACAAATTCAATCTGCTTTTATTAAAATAACTTTTTATACACTTTTCAATATTAAACAATACTTAAGAAACACTTGTCACTATTTACCTTATTTTATTAAACTAAATTATATAAGATTATTCGTCCATAGACTAAAAATCTTGTGATAACCAATCCTTCAAAATTACTAATTATATCTCATAATTGTTTGCACTTGCCTCGTGAGGTGATCTGACGCACCGCTGTTTCGGTAATTTTTCTATTATTATGATTATTATTATTATTTTATAATCTAAACTTTAAAATGTCATAATTTTTATTTTATACATTTGTTTTTTTTATAAAATTCATATATTTGAAACATAATCGTGAAAATATATTAAAGAGGAATCCTAGTAAATTTAAATTTCATGAAAATAAAAATCTAATTATTTTTATGAATCTATTTTATGAACCATTGTTAGCAATGTCCATTACAATTTTAATAGGAAATTTTAAAATGTCATAATTTTTATTGTACATATTGTTATTTAATAAAATTTATATATTTGAAATAACTCATTAAAATATTTCAAATGAAATCTGTATTAAATATAAAATTATGTATAAAAAAAAAAAGGGTTAATTACGCAATTTTCTCCTTAAAGTTTGGATTTAACTAGGGTGATTGACTAATAAGATCTCGTTTGGAAATAAACTTTTTTAGTAATTTTTTGACTTGTTGGTTAAAATATGATGTAAAAAAAATTAGTATGTTTAGAATGACTTTTTGATTTTTTATGAAAAGATGTGCAAAAAGTAGAGAGAAATGGAATTTTTGACTTTTTGGTATAGGTTGTTGGCTTTTTGATTTTTTTAGTAACTTTTTGACTTTTTGGCTAAAATCACCATTTGTCAAACGAGGCCTAAGTCTCATATTTTGGACTTATAATCCATATAATCCCATATTTTTTCTTGTGATCCATTTAGTCCTTTTGGATGTGTAATGACTCATTTACCTGCCACATTGGAGTATCACATTTGAAAAAAAAAAATATACTAAGGCCTCGTTTGGGAACAGGCTATTTTAGTAATTTTTTGGCTTTTTACGAAAAGATGTGCAGAAAAGTAGAGAGGTGATGTGACTAGTTTTAGTTGACTTTTTGACTTTTTGACTAAAATAGTCAGTCCCCCAAACGAGGCCTAAGGAATTTTTTAATGTCACATCATACCCGTCACGTTAGAATGTCACATTTGGAAAAAAAAATACACAAAAGAGTTTTTAATTTCTTTAAAGTATCACATCATACCCGTCACGTTGTCAAGTTTTAGAAAAGCACATTAATGAGTTTTATTTTATTTTATTTTTGAAGTGTCATATTATATCCGTCACGTTGTCCACATTAAGGCAAAATATACTAAAGAGTTTTTTTTTTTTTTTTGAAGTAAAAGTTTTAAAGAGTTTTTTTTTTTTTAAGTGTCATATCATACTCGCACGTTGTCACATTTAGGAAAAGTACACTAAGGAGTTTTAATTTTTTTTAGAGTGTCAAATCATTAGAGTGTCACATTAATACCTATCACATTGGAATATCACATCATACTTGTCACGTTAATAAAAGGATATAACTGTAAACTAAAACACTACCAAAATAAAATAAAAAATGACCACACAGAAAGAAACTCTCCACTAATAGGACTTAATAGATCAATAAAAAAAATTTAGAACTAATTGAAATATTTTTTTATGAGATATTTTTTATGAGATCAAATTTATTAATACATATCCTTTTAAACTAATGTGGTCCAATTAGAAAATTTTGACTACATCAATAATGGGAAATGTCTTGCTTGAGAGGCAAACAAACATTTCATAATTTGGACAACATATATCTTACAACAAAATACCCATCTTATTAATCACCTTACTTGGAAAAGCTAAAATCTCTCTCACATATAAATATGCACATACAAACTAGGAAATTTTGCAAGTTGAGAAATTTCTTAATTTTAATTTTTATTAAATTCAAAATTCCTATTAATTATACACACAAATGGGAGCGATTTTGCTATAGTTGTCTTCAATGATGGCCTATTTTGGAAAGTGGATTAAAAGACAACTTTTAACCCACTTCCCTCTCTTATAAATTTTTTTTTAAAAAAAGTCAAAATAATTTTTAATCATTTTTTCAAAATATCCTGTTGTCGGTCAGCCCGGTCACCGACGTCGTCCCACGTAATTTTGCGCGTGGCACAAATACATGTTACTCTCCCTTAAGGAAATGGGATCACTGCTTTGCCCTTTAGCACAATAGTGGTTATTGTGTTTCAAATTGAGCTTTATTATGGACTTATTTTATGATCTAAACTGTTCATTTTGTAAGGTTTGTTGAGTACTTCATACTTACCAAAAATCATATTAATCGGATATTAATAACTATATGATCGAATTACATATTTTTATGCTATTTCTAAAAAAAAACGTATTGTTTATTTTTTTTGGTTATCGATCATATAATTATTGATATCCGATTAATATGATTTTTGATAAATATAAATTACTCAACAAATCCTACAAAATATATGATTCAGATCAAAAAAATAAATCTACAATACACTTCAAATTAAAACACAAAAATCACCGCTATGCTTTTAGCAATAGTAACCTCATCTCCATTACTCAACGATTGCATTTAAGAGAGTGTATAAAAGACAACTTGTACTTTTTCTCTCTCATCTTTAATTACTTTTTCCTTGCCCCATTAGTAAAAGAAATGAAAAAAATAAAAAAATTTCTAAATTTGTTTAACACGATTGCATTTAAGAGAGTGTATAAATGACAACTTGTACTTTTTCTCTCTCATCTTTAATTATTTTTTCCCTGTCCCATTAGTAAAAGAAATGAAAAAAAAATTTTAAAAAAAATCTAAATTTGTTTAAAGTTACAAGAAAATTAAGTAGCGTTTGGTAAACTTTTAAATTAAAATTTGACAATAGAGTTATATTTTGAGTTGTAAATTTTAAAATTATGATTTGAAAAGAAAAAATTTGTTTGGTTATGAGTTTTGAAAAGAGTTTTAAATTGAATTTTGAATTTTTAATGTAACATATGAAATGAGAAAAGTTGTTTGGTTATGAATTTTAAAAAGAGTTTTCGAAATTTAATTCAAAAACTTATAACTTATAATCAAATACACAACTCAAAAATCTATTGAAAATTCTATTTAAAATTCATAAATAAACTCTTTTAAAATTCAATTCAAATTTTTTTTTTTTCATTTTGGTCTAAAAAATAATTTCTATATTTAAAAAATATCAAAAATAAATATAATTTTTTTCTCCCAAATAACAAGTGGAGATTGGCAATTGCAAAAAAAAATTTAAAAAAAAAAACACAAAAAAAAAAAAAAAAAAGTACTATTGCAGTCAACTAGCTGGACGACCTACCGGACATCCAAGGATATCCGGGGGGGGACAACCCAAACCGCAAATTTAAAAATCAAAAACTCACACCGCCAAACATGCATTGAAATATATTTTCAAATGTGGCGTTGGAATTAATGTTTGAAAACTTCAACCAAATATAGCATTGGAATGTAGGGATAAAATTATAATTTGAAAACTATATCAATCACAGTCTTAATTTTCTTGTACAACTCATTACAACATAGTAACTAAGTTTTCAATTTCGTGCAAAAAAACACAAGAAAATATAAGAAAGTCTAAATTTATTATAAAAAATAGTTACTTATAATTAGAATTCCTTTTTTTTTTTTTAACAAAATTTCCATCACAATATACAAGTTTTCATTTCCTTTCCTTTCCTTTTCTTTCACTTTACTTTCTACTATTTTCCCCTTTTCATAATTTTTTTTTTTATTTTATTTTTTTAAACCAAACCCACTCTTCTCTCTCTTCGATATTCTTATTTTTACGCTTCTGCCCCTAATTTCTTTTTATTGTAATATCCTATTATTTATTCCATTTCTTAAAAAGATAATGGAGAAATTACAAAATAAATAAATAAATAAATAAATTAGGATTTGACCGTTATAATAAAATAAATCTTAAATTTTTTAATTTAATTTTTTTTTAATCTAAACTATTTATCTGTTTCCATTAAGTACAATTAACAAAAAAAACAAATATATATATATTAGTCAGTTGATATATACTTATATTAAATTTAATGATTAAAATATTAATTTTTTATGTAACGAAAATAGATCAATGATTTAGGTTGGAAACAAATACCATAGTTATGTACACCCTCTCTTAAAAAATGTGTAGCATATGCCATAGTCATGAAGTTATGAAGATTTGTGATCAAGTGTGGTCAAACTTTTTAATGAGCTTGGTTATGAAGCTTGTGGATTATGAAAGTTATGAACTTGGTTGATTGTGAAAGTTTTGTCCCTTTTTTAGTTTTTTTGTTAAAATCAAATTGATTTTGGTTATAAAAATTTGTGGTGTGTGGTTATGAATTGAGGTGTTGGTTTGGAGGCTTTTTGGTGTTTTATTATGAAATAAAATTGTTTTGCATGTGAGACTTTTGTAGTATTTTGTTATGAACTAATTTGTTTTTAGTTACAACTTTGATAGAGACCCCCCACTCTTTCCCCACCCCCACCACCCCCACACACACGTGGGGGTTGGTCATTGAAGAAAAAAAAAGAAAAATGGTCCAAAGTGGGGGTCCAAACCATTTTTCATTTTAGTTATGAGTTGAATTCGTGAAAGTAGATTGAAACATATATGCAATTTTTTTTAGAATGTGTATAGTAATACAAACAAGCAACAATATTCAATCATGAAGCTTATTAGAATGTGTATAGTAATACAAACAAGCAACAATATTTAATCATGAAGCACACCAGTATATAAAAATGCTATATATATATTACTTAGATTATGTATAGTAATACAAACAAGCAACAATATTTGAATCGTGAAGCACACCACATAAAAATGCTATATAGATACTACTCCTTCCATGCGATTTGCATTGTTTTGATTGCTGATGGAAGACAGATAAGAACGAGATTCACGCGCAGGGCCGACTTTGGCTTAAAGCCAGAAAAGGACAAAAAAAGAAAAAACCGCCTAAATTGAAAAGGCTTCTACAAAATTCAATAAATATTCAAAATTAATAAATAGTTGATAGAGTAAATTATTTAAAATTAATAAATGATTGTTTTTACCTAAAAAAAATAAATAAAATTGAAAAGCCTATTGATTTAATGAGTTATTTGAAATTAATGGATGGTTATTTTTTAAATTTATGAATTGTGTATTGAATACGATTAATTATATGAGTTATAATTGTTTTGGGAGAAAACACAATCAAATTTAAATTTTAATAAACCTTACCTATAGTCACCAATAAAGATTAAATAGATTAGTAATTTTATACATTGAAAAATATTTAGTTGGTAAGTTGAATTATAAAAGTTTGATTACCAATTTTGCAACTAGAAATGTGAGAATGGTGATGTTTAAGTGATATTTTGTTACAATTTATTTATTTATTACTTAGTACTTGAGTTTAGATTATTTGGATTATTTTTCTTATTGTAAATTTTGTTATATATTTAAGTAAATTATATGTCAAGAAAAATAAATTTTGTGGATAATCTTTTGATTACAATTATTATTTTCTTCAATGTCGACCCCTTATCGAGAGCTCACTTGGGGCCCAAAAATGCCAGGGTCGGTCCTATTCACGCGACAACGTTGAGGGTATTTTTGGATTACAAAAAAATAATGAGACTTAACAATTTAAAAAATCTTATTTAGATTGTTTTGGAAACTTATTATTTTAGTTGATTTTTTTACTTTTACAAAAAAAAAAAATTAAAAATAAAGAAAATAGTTGACCTTTTAGAAGTAATTTTTCAGCTATTTTAGGTGATTCTCAAACTTGTAATTTCAACTAAGTTCCTAAAATGGGACTTCTGTCCAAATTGCTTACCCCAAAAAAAAAAAAAAACACTATTCACCTTTGTTTGGTTGAGATTGATTTTTTCAAAATTAAATTTTTTTTTCATGTTTTTTATTTTTAGTGATTTTTTTAATATTTTTTAATATTTTTTTATTTTTTACATGCACTTGCACTTACAAAATAAAATATTTGTGAAACATTATTTAAAAAATAATAAATACATAAAAATATGAAAACATATTAACTTTTTAATATTTTTTTGTATGTAGTGAAATTTTTTTTAAAAAAAAAATACAAATACTATACTTTTAAGTGCATTTAAATTAGGTACATCTAAAAAAAAAAAAATTAAACTAGACAAGGTGATTACGTTTGAAAAATGTTTTTAAAAAAATCAGTTTTTTTTTTTTTTTTTCTTTGTATCAATTAAATAAGGCATTAACAAACAATAATACTTTGTTTTTGGTGACAAAATACATCTCATCGTCATAGTACGCCAATAATATAGCTACGGGGACCAAACTTTTTATCATTTGTCTACTAGTCAACAAAGGACTAATCCATTGCCTATCTAAAAAAAAAAACAAAAGAGGATTTTCCATCACACTTCATTTAGATCATGTTTGATTGAATTGACAATTCATGGAACTTATTTAACTTATGTTTGTGTGTAATGAAATGGCATACGATTGGCGATCGTATACGAGGATGAACCCTCCCAATCGTGGAAATAGCATTCAAACACTATTAAAAAATGTCATTAATTTTTAATGACAGTTTAAAATTTTTGTTACTTAAAATGTCACCAATAACAAGTTTTAGTAACAATTTAAAAAAATCGTTACAAAAAACAATCACTAAATTTTAACTTTTAATAATAGTTTAAAAATTCATTATAGAAAAACGTCACTAATTATAAGTTTTAACAACAATTTATAGAAACCGTGACAAAAAAGTTATTAATTATCAATTTTTGGTGACATATTATTGCAATAAAAATAGTCACAAAAAATTATTTTTAGTGACTATTTTACTATGACTTATTTTTAATAGGATTTAATGGAAATGAAGTCTAAACTATTATGACATACTGGTAGTTTATCCTAAATTTATATTATATGTAATAAGGGTTTTTAGATGATTTTATAAATTTTAATCACAGCTAACTAATACTACTACACTAGTAATCTCATCCATCAATAACATTATACTAATAATCTTATCCAATATAATCCGCCAAATAAACATTATGTTAAATGGCATTTCAGTCGAGCTTTGATTTAGTAATTTTTTAGTGCGCTTTTGTGATTTTTTTTTTTTTTTTAAATATTTGGTCCAAAATTTTTTTTATTTTAGGTGATTTCTTACTATTATTAGGTCTTGTGAACCTTGATAAGTATTATATGCTTAGCTATGGCTAGGGCTGCTCACGGGTCAGTTTTGGCGAGTTGCGGGTCAAAACCGACCCGACCCGCACTTATGCGGTTGGGGAAAAATGGACCGCAACCGCCCGCGATGCGGTTCGCGGTTTGTGCGGGCGGGTGCGGTTCGGTTTGCGGTTTAGATTTTTTTTTTTTTTTTTTTTTTTTTTTTTTTTTAACTTAAGCAAATTTGACATTTTTTGTTACTTTCTAAACACTTTTTTTTTTTATAGAAGAGTTATAAATTAAATTACAAGATATACAATTCACGATCATAATAAATAGTCCACATGTTAGATAAGATGATAAGGAACCATGCTTGAAGATAGTGGATTAATCTTCCTCCTTAGCTTGCAAAAACAAATCCTTAAAAGTCAAACTAGTAACACTAATAATAAATTTGTAAGTACCCATATAATAAATTAGATCATGATAATGTATATAAGTACCCATATAATAAATTTTACTTTCATCCAAAATGTAAAAATAAAAATAATAACTAGTTATCTCCATGTATCCAAAATGCAAAAAAAAATAATAATAACTAGTTATTTTTTCTTTTAAAAAAAAAAAAAAAAAAAAAAAAAAAAAAAAAACTGCGGGTTGCGGGCGGGTCGGGTTCGACCCGAACCCGATCTTTTTGTGAATTTCTTGACCCGCACCCGCCCGCCTACCTACATCGAAACCGCCCAAAGCACTGCGGGTAGGGTAGGGGTCGGGGCGGTTTGTGCGGGCGGGGTGGGTTTGGTTGCCCAGCCCTAGCTATGGGTCCAATGAAGGGTTTAAGGGGCTTCCTTTCGAGGGATAAGGGGTCCTAGAGGGATTGTAAATAGATGACATTCTCTAATTTTTTGGATACTTTAGTAATGTCTTATTGCTTCCATGTTACCCTAAAGTAGAATGATTTTGGAAAACAGGGTTTGCTCAAGTGTAGGAGTTACCGCTCGAGTGGTATAGTGAGGCATCTACTATTTTGCTCTATAGAACTGATATTCTAGGCTACGCTCGAGTGATGGAGTTATCGCTCGAGCGGTCTTCACTCTCACAGTTCTCGAGCATAGGTATGAGGCGCCTGAGTAGTCTGTTCGGACTCAGCCACTTAAAAATTGACTTTTGTCTCATTTCTCTCACTTTTCTTGTCTCATCTCTCTCACTTCTCTTTTTTTTTACACTCCTAACCCTGCCACCAATGTTTGGACCTCCAATTTCGCAATTTTGCTATTTTTTGAAATATTCTTTTCGTCAATTACCTGTCTAAACGAATCCGTTTGAGGTTAGGTATTTTTTCTTCAGAATATGTGATTTTTATTCTAATTTACACATCTAGGCTTAATTCAAATATTTCTATTTTTGATAATTTTTGTATTCTCTTTGATTTGACTTTATTAGTGAGTTTTACCTTTTCTAGCATATTTCTTATTGTAATTAGGCTGGTTCTTCTATAAATAGGAGTTATAAGCCTTAGGGCAAATTAAATTATTTTGGAGAATTAAATTTATACAAGAGAAAGTATCTCTTTTTCTATCAATTCGTGGTTGTTCTTTGTATTGAGTGTTCATCTTATTATCTTCCTTGGATCAACTAAACACAATATTAAATAATGACGCAGATCTTCTCTAGTCCAAAATCTAGAGTATAGGATTGCTATTTGGACCCATAAGACCTATTACAGGTTCCGTT